>OZ004711.1:28990522-29480522 GCA_963924515.1 Vespertilio murinus
TTATGACAAAGCATTCCTGAAGGAGTAATATTATTAAGAAATTCAATGGGATAAGTTTCCTTTTCAGCATCATCCTTTGAATCAATGGAATCATCACTCAAATAGATGTGAAAATCTCCATAGAGTATATCCAAAATTTCTTCACTTAATTTATAATTATGCTCATTTTTAGGACAAAGAATCCCACATTTAAATATATTTTTAATACTTGGGGCCCTGTGAATGAAGATTTATGCATGGGGGTTGGGTCCCTCAGTCTGATCTGCACCCTCTCCAATATGGGAGCCCTCATGGATGCCTTCTCCAATCCAGGAGTTTCTGTCTGTCTTTGCAAACCTATGAGCGAATTGTCTGAGACTCCCACCCAGTTTGGTTTGTTGCTCACAGAATAATACAGGAATATTTTTTCTTTGTTTCATTGGTGAAGATTTCCTGGAAGTTTTAGGATGTCTTCTCTTTAATTTCTCCTAGACACTCTGTTTTTACTTATGTCTCACCTTTGCTTTCCCTCCATCCCCCACCACAACTGTAACTTGCTCCAGGCTCACTTTGCTCTAGTGTCTAGGAGATCTGCCTGCCACCAGAACTATAATTCCCAGGATTTCTGGTGCTCCCCATGCTCTTAGTTTTCCTTTCTTGTTCTTTCTTTGTCCCATGGCCTCTTGCTCTGCCAAGACATCCAAGCTACCAGCTCTCCCTCTCTGCTCTCTGTCTGGAGGCTTGGGGAGCCAAGTTCCCCCCGGTCTCTCTACTTTCTGCCAGCTCTCATACTCTGCTCTTTGCCCAGTGACTTGGGGGGAGCAACTGAGGGAGCCATGTCCTCCCACCCCCAGCCACCGGCTCTCCTGCTCTGCTCTCCACCTGGTGCCTGTGTATGCAAATTAACCCACCATCTTTGTTGGGTTAATTTGCATATTCACTCCTGACTGGCTATTGGGTGTCATGGAGGTATGGTCAATTTACATGTTTTTCTTTTATTATATAGAATTACTATAGTAATCTATAGATATACTATTTCCAAAGGTAGCTTCAATAATAGATCTGTTAAAAATCATTTCATGGGAGATTTCAATAATATCCATTCCTAAATGAAAACTGCTATCAAATTTGCCATCTCCAAGTTTTACTAACCATTTACTATACACAGAATCATCTGATTGCCAGTGTGTATCATATGTACTGGCTAAGTGACCAACCATATGTCCACCCAACCATCAAACCAACCAGCCAGTACATATTTCGCATATATATATGAGGTGAGGTGGCCAACTCTTTTCTTCAGTTTATTAACTTATTTTCCTCAATTATAACCTGTGGTTGTGAGGGAAAACGCAGTAATTTATGTGCTTAGCACCTGGCACTTTCCACTGGGACTCACTCCTTCTAAATATTAATAGAAATGAGATTTTCAAAGAGCAGCCACCAAAAACGACTTTGTACATGAAGCATGGCGGGAGAGGCAGAGAAACTCAGACCAGGTCTCCCCCACATAAAACAGAATATTGAGTTAATTATGAGGTTATTCTACAATGAGTGAATTTTAAGTTTTTTACTGATTTTTAGAGAGAGAGGAAGGGCAAGAAAGAGAGAGAAACATCAATGTGAGAGTGAAACATCAATCAATGTTTGGGACCCCATCAGTGATAAATCCACAGCCCAGGCATGTGCCCTGACCAGGAATCAAACCAGCAACCTTTTGTGCACAGGATCACACCCAACCAATTGAGCAACTCCAGTGAGGGATAAAATGAATGTATTTTAATTTGAGGTGATTATTATTTACTTTCCTTTAATTCTGTATTCTTATGGCTAATCTGTGAATGAGGAAATCTGCATGTTGTAGATTTATCAGGTTTGTAATCTATATTCTTACAACTGCTCTAATCTTCCTCATGTGCTATCCCCTGGGACAGCAGGGAGCCCTAATCTGGTTCACTAATGATTACTCAGTGCACATCTGTCTCTTTCAGATAAATGTTAAATCCGCCACAGTTGGGCTCCATGTTCCTTCTCCTCTCTGTCAACTTCAAGGGTTATATTATTTGTCAATCTTTTGTGTCATGTGTTTGCTGGCTAGGTAGCCAGTGACCTCAAGCCTGTTTTCCCTAATCTAGGTCTCTCTGCCATCAAGATCTGCCTACAGTTCCTAGTTCCTTTCTTATCTATCCTGCAGGCTGGTGGTGACTCCCTGCCTTGTTACAGAAGTCTGCCCAGCAGATATGAAGCCACTTGATGCCCATATCTATAAGTTGCACCCCTCATGCTCACATTCATCCCTCAGTACCATCAGCTTTTTTTCTGAATTTACCAATTTCACTTTGATATGGCTGCCCCTATAGTGGTGTTGAGGACATACTTTGAGGTAAATCCCAATTGGGAAATGAAGCAAACTCCCTCTACTTTCTACTTTCTCTTCAATCTATCCTGTTAGTTTGCTTCATATTTGCTGTACAGTAAGTGGGCAGATAGGAAGGGAACAAAGAGCTGACCATGTGCGCTGGGATGGGGAGTCCCATGTGTCCAGTTACTCTGGCTCCTGCACAACAGGTTTGCCATCAACCTGTGATCATCTGAGCTTATGGAGGAGTAGGAGTGAAGAACCCAGAACTCTGAAAAGCATCAATATTTAGCTTTGAAAAGCATTTTTCACATGACACGACTACAAGTCTATCTCTATTCAGGGAAGTCACATTACAAATCTCATAATTAAGCCTGATGCAAAAACGTGACTTGAAAGTTGGAAAACTACTTCCATGCCCTGCTCCCCAGCTCAATTTGCACAAATCATTTTTTTTCTGTGTGTGTTCATGTCTGATCACAGTGTACAAGTCTCTGGGATTATAAAATTGCCACCTTCTATTCTCACTCCCGCCAACAATTTTCTTTTGGTGATTTGAAAGTAGATGATTTAGACAAGACCAGCTACATAATTTGCAAGATGCACTGCAAAATAAAAATGCAGGGCCTCTTGTCAAAAAGTTATTAAGAGTTTCAAGACGGCAACTGCAGAGTGTTAAACCAGGTACGGGGCCCTTCTGAACACAGAACCCAGTGGGAATACACAGATCACACATCCATAAGGCTGGCCTTGAGACCTGGACTTAATGTAAAACAGCTGAGCCAAGTTGTATTATCGGTAGTGCAGAGCGTGGGAGAGAAGGAGTAAGCCTAGACTTGATGCCTGGCAACATCTCTTAAAATAAAGGAAATACCTATTTCTTGTCTGACAAAATTATACCCACCCAACTCCTCCCCATTTGTGCCTATCACAAACAATCTACCATAAAGCAGAGAAGTTAACCATGGGTAGCCAAAAGGGAGCAGCTGCATGCTAGCTGAAGTGAGTGTCAATCCTGCTTAAAAATGAAATGATGGGCGGATGTATCAGCTGTATAGAAGATACATTAATTAAAGTACTGACATTCCCAACCATCATGTGGGACGCTCATAGGAGGAAACCGAAGGGTGTTAGCTTTCAACTGCATTCTCCATGGCACTTGCGCCAAATGCTGGGGGTGAGGACCATTAATGAAACATAATTTTAACTTCAGAGAATCAGCTCTTTCCTTTCAGTTCCCAAACTGAGACCTCTGACATCATGCAGTGAAGAAGAAAGGTGGGGGGGGGGAAACAGGGAAGGCCAAATCTGAACCTTAACTTACCTACAAATTCACTGGCCAGAGGAACTCCCTCTGGGAAGCCAGGAGCTGCAAGAACTCACACCTTCATTCACTGTTCAATGCATTTTCATGTAGTTCGTTTATGCAGTCATTGACTTAAAAACATACACACTTATTTCAGGGGTCCTCCCAGGTCTGAAACTCACTAAGGACTGTGATCCACAATGTATGAGTAATTTGTGTTAGATGGGAAAGTTCTCACAGCATGACCATAATGTAAGATACGAAAGGTGCGATATGGAAAGTCACAGGTAACTGGAACTTGGTTATATTTACTATTAGGATCCTCCCTTTGGCTCCTGAGCTGTCTTGCTTAGCCACCCTCAAGATTCTTTGCCTATTTGGTGTACATTAGTATAAACCCAGAATGCCACATTTAAAAAAGAAGCAACTTGCTGAAACCAGTTTGGCTCAGTGGATAGAGTGTCAGCCTGCGGACTAGAAGGTCCCAGGTTCGATTCTGATCAAGGGCATGTACATTGGTTGCGGGCACATCCCCAGTAGGGGGTGTGCAAGAGGCAGCTGATCGATGCTTCTCTCTCATCGATGTTTCTGGCTCTCTATTCTTCTCTCTTCCTCTCTGTAAAAAATCAATAAAAAAATTTTTTTAAAAAAGAAGCAACTGGTCTGTTCAGATTTAATATCAACTTAATATATTTCTAAAATTGTATTATGTATAGTCGCATTGCAAATTTTATGATTCGAACAGCTAACCTATTGCAATATGTTTATACCCTGATTCCCATGAGTTGGAACTAAAAGATGTTGTCCTGGGACGAAAGGAGATAAGAGAGGTGGTCTGGAAAGATTTGATACTAGCCATGCCTTCTTTCCATTCCTGTGTGTTTAATCCCTAGAGGAGACATTTGGAGACATTCTGATTATGCTCTCATAGACCGAAGCACCGTGAAATGAAGTGAAGAACTGGTCAGAGTTGCAAATGAAATGTTTGGAACTGGTAGATTTGAGTGTGTCTAGTGCATTTTACAGACTAGGAGTTAGTTATAATTGTTCTTGTGTGTGTATGTGTGTGTGTGTGTGTGTGTGTGTGTGTGTGTGTGTTTCAGCATATTTCCCACGATTCAGCTCCATGAGGCTGAGCAGGGGAAAAAGCAGATTCTCGAATTATAAAAGTTCAACCTTCCAACTCATTAGCTATGTGACCTTAGGAAATTCACCCAATCCCTCTAAAGTTCAGAGTTCTTATCTACAAAATTGAAATATAAATACTTGCTTATAGGGTTTGTTTAGTGGATTTAGTTAGTGAGTATATTCACGACCTCAAACACAGTTCTTTGCACACAGCTGACACAATAAATGTTACTGCCCTTCTCCAATTTCTTTCCTTTGGTCTTAGTCCTCCACTCTTCTGGACATGACTTCTCCTCACAGAAAGTGAATACTACTTTTTCCAAATAAAGAGTGTTTGAGATGTGAAACATGTTGTCTTCCAAACTCTAAGAATTTAAATGTTGCTAGTCTCTCTCTCTCTCTCTCTCTCTCTCTCTCTCTCTCTCTCTATATATATATATATATATATATATATATATATATATATATATATATCTTTGTATTGATTTCAGAGATGAAGGGAGAGGGAGAGAGAAATAGAAACATCAATGATGAGAATCATTGATTGGCTGTCTCCTGCATGCCCCCTACTAGGGATCAAGCCCACAACCCAGGCATGTGTCCTGACCAGGAATTAAATGGTCAATGCTCAATCAGTGAGCCACACAAATCCAATTAAACCCTGCCAGTCCTGAGCATATGTTCTTGGTACCAAAATTTTCTATCCAACCATTTTCACTTCTTACTCTGTTGAATCATGTAGCTTCTTTAGCAGAAAGCAAATCAATAGGAAACTTCTTGATATCCTGAGGGACTGTACTGTCATACATTATTTCATTTCAGTGATGGGGAGGCATTCGATATTGAAGCACGTGGTTCTCACAACCAGGGTTCATTAACCCTGATGTCTGGCTAGTGCAAGGACACCCTGCGAAGATAAAGTGTCTTGCAGTAGAAGGTGCTCACTATCTTTAGACTGCTAAGTTATATTTTAGAAATAAAAGAGAAATAGAGTCTATATAAAAGCATTCCCAGATACACACACACACACAGTAAACATGGACCCTGGTGCATCTGGAAACTAGAAATAAAATGGGATTACCTTTAATAAATACTACCTAATTGTAGACAACTACATAAAGAATGGTTTTAACTATATTTTTACATGGTAATACCTCCTTAACCCTGACCCCACACCAAGTACCCAGATGACCAATCTATTAGCTTGGAGATGTATCTGTGGCATATTAGGTAGATTAGCTGGCTATATAATACACAGTCCCCTCCTTTTTCATGTTAATATAATTTTATTTGGGCACCTAGATAAACATTTTCTAACCTCCCTTTCAACTAGAGATGAGCATGTGACACAGTTCTAGCCATCGTGAGCAGAATGCTCTGGGGATAGTGAGAGAGTTTCACTTTTCTGATAGAGGTGTCATCGCATTTTCCTTGTTGTTTTCTCTTTCTGCTGACCTGATAGCTGAGCAGCAGCAATCATGCCAACATGAGAGAAAGGCTTTGATGTTTTTTGAGCTTCTGCATCCTGGAGGAGTGCCATACCTTGTATAAGCCCTTGTGGTTTGGGTTTTCCTCTGAAAGCATTCCCAATCTGACGTGGTATTCTTTTTACTTAGCCAGAATTTTCCTTTGATTGGTTCCTTTGTACTACAGATGCATAATAAGATTCACCATATTCTGACTACCTCACTTGAGATGACCAACAGGAAGTCTTTGAGTATGTTTTGAAAACTGTCAATCACTAAAAAATGGTGACTAGTATAACAAGCAAAATGTCACGTTGATTTCTGTATCCTCAATAGTAGGTACAGTATCTTCCCAGTTGTTCATTATGCATTCAAGATAGAGGAATAAAGGTTTTCAAAGTCAGATGTCTGAAGGATACATCAGAAGGCAGAAACGGATCTGCCTATCCTATACAAGAATAGCAAATATACAGCATGCCTGCCAACACCCTTCTTCTCTGCCATCATGGACAAAACCAATCAAACCTCCCAATGAGACTAAATTAACCTCAACACAGTGCCTTACACAGTCACTACAGATCCAAACAGTCTCTTAAAAACAACTTATTATTCGTACTCTATGGGGGAAAGGCAGGTATTTTAATAATGCAAGGCCAAGGTCATCCAGGCCTAAGCATGAAGTCATTAGAGTTAGCACCATGATGGAAGGAACAGAGTGCAATACCAGGTCCCTGGTGAAAATAAAATTACAGAGGGCACTATCCAGGAACACAGTGTCATGATTGCTAATCAGGTCTGTCAGTGGATGGAGGACAGCTGAGGTCAAGCAGTAAGGAAGCACCCAGCCAGCCAGGAGGTAGCTGAATGCCTTTATTCCTACATCTGCACCATAATATTATCACTCCATACTCTTGCTCTACTCTCCATTCTTTAACCTAGGCACTGTACTTATTATTCTCCTTTGAGGGTAACATGACCCAGTAGAAATGCTTTGCAACCAGACAGGTCAGGATTTAAGTTCTGGTCCTTATAGACTGGAGACCAGTAAGTGAGTTGCTTCATCTCTGCATCACCCTGCCTATCCAAAGAGAATAACAGACCCTCATAGGCTTGTGGTAAGCACGGAACATGTGTATTTACGTAAAATACTTAATACAGGGTCAAGCTTTTTATAAAAGCTCTTCCTCGGCTGTAGTAAGAGTCCATTCGCCTCCCAATCCTGAACATGTTGTCATCTCTCAGGAATAAAGAAGTTTCTAAAAGATCTATTATGGCTCTAGACATTTTATAAAGACTCAGAATATTCTAACCTATAAAGAAAGAGAAGCCTACTTTGAGCAAGTGAAGTCACAGGTCTAGTTTGAACAGGTACCTACAATGGTAACTCACCCTATCCTGAGAGATATGCAATGGCAATCAGACATGTTATAGTTTAACAAACATTTTAATGAAATGGCCTCCAGATTCCACTTGTATTTTCCAGTGAAATTCTATCTGCTCAAATAATTTTTAAACATATGGAATTTATTTTCCCTCACACCTGGCTATATTTAATTTGTTATGAGAGGTTCCTTACTATATTATGTGACCTATTCCCATGATGTTTCAGAGTTAAATATGTTTCCTGCTTTCCTGAATTCCAAATAAACTAAATAAAATAACCAATCCATGGATCACAAATGTAATATCCTGTGCATACGCATGCCCGCGCGCATGCACGCACACACACACACACACACACACACACACACACACACCATGTTCCTGTTTTCTATTACCTTGCAGAGATGAGAGAAGTATAAGGACAAGGAAATTATGAACCACTTAAAGAGAATTATGTGAATTTTTCATATTGTTGTTATTCTTAAATTCCCTCATCCATACTAATAGTTTAACATATTATTGACACCTTAATACTTATTCATCTGAATTGTCTGGTTTTGTCCTTATGTGCTAAATACTATAAGTATATAAAATCATATTTCAAATTTAAAAATAAAGTTTTAAGAAGATCAATAATAATAATAAAATACTTTGGAAATTCTTAGGCCTATCTTGAAAATATAGATTCAAGTATAATTATTCAATATGTATTTTTTATAATCATGACTCTGCTGCATTCATTATGACATATCAACTCTTTCTCATCAAGACCCTCATATTCTATTTCTACTATTTCAATAATTAAATGATATTTTATAGTATTATATCTGCATACAAATTGCATTTCTTATCTCATTTTGCAAGTGTAAAGGCAATATGGAACAGTGAAAAAGCACCATCCACAGCTTAGCATGAGCATATTTTAACCAGTCATGTTAACTCTCTGAGCCAAGTTGGCTAATCAATAAAGTGAATTAATATTTTATCCATATCAAACCAAGGAATTTCACTATCCAGTGAAGACCTTGAGAGTATGATTTTTGTTGCCAATTACTAGCTTTTTAACCTTGGACAAATCACTTAATCTCTGGATCTACTGTCTTTGCTGAGAATTGAAGGTTAAATTCAATGATGCTTATATTACTAAATACTTGACACGATCCCTAACCATGCGATGGTAAGAGTATGATATGAGTCATGTACCATGCTTTTGTTCATCGACATACCCTATAGACCTAGAAGCCTGTCTAACACATATGCATTGTTGAATTAATTTTAACTCACATGCCATCTGGGGTCACCCTGATGGTGACCTTTAAAATCTAAATAAATACACTCAAAATCTAAATAAATACACTCAAAATCTATCTTATATTCTATAGATAATTTAATGTCCGACTCAAGAAATTTTTTGCCCTCGCCAGTTTGGCTCAGTGGATAGAGTATCAGTCAGTGGACTGAAGGGTCCCGGTTCAATTCCAGTCAAGGGCATATACCTTGGTTGTAGGCTTCTCCCCTGTCCAGGACCTGTGTTTTTCTCACATCAATATTTCTCTTTGTCTTTCCCTCTCTCTTCCACTCTCTCTAAAAATCAATGGAATGATATCCTCAAGTGAGTATTTAAAGAAAAAAGAATTTTTCAAGTACATGGAATGTTACTTACTATTCTCTCTGTCAACTCTGGTTCATATTTTTGCCTTATGCTATTGTGTGTTCTATATTATGTCTTTCTTCTAGTTATTGATTTCCAGGGTGACTTTCCTTTGATTAGCTCCACCATACACATACTCACATATACCCAAGATAAATAACTAGACAATACTTTCCTGTTGAAGCTGTGTGTATATGATTTGTAGGAAAACTTGGGAATAATGGTGGGGTGGGCTAAATCTCAGAGCAATACACAAGAACTTAAGATATTTTTTTAAAGATGTTAACTTTTTTTTCCCCTATATTGATTTCAGAGAGGAAGGGAGAGGGAAAGAGAGATAGAAACATCAATAATAACAGAGAATCACTGATCGGCTGCATCCTGCATGCCCCCTACTGGGAATGGAGCCCACAACCTGGGCATGTGCCCTTGGCAGGAATCAAACCCCGGACCACTCGGTCCACAAGCTGATACTCTATTCGCTAAGCCAAACCGACTAGGGCTTAACCCTTTTTAAAGAAGTCCCTGGGCCATAGGACTTTCTCATCCTAATAAAAATGTATTCTTTTTTAAAATAATTAAGGAATAATTATTAGAACCCCCTATAGCAATTATTGCAGCTGCCATCAGAATTCTGCTTAGATGAATGGCATTTGTTTATTTACAAGGGCAATTTTAAAAAAAGAAGAGCTTAAATATTTTCCAACTCTCCTTTAGTAGTTCTCACAAGTACACATCCTTCTATCAGCCAGGGCATATCAGAATCCTTCTGACAGCAAGTATTGGCTTCTCTTTTATGTGTATTCTGTACAACCTGTAATAGACATCACAGGTTTTATTTCTGAGGGTTGAGCAGTTTGTTTAGGAAAATGCCATTCAGAAAACCAAAAGAGCATCTGTCTGGATCCAAAATTAGTCTCTTACCCTCCATCTGTATTGCCACAAGGAAGACATTCTGGAGGAATGTAGCATAGTATTTTTCCAAGTGTTCTTTTGTAATTGAAAAACTGTTAAGTCTTGGAATGAGACTGTGAGAATATGTAAACAAAGTAGCATAGTAAATGGATCATTTACTATAAGAGAATGATTTAATTTCCTGTTATTTCCCCTACTCTCAGGAATATTAAGAACATGGTAGCTGTTCTTACTCCATGTTCATGAATAAGAGCAATTCCATTGCCAAGGGAGACCCACAGAAGTTATCTATGAGGGGAGCTGCTTGGATTTAGAGCCTGAGGGTATATGTTAGGAGTATTTCTGAGCACATACAAGCAGGTGCAGTTGGGTATTTCTTTTTCCCCTTTGGGAGATCCAGAGACCTACAGCAGCATCTCTGGGGAAGAAAGGATCAAAAAAGAAAGCCACACACCTGCAGAGAGGTAGGTACTGGGAGAGTATCCTGGAACATATCTGTCCCATCTATACTAATAAAAGGGTGATATGCTAATTAGACCGAATGTCTTCCGGACGTCCTTCTGGACAAAGCCACAGTGGCTATGAGGGCCGAGGGCAAGCAGCTGTGGCAGCAACAGTGTGGTGATGAGGGTAGTGCCTTCCTCTGATCAGCCTGGTTGTCTCCCGCAGAGGTAGGCCATCAGTAGGACATCCCCAGACTGTGAAAGGGGGCAGGTCAGGCTGAGGGACCGCCCCCCCTCCAGTGCACAAATTTTCATGCACCGGGCCTCTAGCTTCTTAAGAAAAAACCTCTCTTCACAATATCATCTCATGCTTTTACACCACCTTCGGGAGCAAAATGATTTATTAAATAAACCATATCTTAGGTATCATGCTAGCTGTTTATAAGAGAGGCAACTGAGCATGTTAAGATCATGGAATCTGGAACTAGACTACTTGGATGCAAACCTTGGCTCTGCACCTACCACCTCTGCAACCTTGGGCACAGAGATATTTGTGTTTCAGTTTCTACCTGTATCAATTAGGAGTAATAACTCACCTTGTGAGGTAGAAAAAAAGATAAAGGAACTATTTGTTGTCTAGCAAAAAACCAAACAAGTATAGAACCAATTCAAGTAGCTTCCAAACAATGACAATGTTAAAATAGAAGTAAAAAAGCAAGTACCTATAAATCCCAAGAAAATGAAGGTTAATACATATTCATATCTATAACACTAGAGTTATGGTAAAACAAATGTAGCACAAAGATCCCAAGATGGCACAGGGATGAAGCCTGAGGAAAAAAGGTAATGTTTATAAGGCCACACATAGACTCTACTGGGCTTTTAGTCTTATGAACTATCTTCAGAATTATATATTTATATTTATACTATATATATATATATATATATATATATATATATATATATATTCCTCCAATGTATTATGTACTCTTAGATTCAGAATCCAGGTAAGCTTACCCTACTAAAATGTCATTAGTTACTCAGTCCATAACACCAAAGAAAGATGCAAACCAATAGCAAAATAATCATTATTGGCACAATGATTCCCAAAATATACAAAAGAGACTTGTATTCAGAGACTCCCAAATGCTAAAGTTCCCAAATCTTTGATAGAGAAATACTGAACTCCCGTCCATAATAGTCACATCAAGTTCTGTTAACAATACTGTGTTGATCACATTTCTCTCTTAGGGACCTGAAAATTCAACCCTGGACTCTGAGACAACCAATAAAAACTGTAGCAATAAAAAGCAAAACGTGCAGACATTTAAAATAGGAATGAGAATGTCATTGTTTCCCGAAGGTAGAAGTACAATGATATAAAACCCTGGTTAGAAGCAAGAAAACCGTTAGCAGCTGGCATGAAAATTACCCCATTATTTATTACTGTTATTAAGTGAGATTCTTATGCTGTATAACTCAATAGAGAATAACGTCTATTTAATTGCATCGGATGAGAGTCTGATCCATTATTATTAATTTTCCTTCTCTAGCCATTAAGTGACTGCTCCCTTGGACCATACAAAGTAGTACATGAATAACACAAAAAGGTTTTTTACCCCATTCTCAGTTTGATAATGAATGCTAGCCACTGTACCAATAAAAGATTCAGCCATCTGTTTGGATAGCTTTCTACAGCTGGGATTAGGAGCAAACACCACTGGGTCCAGTTGATGCCCACTGGGAGAACACTGCTCCTTATCCAAGTTGTTAACTCATTCAGAACTCTGGATTTCAAGGAGACTTGTAATAGCATGATGTTTACTTTTAATGCTTTTCATACATTTAAAGGTAGGTCAGCCTTTAGCATAATTCTTCACACCTCACTCACCTGTCATTACTGACTCATTACGGATCCACCCCTTAAATAACTTTTTAGATCATCAAAGATTTCTTCTTTAGACCAAAGTTTTTGTAACTGAAATGTCTCTCGAATAAATCTTGCTAAACTGGTGGGTAGGCACACCTTTCCCTCTTTATTTATTTTTATTTAATTGAGCATGCTGAGTCATAGTTAACATTTTTAAATGACCTTTTTTAGATTTGTTGCTGTTTGAAGCCAAAGCTGCAAAGGCAAGGCTTCTATCCAGTGCCTTTGCCCTAGTATTTGTCAAGGTTCCCCAGAGAAACAGGATCAATGGAAGGTAAATACATATATAAAAAGAAATATATTATGATAGACTGGCTTACACAATTATGGAGAATGAGAAGTCCCATGACCAGCCATCTACAAACTGGAGGTGCAGGGAAGCTGGTGGGGTAGTTCCAGTTCAAACCACAAGAAGGCCTGAGGACCATAGGAGCCAATGGTGTGAGTCCCAGTCTAAGTCCAAAGGCACTAATGTCCAAGAGAAGGAGCAATTGGAGGCTCCAGCTCAAGCAGAGGGAGCAGAAGCCACTCTTCCTTCACCATTTTTGTTCTAGTCAGTTCTTCATCACATGAAGTGATGGCCAGCTGCATAAGTGAGTTTCCTTTTTATTCAGTCGCCAATTCAAATTCTGATCTCTTCTAGAAATACCTCACAGACACACCAATTATCTGGTATCCCTTAGCCCAGTCAAGTATTAACCATCATAGCCCCAAAAGATCAATGTAGGTCTTATGCCCATCTTCAAACTAGGAATCTACCTAGTCCTCTGTCCCAGGAAGCTTTTAAAATCCCCCTCGGGGAGCCCCAAAACCCAAGGGTCTTGGCAACTCTGGTTCACCCTCATGTACTACCAACCACTGTCTCAGAGTCTATTCACCAATATCAGTCTCAAGACTTCTTGGTCGTCCATAGCAGGCTTTTTCCATTGGGTTCCACACTCTCCTTGCAGACACTAGTAGTGCTCAGAACTTCTCACTGACTCCTTACCAAGCCTGTCTTCAAACTTTGCCTGCAAGCATGAGAAGTGCCCCGTTTCTGGTTTTCTGTTCCTTCCAATTGTAATGGTCTCTGAAGCCTCAACATCGCCCTACTCACTTATCTGCTCTCCCTGAACACAGTGAGTTAATACATTTTGATCTCTCAATACATGTCAGTGGAACTCAATAGTAAGTACTAAGGTCAAATGATTCAGATGCCATTGCTGACTTCCTTAAGGACCTCTTAATCTCCTTCACCTAATAGAGTAGGGATTGATGACCCAATGAAAGCCCTGGGAGCCCATGATTACTGAGATCACAGACCTTCAATCTCATTGAAGGCCTCTGTTTCTATGTTTTTCTGCATTTCTATGTCTCTCCATGTCTCCGTTTCTATCATTACACACGCACATGTGTGCACGCACACACATACATATGGTGGAAGAAAATCAACCAGACTACCATTAGCATAAGCCTTTATTAGAAAACACCTGGAACTAGATTATTCCAAAGGAGATTGTTCTAATGTGACAGAGGAGAGCAGAATATTTTATGGGTTTTAGCAGGAAGGGTGTTGGCCAAAATGCAGTTAGGATTGAGGATAGAGTCATACTTATAGATTAGCAGCCATTATTAGAGCAATCTGGATTTTATAAAAAAGAGTGTACAGCCATTATTAGAAAAATCCGGATTTTATCAATAAGAGTATAACAGTAGAATTAGGAGTAAGGGGTAGAACATGTGAAAACAACAGTAAAAAAATCTAAAGTCCTTTGAGATTATTTAACAAAATTTACCATCTTAACCTTTTTTAAATGTACAATTTAATGACATTAAGGACATTGACATTGTTGTACAACTATCTATCCATCTCCAGAACTACCCTCTAAAGAGAAATTCCATACCCACTAAGCAATAAGTCCCTATCCACCACTCCACCACCCTACTCAGCACCTGGCAACCACCCATCTATTATCTGTCTTTATAAACCTGACTATTCTAGGTTCTTCTTATAAGTGGAATCATATAATACTTGATCTTTAGTGACTTCCTCACTTCCTTAGCACAATGTCTTTACGATTAATCTATGTGCCTGAATTTCCTTCCTTTTTAAGGGCTGGATAATATTTGGTATGTATATGCCATTATATACAATATTTTGTTTATCCACTTATCAATGGACATTTAAGTTGATTTCACTTCTTGTCTATTGTGAATAATGCTACAGAATGGCTAAATAGATGATAGATATCATAGATAGATGATAGACAGATGATAGATAGATAGATAGATAGATAGATAGATAGATAGATGATAGATAGATGATAGAGATAGATAGATAGATAGATAGATAGATAGATAGATAGATAGATAGATAATAGATAGATGATAGATGATAGATGAATGATAGGTAGATCTTTATAAAGTAATTATGATGGAACCAGCATAGACATGACAGCTTTATACAGCTTAATATACTAGTATGCTGTCTCCAAGATGTAACACCTAAACAAACTATGGACAAGACAAAGCTGAGTTTCTTATTGTTATTAGGAGAGCATTAGCTTGACAGAGTCTTAGAAGTATCTCAGAGACACATGTAATGTTGGGATTTTTGAAATTTTGAAGCCTAGTTTAAGATTAGCTTTTCAACACAGGGAGCTTGATTAAAATTGGGTAAAGATCATGACATAATAATTTAGAATTACTGGGCACAACAAAGAGAGGATTTAGAGAAAAGGAGTCAGAGAGTGTAGGGATGTAAAATTATCATGTGATGCTTCCTATTAAAGAGTTATTTGGTCTTTCAGAAAATTCTTGGAATAAAGTTTTTTGCAACTTGTATCTTCCAGGCAAGAGTTTCTTGGAATAGTTAAGTTATATTGATGAAAACAATGGAATCATAAAATCTGCTTAATGTAGTAAACTGTGTTGATGGTTTTGATTCTCACAGCAATTATTTCCTCAACAATACTGAGCTGAGGAATACTAATCATTATTCCAAGCAACTTGCCCAAGCAACGAAGCTGGAAAGTGCCACTGATGAGATCGGTACCCAGGTAGTCTGACATCAGAGCTTGTCTTAACCACTATTCACTACTCATATAAATTTTGGCACAGGTTATAAGAATAAGTTCTTGCCAGATCACTTGCCTTTGTTCTGATTATCTACTATGTAGAACTTTGGCCCAAACCTGAACTGTAGCCCATAATTGGAAGCTCTTACAATGTATTTTCCATTGTCCAGGATCAGCGTTGGTAGTATTGTGGTGAGCATAACTGCCTTCCATTGTCCAGGATCTGCCCTTACCTCACAACCTGCTAATTTGCTACATGCATAGAAATCCTACAGCAGGGACAGCAAGGGCAGTCTCCTCCTCCCCTTATATTGAACTCCACCTCAACTCCACTGCTTTGGCCTGGCTACTGGATTAGAAACTCTTATCCCCTCTATTTCCAGAATTACAGCTGATATTTTTGTGCCTCCTTTGACAAAATATGCCTGGACCTCTCTAATGGCCATCCCTAGATCCAGCTTCTAGAAACATATCATCACCTCCCACTATTATGTTCTCATACACAGTGACTTTCTGGTGGTTTAAGGCCGTGGTCCCCAAACAATGGCTTATGAACTGAATTTGGCCTGCTGCCTTTTTTTGTGTGCAAGATAAGAATGGTTTTTACATTGGTAAATGCTTTTTTTTTTAAATTGGGGGGAAATACTTTTCATGATATATAAAAGTATATAAAATTCAAATTTTAATGTCCATAAATAAAGTTTTATTAGAGCACAGCCACACTTATCTGCTTATTGGCAGAACTTGCATATTGTTTTAAGTCTGTTTTCATGCCACAGCAGCAGTAATAAAAAGTGACCACATCATCTACATAGCCTAATCCTATATAATAAAGCCTCACATACAAATCGTCCCCCCAACCAGAAGTTTGACTGAGAGTTCAACTAAGGGGTGAGGTGGCCGGCCAATCTCCCACATCCCTTCTCCCCAGCCGAACTGGCCCCAATAAGCCCCAATGAGGACCAGGCTGGCCAGACCCCACCCATGTAGGAATTTGTGCACCAGGCCTCTAGTATATTTATTATTTGGTCCTTTACAGAAAACATTTAGGTTATGGACCTTTGCTAGGTTAGGACCTTTGCTAGGTTAGGACCTTTGCTAGGTTAGGACCTTTGCTGCCTCAGGCCTAAATTTAAGATAATTAAACTTTCAGCTTCGCCACCCTCACCAGGACTGAACTAGCTCAGCTGTAAGAGTTCCAAAGCCATAAAAAAGTGTGCATTCTGCTGCTCTGGAGTCATCACTGGCATAACCATTGCCCCTGCTGCTAAATTTCAATATTTTGTGTTATAAGAAGGCTTACAATAGCCCTGGCCAAGTTGTTTCATCCCTGCTCCAATCCTGGTGAGCCAGAGGCAGCTGTCTGAAAGACACAGTGAGGAATTGTTAGTTGGAGAAACAGGAAAGAAGACAACCACTTCCTCCTTCCTCCCTATGTGTTTCCATCAAATTCTTCTGATGTGAGGGATAGATTATTTTTAATTGAATGAGGGAGCAAACTTTTACTCAAATTATTTTTTTCTACAGTACCTAAAAATAAGACTGATACCAAAACCACTTTATCTCTAGGAGCTTGAGTTTGTTGTTGTTGTTGTTGTTGTGGCTGTTGTTGTTTTTTTGTCATATTCAAAGATAGCGGGGTTAAATTAAGGAAGATGTTTTTATGCTTTGCACACTATTGCACATGTTATAACCAAGTTACCTGTAGCTTCCTTGGCTGGGAATTTGGGCCAGACCTCTCCAGGTTTGGGTGAGATGATACTTATGTTATTAAAGCCTTCTACAGCTTTCCAGATTTGCAACCTATCTCTACCACAGTGCCTGAACTGACAAGGGCAACTCTTTGATATTAAAATATGAAAAATATTTTGTATTATTTTTTTAATTCTTCATTGTTGAAAGTATTACATGTGCCTCCCTTTCCCCCCTTGGCCCCCTCCAGCCTGCCCCCACCCCTACCCTCACCCCAGATCTTCAGCACCCTATTGCCTATGTCCATGGGCAATACACACACACACACACACACACACACACACACACACACACCACACAAGGTCTTTGGTGAAAATAAACAAAGACCAAGTTATTTATTCAGAGCTTACCATAACAAAGAAATCAGCTACCATTATTTGCATTTTGGCTGAGACCCAAAGGCAGGCATAAGGAAAGCTTTAGAGTGGAAAAAAGGGATATGCCCTGATTGGAAACTGTTGGCTTGGGGAAGCTTTTGGCAGGTCAACTAGAAGCAGGACATCTATGTGACTGTTTAAAGGTGCATATTTGGCTTTCTCCAGTTGGTCTTAAGTTTGAAATGAGGACAAAAATTAGGAAAGATGTCAAATACTAACCAAGTCCTGGCTATATTACAACAATTGTTGCAGAAGTTACTGTTTAGGTTCTTGGATTGTTATTAAAGAGATAGCAATCAGGCTTATTGCAAGTCTGACATAGCAGGCTGGCTTCCTGGGTTGTCTATTGCAGATAAGGGGGTGGTTTCTTGGGCAGGTAGCAGGTCAGTATTCTATTTTCACATATGATCTGGCAATTATTCATTTATGGTTAATTTCTCAAAGTAAGATCTGTATGTGAGCTGGTTTGGGGTTTGTTCTTTGGATTCCATGGCATGTTTTTTTTTTTTTAACAAAGTATAGGTAGGTGCTCAATAAATGTGCATAAACAGTGAAATCTTGCCATTTGAGACAAAAAGGATGGACCTAGAGGGTATTATGTTAAGTGAAATAAGTCAGATAGAGAAAGACAAATACTGTATGATTTCATTTATGGTGGAGTCTAAAAAATAAAATAAACAAACAAATTTTTAAAAAAACAGAAAATAATAGATACAGAGAACAAACTGATGGTTGCCAGATTGGGGAGAGAAGAATGAGAAAAACTGGGGAAGGGGATTAAGAGGCACAAACTGCTAGTTTTTAAAAATAGTCACAGGGATGTAAAATACAACATGAAGAATACAGTCAATAATATTGTATTAACTATGCATGGTGCCAAATAGACACTAGATGTGTTGTGATGGTCACTTAATAAGATATAAAAATGCCTAATCGCCATGCTGAACACCTGAAACTAATTATTATTGCATGTCCACTATAATTTCTTTCCTTCAACACAATATGAATTCTTATCATTGACCTCCACTATACTTTAAAAATAAATTTAAAAATTTTGCATTGGTAGTGGGGGAAGCAGAGCTAAATTCAATGGGCTGTACATCACCTTGTAAGGGGAAAAACTGATGGAATTCAAGTTAAGAATAGAAAATTTGGGACACAAGGGGAGGTATGGTGAAATTTCTTGTCATTACTTCTCCAGGAATACATTTAACATTAAATTTACATTTTGTTCTGAGAGAAATCTTCTGATAAAAATTTACCTTATATTTTCAGGTCTTTTCTGTTTGCCCAGAAAAAAAAAGTGCAACCAAATGAAATCTGACTGCTAGTTTCAAGGCAGATAGAGACATAGAAAGAGAGGTATGAAGCACGGAGAGCTGAACAGGTTGGACAAGATTGTGCATAGGGTCAAAAACTTGGGACCACAGAGTGGCAGAAAGAACAAAAGAATAAGGTGAAAGAGTATCTTTGGTGACAGTTTTGAAGATGAATGCTACCTTACTCAACAGCTCCTCTGTCTACAACCAATCCCCCAGAGTCTGGCCTCAATCCATATTACCCGCTTCATTTCTTTATTCCTGGACAAAAAACTACCGGGAAGCCAAACTGTCTACAAAAATATATCTTACATTTTTTTAGTGTTCATCTCCCCGTCTTGTCTGCCTTACATTCATCTTTTCTTTTTCAAGTCAGTTTCTATTCTGCCTTCCTGGCACTGTCCAAAGCCAATCTCTACAATACCCATTCTCAACATTTTGATGACAGCCAATGCCATTCCATTCACCCACTACTCTGAGCCTGCTCTTTTGGTTTGTTTCATTACCTTATTTTGTGCAGAAGCCTATCTCTACATCTAGACCCAAAAATGGAAGGGATGATGGCTTAAAATTCCTTGCATTGCTGAGACAGTCCAGGAAGCCAGAGCAAGTGGAATAGGAAACAGACAAGAAAACTAAACAAGGCCAAATAGTTTAGGCAGCTTGCAGCCAGCCAGCTTGTGAATCACCAGAACATATCTTTGCCAACCAAGAACACTTGAGAGAAAATGCTTAATACCTCTCCTCCCTCAAGAATCTTCTAAACCAGAGAATGCATAGCTTAAATCATCCTGTAACTGCTAAGGCTGAAACGGGTAGGAAGAAGGAAAAAAGCAAGTTTTATCTCATCCACTGAACAAAGATGTCAGCCGTATTAGGACTTCAAACAAGATGACTAGGTATATGTATAAAAACCCCAAGAAAAGCCATAAAAAAGTTAAAGGGGGACTTTGAAGCCTAATCTGCTACCAAGATATCCAGGAGGGTAATCTTGAAACCTATAGACAAAAGGGGATAAAACCCCTTTAGCCCCCACTGGGTGCACAGTCAGATTAGCTGGGTGGCTCACTTGTGCTATATGCTAAGTATGTTTTTAATAAATATGCTTGCTTTGCTACAACACTATTGCCTGTCACTCTGTCTCTCGTTTGAAGTCTTTTTTATGAAATTGACAAGAACCAAGGAGGGGATAGCCCTCTCCCTCCAATTTAAAGGGCTGTCTAATAACATCTTTTCTGGTGTCTGATAGCATTGCTATAGTATTTCATTCAGACATGATAGGCAAATAGTAAATTATGACATATTGTGGCAATTATTAATGATCCCTAGCACTTAGTAGATGACTTCAAGGCTGAGCTCAAATTATAAACACAGCACCTGGCTTCGTCAAATATTCTCATAATCTGTTTATTTATCATATATTAAATAAATTGTCCCAATTAAAACAGTATTTATTTTCCTCCCTAGTATTGTCTATAATTTCAGTGGTTAATAAAGAAAATATTATAGGATGTTTCATAGTACCTCATTGGTTTGGTCTAATCTGATTTGCCTTAAAACAAAAAGTAACTAAAATAGAGTATAGCATGTTTCTTGTGTTTTCACTCATCACAGTAAGGCACCTCACACTCACTAAGTTGCCTGTGTTTCCCAAGTAAAGCGATATTAGTTTTATTTTAACAATAATTGTCATTTAGGCAACCATCTGCCAGCGCACGTTTTTAGAAAACCTTACTCTGATGATTCCAGTGAGTTTTGCCGAAGTGTTCATAAAAGTAATCTATTACTGTAATTCTTTTTTAAAATAGATGGCTATCAAAATTTTAATGTGTTTCTTACTATCATTGCTCTACTAACATAAGGAAAATTCTATTAGTTGTTGTCAAAATTCTTATTTCTAATATATAATCGCTTCTTTACCCAAGGCAAGTGATTAAGCCCCATTCTCTGTTACATTTCTATAAAATATGGTTCATGATGTCATGTTTCTGGAGTTGATTTTTATAAAATTTAGTCAATTTTTATTAAATTTATATAAACTATTCTCTCTATATATATTTATATGTATCCATTTTTATTGAAACCAACCATTTAACTAAATCAGTTGGTCAAGGCTATCTAAAAGTTTTACTTTTGTTATTGTTTGGCATTTCATGATAGGTTGGTTGAATTATCAAATAAATGAACTAATTATTTTGGCACATGCTAATGTATATGAAGACTCTCAAGTGGTGATGTTTTAAAGGGTAGGATAAAAATAAAAATTTTCAAGATTCTGGCAGTTGAGCACTATAGAAAATTATTTTAGCTTTTGTGAGCTGAAGAATGAGAGACTGCAAAGGAAGTACTCACTCAACCTTAGGCATCTTACAACCCGGCTGGACCATCATCATGCTTACAATTAAGTAACTTCATTATCAATTACCAATTATAGCAGATGAGAAGATAGAAGCTAATGATGCCAGTCCTGACCATTGCTAAACACATTTAGCTGAGGTGCAGCAGCTGATTGAATTGCCAGGTAATTTTAATACATTTCTCTTGTAGTTTGAAAATGCAAGTGGAAAGAAAATCACCCCAATACTATCCCAAGAAACATATTTGGAAATAAATATTTAAAGCAAAGTTTTATTATAGGAATAAGAAGTAAAAGGTTTTTTTGTTGTTACTAATGTTATTCAATTATTTTTAAAACTTAAACATACACACCAAAGCTAGTAGAAGCAAATGAAAATAATGTGACTAAATTATGGACCTTGAAAAATAGAGCAAAAAACAGATAGCTAGAAAATTTGCATGGAAAACCAATTTCACTGTCTGAATGAAAAATTAGACTAGCATAACAATGAAAACAAATCCTAGTGGATAAAACCACAATAGAATTGTTTTGTGTCAGGTCACATCTGCTCTGTCCAGAAAGCCTACTGAGGACACTAGCTCATAATAGACACCTTTGTGTTTGAGCTGCCATGAGGACCATGTAAATGAACTCCTTTAATACAATCAGCAAGTTTGTTTTAAAAACCAACCCACTAACATCATTAAATCATATTTAAATTTCAAAAGGAAAATCAGCTTTTAAAAGGACCAAAAGTGTACAAATCCAGATTATATATGTTATACTGGATATGCTTTAGGTGATACCTGCCTGCCTTTAGACTGCATGCTATAAATAAAAAAGAACATTCTATGAATACAATAAAAAGAAAGATTGGCTAAGTATGGAATTTTTCATCCTTTAAATTACATTTGAAATGTATGAAAGGCTGATATAAAAACCAACAATAATATTAGTAATACTAATATGATAGCAACTAACATTTGTCATGTATCTACTATGTTTAGTCCCTGAGCTGTGCTCTTTAACATCATTATTACATGGGCAGATATTGTGCAAAATGCATCAGCAAGCCTACTGCTAGCAAATTAAGAAGCTTGATGAAAAGAAGGAAAGACAAAAGTAAAAGAGATTGGAGTAAACTTGAGGTCAAACGGAAAGCCAAAGCTTATGATTTGTCCCTCAGGTAATGAAAACAAACAATAAAAACTTAGTAAAGCAAAGGAAAGTAGGATAGAGTCATTCAGAGGCAGGGAAATGTCTTTGAAGAAATCCTTGGGTGGGGTGTATTTTCACACAGTACTGATTGCCTAAGCTAGGCTCTGTAAGAAAAATAACTGGGCATGTAGGAAGACCTCTCCTGTGTTGTGTGACCCTCCTTGTCACCATGAGGGTCATAGTCAGCATTCAGGTTCATGGGGCTCACTGAGCAACTCTGGTGCATCCCTGTAACAGAACTCCAAAATCCAAAGAAGTAAGACCAGCAACATGTGTGTTTAGCAATATATGAATTTTATTAAGCCCTATGCTGGCTTTCTTTCTGCACTAGGACAGGAGGGGGAGAGGTGCCTGTTCCTGACTAGGAGTCAGAACCACAACTCTAGACTCAAAACACAACTCAGTAAGGCATAAGCATTCCTTTAGCTCACCTGCTTAACAGAGTCCTCAGCTCTCCGCACTGGGAAACAATTAACTTTCAGAAAAGTATGCATTTTTTGATCATATAAGACACAAATGGTTAACTCTAGGTGAATTTTGCACGAGCTCAGTGCTATAACTTTTTAACAGTGGAACGTTGGAACATCTGTGTGTGTGTGTGTGTGTGTGTGTGTGTGTGTGTGTGTGTGTCGCACGCGCGCGTTTATAGACACAAGAAATATCCAAACCTGTAGACAATTTTTATGAGTTTATTTGAGCCAAATTGAGAACAGTTTCCAGGAAGCAAAAGCTCAACAGATTGAGAAAATGCTCCAGAGAATGGCAGTTTTGCACCTTGTTTCATGCATCAGAATCAAATAGGAAGATGTGAGGGGGTTTTATGAAAACCACTGGTGATAGATTAGGGAAGCAGGAGAAAGCAATGCAGGGAAATCTCTGAGATAAAATAAAAAGTAAAATGAATAGATACATAATTCTTTTACATTGATGGATACAGGCTAGTTAACTATTAACATTTATAGCACATGCAGATGGTATATGGGAGAACAAGATAGCAATGAGGGTTTCTGTGGTCTCATGCTCTGGTGGGAACTTGTATCCTGAGGGGTCTGGAAAAAAGATTACTCTGCCATTCCAAAACCTTGTTATGATAAATGCAAAAAGACAATAGACAGGCTCAGTTAAGGTGAAGATTGACCTTTGTCAAGAAAGATGCTGGCCTAGGACATGACTACCTGCCACGATTCACTTTTAGTTAGAAAGTTTTCATTTTGACCATCCTATTGGATTACTTTTGGTCTCTGAGTTTGTAAGATCTGCCATGGAGGTCTCCCTTGAGCTTGTCAGGTTTGGTATATGGTCCCTTTGTCATCCACAGTGTGTGTGACAGAAGGCAAGAGAGTAAACAGTAGGGGTTTAATCTTTGAGGACTAAATACCTAATTGCCAAGTCTATTTTCTGATCTTCCTTTCCTAATAGAAATAAAAGTTTTATCCGTGATCTTCTTTTTTTCTCAGTTCCTACCTGTTTCTAATAAAAACTTCAGGCTAAGTTTCATGTATAGAAAACTTTATTATAAGAATTTAAATGTATATTTAGAAGTCCTAATAGAAGTGAATATCGACTTGGTCATTCAAATAATTGAACAGCTAAGAAATATAATTTCTTTAGTGTAATATAACTAGGATTTATTTTACTTACAAAAAAACTCCACACAAATTCCCAACTCAAACTAACTTTAACAATAAAGGAATATATTCCCTCAAGTAATGGAATGATCCAGATGTTTGGGTCTCCAGCAACCCGGCAATGCCAGTGTCTCTCCCTCTCCAGGCATCCTGCCTGGCGACGGCCTCATCCTCTGGCTGCCTCCTGGCCCAGGCTGGCTGCTGGTATCCAGCCGACAATAGAGGCTGCAGGCAGGACTTCACTTTCTTCCTTCCAACATGAAACAAAAATCTTGAGTTCACTGTGAGTGAACCAATTCCGGTCAGATAACTTCCCTAAAACAATTGGCTAGAATGCTTACCCTATTCCAAGTTACTTCATTGTCCTGACTGTGTCAGGAAGGCATCAGAACTCAGAGATGTGCAGCTGCAGTCGGGAATGCATAACAGGCTAACTAGGATGAAGGAATTTTCCCAAAGTAAAAAATTGCCTATCAGTTAGAAATAGAGGTGTATATTTGTTCTCTGATTCTGGAAAGATGCAAAATTTTGTATCTGTATCATTTAGACTTAGATCACTCAGATGTCATTTGATTATTTTTGTTCAATTAACAGCTCTGCTAAGAATCCCCTAAGGCAAGTCTAACTAATTACTCTTGAGAATACAAAGGGTAAAGCTCAAGAACTTGTATTTTGCTGCCAAACATTTGGGCCAAGTTTGGTTCATGAAAGAAGAAACAAAATGCAGCAAAATCAAATAGAAAAATCACCATCATGAGGCTTTTCAAGTTCATAAATTGTACAACAACAAAAGTCAAAAGAACATTTCCTATCTAAGTAGCATTGCTAGCTTTTTAGGGAAAGGAAAGAAATAAGGAAAGGGAAAACATGGCTAAAATTCCAGAGCAAAATAAATTTTGTGTTTGTCTTTATATGTATTTATATAATTTTTAACAAAAAAATTATTTTGTCTTCTTCCTGACAAAGAAAATATACTGTATAGATATTATCTTTAGATAATCCTGGCCAATCAATGGATACATTTTCTTATAATACTTAGATTTATTTTTTAATTTTTTACTTTCAAAATCCAATTAACAAGAAATTTTAAGTTTGTGTGTATGTAAAATCCATTTAAAAAATCCTATATAATAAAAGTCTAATAGGCAAATTGTCCCCTCGGGCGATTGTTTGACCAAGAGTTTGATTGCTCGCTATGACTTTCCCTGACCACCAAGGGCTGGCACAGAACACAGCAGGCATCAGCGATGTGGCGCTGTAATGGGTGACAGTGGAGGCACTGCCAGTCCCAGTGGGCCCCAATGAGAGCTGGGCAGTAGCAGGATGCTGGAGCAGGTGAGCGGGTGGCACCAGGTCAAAGGGGGTGTGATCAGGGGCCCAATCTCCCAGCCGAAGGTGACCAGCGGTGGGGGGCGAGGCCACTGCCTGGCTTCCAGGCACTGAGAAACCCAGGCAGGAAGCCTGGCCCCAATCATCGCCCTGCAGACAGTGACCAGAGTCTGGCAGGACCTTGGTCACCTGATTGGGGCCAGGGCCCCGGGCTGGGACTTGGGAACTAGGGATGGATGATAGTGAGCAATCTCCCATGACACCCAAGTGGTGGGGCTGAGACCTCGTGCCGCTACCTGGGAGCAGATGAGACAGGGCCGGAAGTGCAGTGAGAATGCAGGGTGTCTGCCAAGCTTGCTCTTACTTCCCCTGCTCCCCTCCCCTGGGATGTGAGGGCTTGCACGTCAGGAAAGCCCCTGAGCTCAGGTGCCAGGCACAAAGGAGAAGCCTGCCCTACATTTGCACGGCCTCTTCCAGGTGAGCTGGACCGCAGCCACCAGACCACAAGACCTGGTCAGGCTCTCCATGGGTTCACACTGGAGCTGGTCTGCGAGGCCAGCAGGGAGATAGCACACTGCCTTCCCTGTCTGGCCGCACTCACATTTCCACATGGAGACTTGGGCGCTATAACTCACGCAGAGGGGAGTGTGTGGGGGCCCAGGTGCTACCCAGGGCACAGAGGTCAGCTGTAACCTGCCTTTCCACGACAGATGCTTATGCTTGGATCATCGGCCATGCCTAGGGATCACACTTGTGCACAAATTTTGTGCACGGGGCCTGTAGTGTGAAATAAGAAAGACAGTCTGCTTGTGAACTTAAACAGAGAGGAAAATATAACAGTAAAAGAAGACCTAAGACATTTAATCATATTCAAAGGTATTGACTAGATTTTTTTAATGTCTTTGTGAGAATTTAGAATAAGATATTTTATTGGTACATATAATCTACAAAAATACCATGCAAAGAAAATACCCTGCACAACATCTACTGGCTTTATATTCTGCTTCTATGAATAATTTAACTTAGTTTATAGCAACTCCAATGTAGATTTCTGCATCACCTGGAGTGTTTCCCAAACTTCTCTCATGATGAGAATCACCTGGTGGAGTTGTTAAAATACAGATTTCTGAATCCCAACTAAGAAGTGCTAAACTAGAATTTTTGGGAACATATAGGTAAAATTGTATACTTAACTAGTGCTCAAATTGTATACTTAACTAGTGCTCTAAGCTTAGAGCACTAGTGCTCAAATTGTATACTTAACTAGTGCTCAAATTGTATACTTAACTAGTGCTCAAATTGTATATTAACTAGTGCTCTAAACTTAGAGCACTAGTTAAGTATACAATTTTACCTATATGTTCCCAGAAATTCTAATTTAGCACTTCTTAGTTGGGATTCAGGAATCTGTATTTTAACAACTCCACCAGGTGATTCTCATCATGAGAGAAGTTTGGGAAACACTGATCTATAGATTCTAAAGCTGGCTCCTTTAGTCATCAGCACTCAAGTATGCTCAGCCAGAAATCTGGCCTTGAAAAAGCACAATGACTTTAATGAGTAGGCAATCAATTAGGAATTTTGACACATGGTGATATGCTTAAGCAATTAGGTCTGTCCTTGGCTAGAAGGTTCTACTTTTATTATGACAATGAAATTGACTATGTCACTTCAACCTTTTAATGACTTACAGCAATATTACTCATTGCCCATCACCAACCTGAATCTTCCTTTCTAAGGAAAGCACATGGCTGCAGGCTGACTTGAATTTGTATTCTGGATCATCTCTAATTATATGGGTGTGATTTATTGGTTTCCTATCTACTCTTTTTTTCTATCTGCTGTGTTTACACTGGAAATAATACAATTTGTTTTCTTTCTGAAACTCCCTTCAAAGTGAATTGTCCTAAAGTGATGTGTGCTTACCTCTTATGGATGATTCTGTCACTGATCAAAAAGTCACTGAAATTCATAGAAGTTCTCCTATAATTATTTGATCTAGACTATTGTTAACACTGACTTTTTAAAGTATATTTTTATTGATTTCAGAGGGGAAGGAAGAGGAAGAGAGAGATAGAAATATCCATGATGAGAGAGAATCATGGATTGGCTGCCTCCTGCAAGTCCCCCACTGGGGATAGAGCCCACAACCCAGGCAGGTGTCCTTGACCAGAATTGAACCTGGGACCTTTCAGTTTGCAGGCCAATGCTCTATCCACTGAGCCAAACAGGCTAGGGCTAACACTGCTTTTCTTTACCTGTGCCTCCACCATCTGATTTTTGAGAAATTGACTCAGAAATAAAGCAAAGGTGGAGGACATTCATCTTGGAGTTTTTATTGCGTGAGTAACCCAAATGATGTACAGTGTGTCTTCAAATAACATCATTTCATTCAATGTAATTTTGTTATAACATTGATGAAATGCCGTTAGAACTTAACCCTTGTTATATTAAGTAGTTATGGTAAAACTGGTTTTGTTATATGTTATTTTGCTTTAAGTCACGGAACCTATTGATGATGTTAAGTAACAACTTTACCATGGCCAAATGAGCCAGAATTTTATAAACATATTATAGTTTTTAAGACTGCTAAGAAAAATGGTATTATGAAAAATGACTTGTCCTACTATGAAGTGGAAATGTTGGCCATCCACATATAGTCAAACCTGCCACATACTTCCCTAGTTAGAGCCAGAAACAATTACTGAGCACCTTTGCTGGTACCAGCAATGCAGAGGATAAGATAAAACAATTTCTAGTTTTAGGAAGCATGTGATCTATGAAGAATGGGAATTCTTCAGTTTGTATCCCTACCCTCACCATCCCATCCCACCCCATCCCTCTTTGCTATTCACTGTGTGCCTGTCCTGTTTTTTGTTTTTGTTTTTTTAATTTTTCAATCTACACCCCAGTTTGGTTTGCAATTAAGCTCAATACACATTTTTTTATTTTAAAAGATAGTGATTTGCAAGTGATAAAAATAGCACCTGTCTCACTCTATCAACATAAAACAATATAATTTTAAAAATAAAGATTTTTTCATATTATAAAAGCAATACCTGATTATTGGGGGAAATGTGAAAAATACAGAGAACAATAGCAAACAAAAAAGCAAATGTGGCAAAAAAATAAACAAATAAACTAATCTCTTGCTATCCAACTTGGAGAAAATCACAGTAGACCTTGTGGCGTATTTTCTTTCAGATTCTATTTTACCACATTTGCTTCTTTTTCACCAAATGTAAAAAAAAATCTCTTATGTTTAAAATCATCTCCTGATTAATAATTTACCAAGTGTAATTTATTTATCATTCTCAAAAAATAACTCTAATGAAAGGTGGTCAATTTTAAAAGGACACAAAAAAAATTTTTGCAGTGGTCTTTTTAGTAAAAGGTAGAAAAAATGAATGCATACTCTTTTTTAAAAAAAGATTTCTGTTAAGCTATCATATAAATCAAGATATAATTCTTTTTTCCCCTACTTCTCTTACCTTGGCATCTGTACAATGTCTATTGAGGCCCACCTCTGACATTTATGATTGTAGATATAACACAGATGGCAGGAAAGAGGCATAGGGCAGAGAGCTAGTTCATATCTGCCCTGGGGAGCTGTCTTCATGAAGGTAGTCCAAACCTCTGTAGTAAACACTTTTTTAAGGTCTAAGGCATGGAGTACAGAAAATGTTAAAACAAATACTAATTATCAGATGATATGCTAGAAGGAAGGAAGGAAGGGAGGGAGAGAGAAAGGGTGGGAGGGAAGAAGGGTGAGAGGGAGGGAGGGAGAGAAGGAGGGAGGGAATGAGGGAGGGAGAGAGGGAGGGATGGAGGGTAGGAAAGAGGGAAGGAGGGATATTCAGGGCATCTACTCCAAAATATGGCACATTGGCATATTAAATATTTTAAGCTGAAAGAATTTGAAAAAGTGGCAGAAGCAGGAAGGGTACTCTGACCTGATCCCTATCCTACTTGTTCCCTGAAGCAAGTGAAAGGTGCCCTCAGGTGAGAGGTGCCCTCCCTTTGGAAAGGAGCATCCTTATCTCCAAAAACAAAGAGGTGCCAGGAGGAATCCTAACATAGTTCTTACTAAATTTCCTCCTGTGTCACAAAATCTTGTATGCTTTTCTTATGTTAATCTAGCTTTGTCAGTTTAATTTTCAGACCTAGCTATGACTCTAAGAATATTTAAGAAAACATTTGCCTTCGCTACAAAAAAGACAGAAAATAAAGGAAGGAAAGGAAAGGAGAGGAGAGAAAAGCATGTATAATGAAGTCAATAATTGCCAGCTATTACTCCAGAACTTAATTGCTGTGTGACCTTGAATAAGACTTAGAGTTGATGCCGAAAGCAGTTTGGCTCAGTGGATAGAGCATCAGCCTGAGGACTGAAAGGTCCCAGGTTCAATTCCGGTCAAGGGCATGTACCTTGGTTGGGGGCACATCCCCAGTAGGGGGTGTGCAAGAGGCAGCTGATTGATGATTCTCTCTCATCAATGTTTCTAACTCTCTATCCCTCTCTCTTCCTCTCTGTAGAAAATCAATAAAATATTTTTTTTAAATTAAGACTTACAGTTGACCCTTGAAAAATATGGGGTCAGAGGTCTAAATTGGAGCAGTCAAAAATCAGGGAGTAACTTGTGACTCTACACTCTGCCTTTCATACAATAGATTCAACAACAGATCCAAAACAGTATTTTCAATCCATATTGTGAAACTGCAGTTGGGAAACTAAGGCTGGGAATGCGAAAACATTGTTTCCCATTAGTGGTTGGTTGTATACTGAGATGTGTATCATGCCCATAGAAGAGCCAATTCTATTGGGAAAAAAAATCCTTATATAAGTGGACATATGCACTTAAAAACCCCATGTTGTTCAAGACTCTTGTCTTTCACAATCCCCACAGTCTACAGTTTGCTGCAATATACAGTGGACACAATAATAATATATATTGATAGGATTATTTTGAGGATTGCATGAGTAATATTAAATCCCCAATACATAATAAAAACAAGACATATGCTCATTATTACTACTAGAGACCCATTGCATGAATTCGTGCATTGTTGGGGGTCTCTCAGGGTGGCCTAGAAGGATTGGGCCAACACCCGCAGTCCAACACTGCCTGCAGCTCCTATTTGTTACTCCCACTCATGCCTGCCCAACTGCACTTGCCACGGGCTCATGCCCAATCAGTCCCAATAGGGAGAGGTTTGTGCAGCAGCAGCAGTAGCAGCAGCAGCAATGCTCACCAGCCATAAGCCCTGTGTCTGGTGCCCTACTGAGGGGAGTGGCTTGCAGGATAAGGCCAAAACCAGCTTTCTGACATCTCTAAACAGGTCCCAAACTGTGAAAAGGCACAGACCAGGCCAAGAGACCCTACTGGTGCACGATCGGGGCCAGGGAGGGACCACAGGAGGGCTCCAGGGCGTGTCAGCCCATCTCACTCAGTCTCCACTGGCCAGACCCCAGCAACAAGCTAACCTACCAGTTGGAGCATCTGCCCCCTGGTGGTCAGTGCATGTCATAGTGACTGGTCGACCAGTCAATTGTCTGCTCCCTGATGTTCAGTGCACATCATAGCGAGCAGTTGAGCGGCCTTAGTATATCATTAGCATATTATGCTTTGATTGGTTGAACAGTCAATCATTCACCAGACAACCAGACACTTAGCATATTAGGCTTTTATTATATAGGATTGTTGCTATTATGGAAATGCTTGTTTTAAAAGAAAACTATGTGACGAGTTAACATCTCTGCAAGATAGGCATACTTGTATAATCTACACTAAGAGAAAAATGCTAATTGACCATACCTTCACTACACCCATAGCCAATCAAAGTGAGTATGCAAATTAACCCAACAAAGATGGCAGTTAATTTGCATATACTGAGGGAGGAAGGAATAAAAACTAAAGACAGCATAGAAGGAAGAGAGAGGGAAAGTGGAAAACAAGGCAGCTGCAGGGAAATCATAGGGCAGTGGTGGCAGGAGGGAAAGCGCATGGGGGGGCGGCGGCAGAGATGGCAGGAGGGGGAAAAAAGCAATGGGAGGCAGTGGGAGGGGAAGTGTGGGGCAGCAGTGGTGGTGGGAGGGAAAGTACGAGACAGCAGTGGCAGGGGAGGAAAAGCATGGGGGGACAGAGGCGACAGGGAAAGTGGGGGATGGGGCAGAAGAGGTGGCAGTGGTGGGAGGGAAGCCCGCTGGAAGCCCTTGCAGGAAGTTCTTGCAGTAATCTTCCTGCAACGGGCCTCTAGTCCTATATAATAAAAGGCTAATATGCAAATTTCCCCCTTAACCAGGAGTTCGACTGGGAGTTTGACCAGGGGGCACTGGCTGGCCAACCACTTGCAGCCCCTCCCCCTGGAAAGCCCTGCTCCCCTAGGTCCCCCCATGCCCTAATCAGGGTCAGGGCTGGCCAGTGGACCCCATCCATGCATGAATTGGTACACCAGGCATCTACAGATAACTGCCCAGATTTTCTTGACCGAACAATTACATTAAAACCTCTCAGTTTCATCCTTGGGCCTCTTGAAATAGTCACTAAGTACACTTGTTAAGAATATCATTTCTTGCCAAGGACAATGTGGCTCAATTGGTTGGACATCCTCCTGTGCACCAAATGGTTGCTGGGTCAGTTCCCAGTGCCCAGGTTGCAGGCTCAAATCCCAGTAGCGGTGCATGTGGGAGGCAGCTGATAGATGACTCATCACCTGTATTTCTCATTGCAGAATTAGGAGAGACACAGTGGTGATGCAGAATCACTATTTTTAGACCTATTTCTAATGATAATTATGTAAGCTAAAGTTTGAGAAACCCTGAAACATCTTTACTTGGAGCAAGTTTAAACAAAAATCTCTTAGTAAATATTGCATTAGTTACCCAACAGATTCAGAGTGCTGTTTACAAAAATATCAGTAGACAAGGTACATTCAGAATAGGACCTGTGAATTATTTATAGAGGAGCTAGTATAGACTCAAGAGATTTTTATATAATCAGTGCTGTATACCAAAACATTTTCTGAAATTATTGGAAAAGAGTCTCATCAATCATAAACCAGTCGCCTACTTCCCACACACAAACAAGATTAGCCACCTGAGAATGCCAACCTTTGTTGATTTTGGTGGAGAGAAAAAATATATATGGGGTTTTAACATTTGTTTTGTTCAAATAAAGCAATTGTTCCATAAAGAATTTAAAAATAATTTTTTATAAAAAGCATGTCTTTGAATTATAGAATCAGAATTGCAAACCGATATAGCATATTAAAAACACTTTGGTTGTTGGCCACAATTGCCCAGTGTCTACTACTCAGGTTTAGTAACAATATTGCCTTTAAGTAGCTCACTTAGTCACTCCTGGGCATAGGCGAGTGACCTCACTGTGTCTCAATTTCCTGTCTGTAATGTGGACATAACTACAGTACCTATCTCACAGGGCTGCTGTGATAGCTTTGCTGGGTAGAGTAATCTTGGTTGTAGGTTCTTGTTGTTCATCATTTTGAATATTTCTTGCCACTCCCTTCTGGCCTGCATAGTTTCTGTTGAGAAATCAGCTGACAGTCATATGGGTACTCCCTTGTTTGTTTTTAATTTAACTTCAGCTTACCGTTTTAATGACATAGCCTAATGAGTAAGAATTTTTATACTCAAATCATCAAGTGGACATTTTGGTAATCCTGAAAATACATTTTATAGCAGCTACTACTCCACTTAGTTTAGTCCCAGGTCCCACCCTCAGTCTATGAAAGAACATGGGGCTCTGAGGAAGTCACCTTTCTCAGTCCGTCCACTTTACTTTCCCACTATCGTTGGCTCCCACATCTCCCTGGTTTTAGTTGAGCCTGATTGTTGAAACTTTACATGGCTTCTCTCACCCATATCCCTGCTCTCACATTCCATGAAGATGGATTCAGTTAAGGCTGGTCACTCTGTGACACTTGTTTACATGCGACATGGGCACCAACAGCAATGAAATCCCTCTGTCTGACAGTGTTTGCTCTGCATTGGCTTCTTTCTCTCTCTCTCTCTCTCTCTCTGTCTCTCTCTCTCTCTCTCTCTCGCTCTCTCACACACACACACACACACACACACACACACACACACACACACACACAAGCTGATCCAGAGGAATAGCTTAAGCTGAAGGAAGAAGGCTGGCTGCCTTCACTAGCTGTTTACGTAACAGCACTTCTGAAACTCAAGATTCCCAGTTAAGTGAGGATAAGCAGTCTCAGGAGATGTTTGTGGAAAACTTCCAAATGCCAAGGAAAGATACAAATTTAATGTATCTTGACTAGATTGAAATTTAATTCATTTCAGTTAGGTTCAATATTTAATTAAGGCACTGAATGTGTGAGCTGGCCAGAACCCTATAGGACAGTGGTCAGCAAACTCATTAGTCAACAGAGCCAACTATCAACAGCATAATGATTGAAATTTCTTTTGAGAGCCAAATTTTTTTTAATTTCAACTTCTTCTAACACCACTTCTTCAAAAAAGACTCACCCAGGCTGTGTTATTTTGTGGAAGAGCCACACTCAAGGGACCAAAGAGCTGCATGTGGCTCGCGAGCTGCAGTGTGCCAACCACAGCTACAGAACATCTAGAGAAACACCTTCGTTTTACAAGTGAGAAATATGAACCCTAAAAGATCAAGTAAATTTTCTTGCACTTCACCAGGAGGTAGTGGAAAAGCTCTCTGGATAACCTATTTGGGAAAGCATCATGCTTCATGTGTGAACAAACATGAAGAAGAGAAAAACACAGTTCCTCCCATAGAGAAGCTTTAGGTTCAAAGAGGTGAGTTTCTCAAGAGTTTAACTTAGCTACTCTATGGTACTGTTTCCTTGGCATCTTTTTTGGGGGGTGGGGGTGAGGTAGTGGGTCAGGAGTAAGTGGCCTGCTATGACTTTAAACTAATGCCTCATACAAGAGCATGCCCTAAATAACAGCTCACAGAGTTACAAGCAAATTTAAATCCCTGATACGACTTTCACACCTCCCAATTTCTTCGCTATGCAGCCTTTAAATAAGACCCCAATGGGGCTTACCAAAACCCTGTTCTTTTGGACTGAATTGGCCGAGTTGGCCTTAGCACAAGAATCCCAATGCACTCCATCAATGAGTCCCAGTAAACACGTGTCCTGGTCTCATCTTTCTCTCTATCTGCTCTCTGCCTTGACCTCCCATGTGGCCCCTTAAGGTGTGCTTGGTACTTCCTTTAGGACTTGTAAGTAATAAACTTCTCTATTTCAATTTCTCTGTGGTCTGTTGTTGAACTATGGTTCATCATCCAGTACCCTACACTCCACTTATCAAGTATGAATAGACAAATTCATGACAGGATCTTTCATTGAATTTCTATTGTCATTCAGTTCAAGAAAAAGTGTGGAGCCTAGCCAGTGTGGCTCAGTGGTTGAGCATCAACCTATAAACCAGGAGGTCAAGGTTGTGGGCTTGATCCCCAGTGTGAGCATGCAGGATACGGCCAATCAATGTTTCTTTCTCATCATTGATATTTCTATCTCTTCCTCTCTCTTCTGCTCTAAAATCAATAAAAATATATTAATTAAAAATAAAAAAGCCTGGTTGGTGTGGGTCAGTGGTTGAACTTGAGTGCAGGAGTGATCCTAGAGAACAGGAGTTGGGGCCCAGGAACCAGGATACACGGAAGTCAGGAAGCCAATGCATCCCAGCAGATCAGCACTCCGAACAGCTGAGCCTTACTCCCCACAAGGACTCAAAGCCGACAGAAGTGCCCCTGGGGTTGTGAACCTCCATGCCCTCCCAGGTTTCTGCAGGCTGCCCGGGCCCTGCAGAAGTCCCACAACTTAACAGAGAAGCCCCTGAACAGAATGTGATTCATCAGAGGCTCCAGTCACCCCTATTTGCAGCAGGTTGCCATAGCAATGGCTGGAGTGCAGAGGAAGGCTGAGGAGATGTCAGATGGTGCAGTGAGACCAGTGGCACCATGACTGCTGACCACCCAGACCTTTGTCTTTCCTGTCCCCTAACTCTCCCAGATCAGGCTCCCAGACTGGGTTTTTAGCACTGTCATCGGGCACAGGCTCAAAGCCTTGCCCAAACATGGCTCTCAAATAGGTCCCCAAACCACAAAACCAAACCAGTTCCCAGGCCTTCAGAACCGAGTGTACTGCATTGCTAGTAATTCAAGGGGCTGCTAACTCACAAGAACAGATTCACATTCTTCGAAGGCACCCACTCTCTCAAACCACAAAAAGTGTAAATATTACCTCTCAACACACTAAACAGATAAATAAAGCTTGGCACTTTTCATTGTGCACTTTCACACTATTGTCTTTCTCTGTTCCTTTATAGTGTCCTTAATGAGAATGTGGTAACTCTGATGCCACAAGAGAGAGGAAAAAGGCATTGTGTACTTGCTAAAGCTGGCAGCTCCTCTGAGGCTTACTGAAATGATCAAACAAGTCCATTCCAAAGAATCAACTTTAACATTTTTCCCCCTAAACATTCTTTGTAGCTAACCAACATTCAAGGGTCTTTGTAGCAAACCAACATTCAAGCAGAGGGTAACAGAGGTGAACTGAGAGGAAGGGAAGCTTGGTGATGTAGACTTCCTCAAATGAATAGTCTTTGAATTGAATTCCATGCACATAATCTTGTTTGAACAAAGAAATAAACAACTTTGTTCCCTCGGAGTCCCCTTGGGGGCTTTCTCCACAAACGCCTTGAGCAGAGGCCTCGGGCACTGAAATGGTGGCAGGGCTGCTGGCCCCCCTGGAGCAGGCTGCTGCCATCCATAGCCTTTGATCTCAAAACTCATGCCAGACCATGTGCAAAGCTGCTATGCTAATTTCTCTCCTCAGTGCATTCTCTGTCCCCAATGGCAGGCCCTATACAATGTTCAGAAGTGATTTCTTTAACTGGCACACAAAGCTCTGAAGATTACTGTTAATTGCATGGTACATATTGATTACCCTTGCTCCTAGAGTTCATAATTTTGCATATTGCAAGTCAAACCAGGCATATCCCGACTCCTCACAAAGAATCAGCTTTCCTTATATTTTTCAGTTCATTTTCCTCCCTTCCTTCCTCTTTTTTCTTCTTTTTTTCTTCCTTTTCTTCCTCACTCTGTCTTTCCCTATCTCTCTCTTCACTGTCTCTTTCTCTCCTGTTTCCTCTTTCCTTCCTCCCTTGCTCACTCTCTCCCTTCTCTTCCCTCCTTTTTTCTGTTTCTTTCATGTGTACCTCATATACCTATACACAAAACTCAAAATGCTCTTTTCCTCTTCCTCATTCACATACAAATGAAAAAGGTCTCAGTGATTAAGAGAAGTCTATTGAAAAAGCAGACATCAGACTCACCTCATTTTTAAAGTCACCCAAGTATTAAACTGGATTTTGTTTTTAAATACATGTTTTAGAGAGAAGGAAAAAAAATTACTTATCAATTATTAGCTGCCTGGTGTGTTCAAGAAGAATGGTGGAACACTCGTGTGTAAATCTATAAAGGAAAACTCCTTGGAGAAGCTCACATGCTGTGTAATTAGAGTTAATTAACACATTTGCTAATTGACTATTATTTAGCACTCCAGCTGCTGAGGAAAAATCCATAGGCCCATTAAATATTAATTAGCAAAAGTCTATTGTCTGATCCTGTCAGCTTCTGTATTGATGAGCTATTTACAAGCGCATCTTTGTTCGACTGGGTACAGAGTAACACACAGAGTCATTGGTCACTGAGGAATAAGAAAGCGAGAATCTTACAACACACATGTCCTATATTCCGGTCGATTATTTTTTTCTCCTTCAACTGAACACATTGCCAAAAATACTAGAAATAATGTATTCATCTGTGTTTGAACAGTCACCTACCTTGTGATTGATGCAGTTCCCATTATACCCAATTCTTGGTATTCACGAGGCAGCCTGTGTGACATACCCTATAGAAAATTACAGAAAATTAACCCATTTTTTTAATTGTAAAAAACAAAATGTGTTCCACAGCTTTAAAAAGAAAATGTCTATTGAGATATAATTCACATATCGTACAACTCACCCATTTAAACTCGGTACAATTCAATGGCTTCTGGTATACTACGCTATTTTTTAACTGTTAAATTAATTCAATTTAAAATGGATATCATAAAATGTGCCATTTAATCCATTTTTATGTTTACTATTCAGTGGCATTGCTACCGTATTTGCCGGCGTATAAGACGATTTTTTGGCCCTGAAAAATATGCCTCCAAGTCGGGGGTAGTCTTATACGGCGAGTATATAACAAACTCTGTATTTTGAGTGGAAATGTTAGGGGGTCGTCTTATATACCCAGTCGTCTTATACGCCGGCAAATACGGTATTTTCAGGGCCAAAAAATGGTCTTATACGCGGGCAAATACGGTACATTCATAAGCTTGTGAAACTCCCCATAGCTTTTCTTAGATTTATTTAAGTCTCCTGGTGGCGGGAGGTACAATTTGAGAACAGGTCCATCTGTCGTTCCTGCACTAAAAAGTTCAGTTTCCGAGCAGTAAACTGTCTCACTGCTCAGTCAGCAGTATGACTCTGTGAAAATTGCTCTCTGATTGGAAGCCAGTCTGCACTTCACCTATCTTGATTGTTTTCTCTTTTCTTGATTAACTCTGCCTCCAACGTCCACACTTGACTGAGCAATAATACTGAACAAGAGCCTGTGCCCTTTTTCCTGCTTTCTAGGTAGGCATGCTCCTGCCAGTTCCACTTTGGTCAAATCGCTAGGAACATCTCCAGGTATCCGAAGATTTCAATTGACATATGCCACGTTTTCTCCCCTATCACTTGCCAACCTCTTCCTTTTCCAAGAGGAACCCTACTAAGATGACAGTCCCGCCTAAGTGATCCCAGGGAATCTAAGAGTTTATTGGCAATGTGGATCCCTCCGCAGTGGTCTTGCACAAGTTCTCTGGGTAATGCACTTAATGGAAAACTGCTCTTTCTCTCCCTTTAGTGACCCTGGAAATTGACAATGGTATCAAACCCAAGTCTGTCCAAGGACTAGTCTTACCTTTATGCTCTGTTGTTTACTCTTCTCACCAGGCTGCCAAATTTCTGATCAAGTCACCTCATTTCATGACCCTAAATATGTGAGGGCTCTTTATTTGGTCAACTTGATGCTGTGATCAGCCTTCTCAACAGTGACTTCTCCAAGCTCTGTTATATGTTCCTGTAATCAGACTGAAGGGCCACTGGTAATACTTAACCACCTTCAGCTACCTGTAACCTAAGCCATTTACTCTGTTTTATTTTTATCCATGGCTTTTGACCTAATATTATTTTCATTTTTATTATAATCTAGCCCATTGTGGTTATACTCCAGGATATCTGCACCTTACTTCAAATACCTAGAACAGAAGGTGGCACACAGTATGTGCATAATAAACATTTAATGTTTAATGACAATGAATTTTAAATATCCAATACTGATAAGCCAAATTGTGAAATTATTTATCTTGTCATTACAGAAATGCTTTCTACATCAAATACTCCTTTTCCTTTCATTTTGTTGCCAAGATTGGATGATGGTAATAGAGAGGGATACAATGATAGATAAATTTATTCTGTATTCTGGTTATTTATATATTTTGTCAGCTTTGTTGATGAGGAGTCTAAACTAAGAAAGCTAAATTTTATGTGGCAAATTAGAGGTAAGTTTAAAGTAGTAAAAGTTTTAAAGACCCTTGATAATTACCTGCAGGACAATTCAAGGGAAAAAAGATAAATAAAAACAACAACCACATTATTTTTTTTTTAAATAGAGCTTCACATCTCTTTTTTGTGGGGGTCCAATCATATAAGTTCATACTTTATTAAAAAGTTACTGATGAAAAAGACAATATTGAGAAATGAGGACTCCATGTGTGAGATCATTTAATTGATCATTAAATGGGAGCCCTAATGGATACATGTAAGTACTGGTTATGATACTAGCTAGTGTCTAGATTTGCAAAAAAAAAATCAGGGGGGGAAAAAACAGAGAGAGTGTTGATCCTACCTTTATGGGAAGAGTAAGACTGATCACAAATATGTGCATAGTAAAAAAAATCTATCTAATAAAGAGGAAATATGCTAATTGACTATCATGCCCTCACAAAGATGGTAGTGCCCACAGCCAATAAGGAGGGAATATGCTAACTGACTGCCATGCCCTCAAAGATGGCAGTGCCCACAGACACAAGATGGTGATGCCCAGTCTCCTCAGCCCCACCAGGGCAGTAGGCACGGCACAGCCAGGCCCACCCTCAAGAGAGTCCAGCTGTTCCACATGCCTGCCTGAAGAGTCCCCCAGTCCCCTCAGCCCCACAGCTGCCCAGGGCCAGCCCGAGGCACAGACAAGCCTTGGATGGTGGCTTCCCAGCCACAGGTAAGCCTCAGACAGTGGCTGCTCAGCCGCCCAGGGCCACCTGAGGCTCAGGTAACCAGGGATGGCCAAGGCTTGTGCTGCCTGCAATGGCGGCAGCAGAGGAGAGAATGGGGTGGGGTTTGCCTTCCCCTGATCGCCAGGTCACCTCCCAACCCTGATGGCTTCTGGATTGTGAGAAGGGGCAGGCTGGGCTAAGGGACCCCCCACCTCCAGAGAATGAATTTTCATACACAGGGCCTCTAGTGTTCCTATAAGGTAAATTTTGGCATTTCATAAGAGAGCACTGGTTAACTAGGACCCCTATCCTGCCATTCAATTATGAAGGAGATTTTACTTGAGGGTATTATTATAATCCTCATATAATTGTATATATAATCAATTAATAGCAAAGCAGCAAGAAGTATACCTAAAACCTCAAATCCTATTTGAAGTGGGGGCAAAGAGGCAGGGGGAAAAGATGGAATGTGGACAGAATTGTTTAGTAGATATGTTCATTCATGAGAGAGCTCTCTCCATTTAACAACCTATGATGCTCTAATAATTTCACATCTGATTCAGAATTATTAATTGTTATATAATTATTAAATTTAAGTATGCATTATTATCTGAAGATTGTAAAAAGCAAGATATATTTGTTAATCAAAATAATATTTTATGAAAATATAAATCTCCTTCTCCTAAAAAAATCCATTTAGAATAAGCAAAAGAAGTAGAGCTGTAAAATGTTACAGCTTAAACGGGGGGAAAGGTGGGGGAAGGGGGGAGGGTGTGCCCAGAGGAAAAATATTTTTAATACTGAGTACAATTTATATCTCTACTCAGGATGCCAAACTGCATAGCAGGTAAGTGAGGTATCTCCATGGAGCAGACTGAGTCTCAAAACTTCACTTTGGATAGAGGGTCTGACAGCTGGAACTCATCATCCCAGTTTCTGACATCACCGTCTCGTGTCACAAATACCAAGAGAAACACTTCATGTAAGCTGCCCAAGATGAAACAATGACTTAAACCATTCTCCATGCCAGAATTCCACAGGGAGTGGCTCTGCTATCTGTTCATCTTCCAGTCAGCCTCAGTACTCTTAGACATCTCCTGCTGCTCAGAGGCACTCATTTCTTTGCCAATATCAAATGGACCAGAATCAAATGATGACGTCCTCATCCTTTCTTCTTTCCCTCCTCATCTACCTCCTTTTCCTTGAATCTAAAATGGATAGAAGAGTCAAGCCTGCCTGTGTTGATCAATGGTTGAGCATCAATCTATGCACCAGAGGTCATGGTTCGATTCCCAGTCAGGCACATGCCCGGGTACCAGGCTTGGTCCCCAGTAGGAGGCATGTAATAGGCAGCCAATCAATGATTCTCTCTCATAATTGATGTTTCTCTCTCTCTCCCTTCCTCTATGAAATCAATAAAAATACATTTAAAATTTTTAAAAAGGAAAGTGGATAGAATAATCAGGAATACTTCAGTTCATGCTGGGACAGCTACATGCCACTGTTTCTACTTTAGGCTCCATCTCAGAGTAACATGAATAACAGTAACTGCCAGAAGCCAATTCCAACATGTCATAATTGCAAGAGTTTCATCAAAAGGTTGATAGAACTTGAGTACTCAACAAGGACTGAGTCACATATGTTATCACCTGTTGGAATGGCTAAAGACATTTCACCCAAACCTATTCAAGGATGATTGTTTGTTGCCAGACAGTTCAGGGCATCTTCATCTACATGTTATTGTCTCCTACTGGCCAAACACCGAACAGCCATAGGCTATTCCCCAATCTGACAATGCTCCTGTATGAAACCCTTCCCTTTGAAGTGTATATCTCCATCTTGCCTTAGGATAAATTGTGTTAATAAAAAGCAAGGGGTCCTGAGACAAAGAGAACTTAGCTCCTTTAGCTAAAGCTCCTATGACACCCAATGCCTTTCAAAATTATCTTTCATCTCTAGATGAAAGTTACTCTTACTTCAGTTACACAACAGATACTTTCTTCAGATTGATGAACCCTTCTTAATTCTGGAACAAGAACCCCGTCAAATAGCATTGGACAAAAGCAAGTGGAAATAGATTTAACCTATTTCTATCCATACCCAATACAATGTTGGTTATATGGCAACTACATGCAATCACCAACAAAGAAGGAAAAGGACAAAAACAGAGATATTATTTGGGAAAGTACAGTAGGGATAGAGAAATATGAATCCAGAGAACACTGCCTTGTAAGATGAATAATAGCTTCTGTAACTCTACTTCAAATTAACAATAACTTATTATTTTGTAAATGTAAATATTCATTTAGATGAATGAATAAATAAGTGTTGGGACATCCAGACAATGGAATATTATTCAGTGATGAAAAAAAAGAGCTATCCAGCCATGAAAAGACATGGAGGAAATTTAAATGCATAAAAAAAATACAATGCATATTACCAAGTGAAAGAAGCCAATCTGAAATGCTAAATAATGTATGATTCCAGCTATATGACATTCTGGAAAAGGCAGAATTATAGAAATAATAAAAAGATCAGTGTTTGCCAGTGGGTAGGAGTGGGGTAGGATGAATAGGCAGAGCACAAGGGATTTTTATCTCAGGAAAAATACTCTGTATGATGGATAGATGTCATTATACATTTGTTTTTTTATATTCATTTTACATTATACATATGAGAAATCTCTGTACCTTCCACTCAAATTTGTTGTGAACCAAAAACTGATATATAAATAAGTCTATTAAAGTAATAAAAAATTAAACTTAAAAGGATTTATTATTTTTCTTTGGCCAGTTTTTCTCAGTGATTAGAGCATCAGATCTCAGACCAAGGGTTGCAGGTTCGATTCCCAGCCCTGGTTGGGGCACGTGCAGGGCATGTGTATCTTTCCTTCTCTCCCCTTTCCACTCTCTCTACAAATAAATGGGAAAAAATATCCGCAGATTCTATGCATCAAAATGTATATCCTTTTGATGCAAAGAATCTGTGGAAGGCCAAAATTATTCTTTTTTCTATACATTTCATAATAAAGAAGCAATTATAGAATGTGTCTTAGAAGGAACTCTCCTGACCAACAGACTAAGCCAATGTGTCTCTCCACATGTCTATTAACAGTCACAGAATTGCAATAAATGCTAGAAATCCTTCTGGCATAAATGCTGAAGACTGTGCACATTTGATGTTGAGACCTGTTTAGCAGCCTGAGAAGACCCTGAGATTAAAGGAGGAGCAATGGGAATCCCCGAAAGATTTGTGGAAAAGAAAGATGAAATTACAGAGTGAACTTAACCATGCAACAACCTAAATAGTGGGAGATAATAGATGCTTCTAGCATAACTTGAAAAGGAACTTATCCCATTCCAACAATCCTAGGATACATGCACACTACCAAAGGCAGGGGCTATGAGTGCATTGGGAGTGTTGCTCACTAAATTCTGAAATAATTATGAGCTCAGCCAACCTTAGTAAGGCATTTTTCCTGTTCTCATTCCTCAGTGAAAACAACACAAGTGGAATGTTCTCCTTCCCATCTCACTGGATTGCTGAGGCTGGGCACTGACTGTCCAGTTGCAATGGCATTGAGACAATAATTACAGCAATCAAAATAGAATGTCCACTCAGGGACTGTGGCTCTGTTGGGACTTGGTGGCAGTCTCCAGTGATCTTCCATGGCAATTAGTGAGGGAAAGGGCTCATTTGTGGACTCATAATGGCACTCGTATCTATTCCAAGAAGTGCTTGGGGAGGGTTCCTCTGCAAAAGATTAAACTCCTTGCAACCAAGCAGGTGGGAATTAGAAGCCACCTATGTTTAGCTTTTATGTAATAAAACTGAGACAAAAAGGATGGAGTAAACTGGATCCTGAGAAAAGGGCCTTAATAAATTCACATTATTTTCTGTGACTCCACTTTGAATCAGCAAGGTGGCAAAACTGTATTTACAAATGCTTAAAGGGTGAAAAAAATCTTTTCTCTTTATTTAAAAATTAAATTTATTGGGGTGACATTGTTATAGAAAACTGAAGAAGAACAAAGCAATACTTAGAGAGATGGAATTACACGCAGGTCCAGAGGGAAATATCTCTGAAACTATGGGCTCCAACATGCAGGAACTTTCTCTATTTATATGTCTTTACCTTCTTTGTCTCCCAAATATGGAGTGTCTTCAGCCTCTTTTGCAAGTTCTTAAAGAGCCCGTATGTGCTGGGCCTTGAGAACTCAACCAGAGGCCTATTCTGGCGCCGGCACTGATAACCTTGTCTGGGGACGTTTTAATGGCCTTGCTGAAGTGGGAGTAGTCTTAGCAAGCAAGAATTTACAGCCAAATAGCAGGGTTAAAATTTCAAACAGCAGTTTTCATATAAGATGAATGCTTCAACATTGGTTAATAAGATTATGTATGTTTTCTTTTCTTTTTTTAATATATTTTATTTGTAGGTTTTCAGTGTACCTGTCTATGATACATGATCTGTATATTGCTCACCACCCAAAGTCAATGAACATACCTTTTTAACTGATTGTCCAAATTATTATTACAAAGGCCTACTGTTGCTTAGATTTTAGTCCCATGCCAAGCATCGTCTGTGAATTACACGCTGTAAACAAGCTGTGACTTATTGTAGCATTTCTTATTTATAAAGTTTATTGCCAAAGGTATTGCTTTATTCATTAGGCTTTCCCTTTCCCTCTTGAAGATTGAGTATATGTTACTATTGTAGCAATAATCTTTTATTTAAATATAAGATAAATATTTCAAGGACAAAGAGTGATAAAGGAAGCACTTTATTCCCTTCAGGCTGAAGATTCAAAGAGGGATAAAAGGAACAGGAAAGAAAAATTGTGGAACGTGCTGCTACTGAAAATCTAACACAACTCCCATGATTGAGCAACTCTGCTGCCAAGAGCCATGCTTGCCCCTCATTAGAGAAATGGTCATTAACGTTTAATACCTCCTGGAAGCGGGAGCGACTTTGTGAGCTGGGAGATAAGTGTTGTCTTCTTTCCTGCTAAGTATGAAGCTTCAGGGCTCATGTGACATTTCCATCCCACTTGCCCGTTCTCTCCACAGTGGATCCCTTAGAGGCAGGGGAACAGGTTGCTTTTCCCATCTGCTCCATACCTCTGATCTCCAGTCTTGGCAAATTAGTTTTCAGACAAATAAAAAATATTTTGATAGTAAATCCTTGTTTATAACATTCCCCTGGGAAAGAAATAATCAGCCTTAGAATATTGGCACACCATCAGTTTAACCAAATTTGAGTCTTGCAGTCTGGTTGAACATAATCTCCTCTCTTTGTCACTGAGCATTTTTTTTTCTTTCCTTCTGTCTTTTGTTCCTCTCTTCCAAATCCCAATGCCCAAATAGTAATATTTTGATGGATTGATCATCATCAAGTAACCATAACCACTGGAAAAAGCATGTGGGGTTTTTTCTCATTTATATCAGAAAATGAGTTTGAATTCATAAACCAATGGTGTTTTCTTTTGCAGCTCTATAAAAACATACAATCTCTATATGTTTGTGTTATTGTATCTTCTTTGTGATTACTGTATAAATATCTATGCAAAAATACACAAATATAAAACCAGACACTTCAATTCTTATGAAAAATGAACTAGCTAAGAAAGTAGATCTTAAAAGTTCTATTCACAAGAATAAAAAAAATTGTAACTGTGTGGTGATGGATGATAACTAGGCTTATTGTGGTAATCATTTTGCAACATATACAAATGTGGAATCATTATGCATATGCCTGAGATTAATATGTTATCTGTCAATTATATCTCAATTTTTAAACACTCAAACTAGCAAATGACTAAAGAATTATTAAACCATCCTAAACCAACTGAAGTAGCAGTATACATTTTTTTTAAAAATAGGTATTTTAGTAATGTTGACATACCTTTTTTATAACTATACAAACTAAACCAATAAACTGTTACCAGTATACTAATAGGTCTTTCACAATTTGGAGAACTTCACTTTCAAAACTTGAAGGCAGATAAAGGCAGTGGAAGGAGAAACTACTTGCACAGAGACCCATGGAGGATAGGAGTTTATGCACTAGGAAGCAAAATTATAGACAGTACAAGAGGAAAAAAAGAAGATAGTAAATGCCCAGCTGGTGTAGCCAAGTGGTTGAGCATCAACTTGTGAATTAGGCAAATGGAAATGAAAAAAAAAGCTGGGGTAGCAATACTTATATCTGACAAAATTGACCTCAGAATGACGGCCATAACAAGAGATAAGGAAGGTCACTTCATAATACTAAAGGGATCCATTCAACAAGAGGATACAATTCTGGTAAACATATATACACCCAATACAGGAGCACCTGATTACATTAAAAAAAAACCCTTCTGGCTGAAACTGGTTTGGCTCAGTGGATAGAGCGTCGGCCTGAGGACTGAAGGGTCCCAGGTTCGATTCCGGTCAAGGGCATGTACCTTGGTTGCGGGCACGTCCCCAGTGGGGGGTGTGCAAGAGGCAGCTGATTGATGATTCCCTCTCATCGATGTTTCTAGCTCTCTATCCCTCTCTCTTCCTTTCTGTAAAAAATCAACAATATATATATGAAAGGTTTAAAAAAAAAAACTTCTGGAAGTTATCAAGGGAGAGATCTACAGCAATACAATTATAGTAGGGGACTTTAATACCCCATTGACACCACTGGATAAATTCTCTAAACAAAAATTCAGCAAAGAAATAGCAGATCCAAATGACTCATTAGATCAGATGGAATTAATTGACACCTTCAAAACATTTCACCCCAAAGCTATGAAATATACATTCTTCTCAAGTGCACATGGGACATATTTAAAGATAGCCCACATATTAGGACACAGGCTAACTCTCTACAAATTCAAGAAGATTAAAATTATATCAAGCATCTTCTCAAAGCATAATGGCATAAAACTAGAAATCAACTACAATAAAAATAATCAAATACATGAAGGTTAAATAGCAGGCTATTAAACAATGAATGGGTTACCGAAGAGATCAAAGAAGAAATTTTTTTAAAACATCCTGCAAACAAGTGAAAATTAAAACACAACAATCCAAAATCTATGGGACATAAAGCAATCCTGAGACGGAATTTTATAGCTCTATAGGCTTACATCAAAAAAGCAGCAAAAACTAGTAATAAGTTATATAACCCTACAACTTAAAGAGCTAGAAAAAAGGCACCAAGTAAAGCCCAGAGTAAGTAGAAGAGAAGAAATAATAAAGGTCAGAGTGGAAATAAATGGCATAAAGACAAAAAAAAAGAAGAAAAGAAAGAAAGAAAGAAAGAAGGAAGGAAAGAAAGAAAGAAAGAAAGAAAGAAAGAAAGAAAGAAAGAAAGAAAGAAAGAAAGAAAGAAAGAAGGAAGGAAAGAATACACCACTACCAATAAAAAGCAATACAAAAGATAATTGGAACAAAGAGCTGGTTCTTTGAAAGAATAAACCATTAGCCAGGCTCACCAAGAAACAGAGAGAGAAGCCAAATAAACAAAATCAGGACTGAAAAATATGAAGTAACAACTGACCCCACAGAAATACAGTGGATTATAAAAAAAAAAATACTACAAAAACTCGATTCCAAAAAACTGGACAACCTAGATGAAATGAACATATGCCTAGAAAAATACAATCTCCCAAAACTCAATAAGGAAGAATCAGGAAAACCTGAAGAGGCCAATAGCTACCAATGAAATTGCAGCAGTAATCAAAAACTTCCAGAAAACAAAAGCCCTAATCCTGACAGCTTCCCAGGGGAGTTTTACCAAACATTCAAAGAATGAGTAACCTAATCCTCCTCAGACTATTCAAAAAAAAAAAAAATTCTAAAGGAAAGAACACTTCTGAGCTCTTTCTATTAAGCCAGAATTACTCTAATCCCAAAACAAAGGAAAAAAATTACAGGTTAAGATCCTTGAAGAACATAGATGCTAAAATCCACAACAAGTCCTCAGATTAAGTAGTCGATTCAAAATGGAGGTCAAGGTGAGAAAGCCAGTGTGGAGGAATATGTTATTTACATGGGTGTTACGGAAATGGCCATTTCTTCCATCAATCTTGATACAAAGTAACATTTCTGCAGAGGTAATAGGTTAGCCCTTTGAATATTTATAAAACATAGTCCCTTCTTTCCACATATCTAGATAGCTTGTTTTTATTTATAAATGAAAGCCATTTTTCTTGGACAGTGAAGAAATAAATTAGTAACTTTCGGTTATAAAAATAACCCAAATGAGAACTCTGATCTAAAAGCTTGCCCAAATTGAGAATGACTCTATTTTTAGGAGCTGGCTTTATTTTCATTCTCTGCAAATAATCAGTGAATCATGTATGAAACAACATATAAAGATTTTTTATCAAAAGCACTATGTGTAATTGTTGGCACTTTTTTAAAAATGATATAATCCAGCTTTTCATCAGCAGGGAACTGGTTAAATAAATTATTGTACATGTATGCCATGATAAATACCATGCAGACATAAGAAAAAAATGGCAAAACTCTTGATATTCTGATAATAAAAGTTCTGCAAGAGATATTATTAGGTGAAAAAAAGCAGAATACAGAACCTATATAGTAGGTTCACTAAATGTAGTCTATAGTGTGCTACATTTTATGTAAGAAAGAAGGAAAATAACAATACATATATGCATTCCCTTGGTTTTGTATAAAGAAATGTCCTTGGTTTTGCATAAAAAATACTGAGGGAACTTAGTAGTTAATAATATGATGATAGAAGAAAAGAGACTGACGAGGGTAGAGGTGGGAGCAAAACTTTTAACTGATTACCACTTTGTATTGTCTGTTTAATCTTGTAAAAGTATTCCCTATTCAAAAATTTTACATAAAATAAAAAATTAAGTAGAACTTTAATACACAGAATATCCAAAGCTATTGTATTTTACATTTCTATTGTTGCTGTTTTACTATCATATTGTTTTAACTAAAATATTACTAATTATTTTTTTATATTCCTCTACTTGTACAGTTTGTTTGTTTTTTGTTTTGTTGTTGTTGTTGTTGTTGTTGTTGTTGTTTTTGCTTTTAAATGTCCATTGACATGTTGGGGTTGGAAGAGGGGGAGATGCAGAAAGTTTTTCCCATAAGATGATGACTATTTCAAAGAGGGAAAGTGTTCTGACCTTACTAAGTACCTCTCCTGGCATAGAAACATTGACCACAGTGAAGCCTAATTTTAACTCTGGCTGTTGCAGGCAGCTCAGGATGAAGTTTCCTCTCCACTCCTGAATAACATCATTCTCACAAGGAAAAACTCTCACGTTGTGAGTGTTGCATGTTCCACTGGCTGTTAATTTGCTATTCGGTCATCATAGTTTTGATAATTTTGACCTTTTTCTAACAAAACAAAACAAAACAAAAACTCTAATGATTGATCAGAAAGAAAATCTGATCAATTTGTGGTAACTTAACCAAGGGTCTTTCAAAACATCACTCCATGACCCCTCTGACCCTTCCCCCCACACTCTTCTCTTCAGAAATCTTTGTTTATACATTTTAAAACAGATATTATTTTGAAAATTTTAAACCCCTCATTTATTCTCAACAAAATAACTTGTATCTTATTATTATAATGTTACTATAGTTTTTATTTGGCATCCATCTACTTTTATATTAAATTTGCCTATTGAGGGACTTCCATCTTTTGTCAATATTAATCTAGCTATTGACTTTCAGGACCTTATATAAGTTAAATTGCTTGGGCTCATTTCAAGGTTATTTCAGATGCCTGTTATGGGAAACTGAAGTGGAATTTATGATGTGCTACATAAAGCAATTTATTTGCTTTGGCTTCAAGAAACAGAAAATTGAACTAAAATTGTCGTAAACAAATATATTGATTCACTTCAATAAAAATACAGCTATAAAGTGACTGTACGCCATAGCATCATCAATTTCAACTGTTTATCTCTATGATTTTCTTGATTTTGCTTCGTTCTTATGTCAGCTTTGTCATTAGATTGACTTCATGTTGCAGAAATGGCTGCAGCAGTCCCAGCCTCACCCCTCTACACCTTACCATTTAGGCTAAGTTATGCTGCAAAATAATAATAATAACTTCTGCATTTCAATGACTTGCATCAACAAAAAATTATTTTAGGTTCACTGTACATTTCCATTGTAGGTCAGCTACAATGTGGCTCTGTTTCACACAATCTTTATGAGGACCCAGGCTGATAGAGAGCCCCTATCCAGGACATTGCCAGTGTTACGGCAGTGGGGGATAAAAGTGGAAATACATGAGGTTCTTAAAGTTCCCACACAACACTTCCTAGTGTATGTCACTGGTGGAAATAAGCCACATGGCCTATTCTAAAATCAATGGGGCTGGAAAATATAAATCTACATTATCTAAATGGAAGCACCTTTTCCCAGAATTCTAAAATAAGTTTGAGACTCATGTTGATTAGATGAGCTAAGTTTCTAAACTCAATTGTTGAGCTAATCATTGTGGCCAGAAGAACAGAAAGCGCTGATTAGCTTTGCCTGTATATTATAATATACCCTTGAAACTGGGGCTAAATTTAGCTGCTCTGGACCCATAAAGATTTCCCAAAGAAAATTGGAGATCTCTGAGATCTCTGGAGATAAGGGAAATGGTTGCTGGGGATGAAATCCAGCTTCCAGTACTATCTATATATATAAAAGCCTAATATGCAAAGTGGCCCCTCAGGGGGCAGTGCAGAATAAATTAAGGCCCTGGCCAGCAGCTAGCAGCCACTAGGGACCCTACCCATATATGAATTTTATGCACTAGGCCTCTAGTATAATATAGATTATATTCAACAATATCTACATCAAATTTCTTATAGGCAATTTAGTGATTGATTGATAAAAATCAAAACAAAGAATAATTATACTGGGCCATCTCTTCAAATCCTAGCATGGTTTGTCTCCCCAAGTTGATGAAGAGAATATGGGTTTTGGGATTAGATTGAGCAAAGTCTCTGCTAGAAATACTTCTATGTCTCTTACTTATTGGTTTTGTGATTATGAATATGAAATCCTCTTCTTAGCCACATCTGTAAAGTAAATTAATAGTACTTAATAATGTCTTAATAAATGAGACAATGTATAGAAAGTAAAAGAAAAACATAATAGATGTTCAAAAAAATTGTTCCCTTCCCACTTAGAAGCCTTGAGAGAAGTTGTTTAAAAACTGCAAACAGCCCTAGCCAATTTGGCTCAGTAGATAGAGCGTCAGCCTGAAGTGTCCTAGGTTTGATTCCAGCCAAGGGCACATGCCTGAGTTGTGGCTCGATCCCCAGTGGGGGACGTGTGGGAGGCAGCTGATCAATGATTCTCATCATTGATGTTTCTATCTCTCTATCCTCTCCCTTCCTCTCTAAAACCAATAAAATATATTTTTTTTAAAAGATAATCACTGATAATCTTTAAAAAATGCAAACTGCAAATAAACATGCTTTTCTTTAACAAAGAAAAATTAAATTTTACAAAATAGTGTTTCATAGCTGTTATTTAACTTTAAAAAATACGCACCAGTATTTTGCAGTCGGTAATGCCATTCCATCAAAGAAAAAGGTACAAGACCACATTCTTTTCAAAACTGAGATTGGGGACGAGAAAATGGAGGGAATTTAGAGACTTCTTTATCACTGATAAAGCATATATTTTGGAAATGAAAATATGTGTACTGTAAGTCTATTGTTAACATGTTCTTATATACCTGTCACTATGCAACTTTCCCTAAAAATGGCTGCAGTAGGTCATATGTCAATTAAAGACCACTAAATAAATTATAGAACTCAAAGGCTTCAAAATGATTTATCCTTACTTATACATGGATATATACTTAAACTTTACCCAGGACAGGCTGGTATGATTTTATCTTAATTGCTATTTTGATATTGGTGCATATAGTGCGCGCGCACGCGCGCGCGCGTGTGTGTGTGTGTGTGTGTGTGTGTGTGTGTGTGTGTGTGTGTATAATGTCAGAGGCCTGATGCATGAAATTCATGCAACCTTCCTTCCCCCATTGCCGGCACTGGCTTCCCTCTGGCACTGGAACCCAGGCTTCCCTTGCAGCCCCGGCTTCATCCAGAAAGTCGTCCAGAAAGACGTCAGTCTAATTAGCACATTATGATTTATTATTATAGATATTTGAATCAATGGTTTTTGTATCCTCTTTGTGGGAGAGGCAGCAATAGATACAGCCCTCTAACATTGGTTCAAGCCAAAGTATGAGTGGTAGCAAAGTTTAGAGAGGAATCATAAATACAGATTCATTCCCTCTATGAACTGCCATCTGGATTGAATAACATTTTGTCTACCTATCTTCCACCTAGCTGAGTCTTCCTAACTAGCATGGTAGATTAAATACGAATATTAAAACAAATTGCAATGTCAGTGTATAATGAAGCTCTCCCCACCTCCACCTTGGGGCTGCTCTTCCTACGTGAATGCAAAGCAGAGAAATCAGCAGCTTTGGTAGCTGTGGCAACCAACACCAAGGAACCTGGAGAGTGAAAGTTTCCTACACAGGTTTTGTTCCCCTCTGGCGCTTTGTAGATTCCACTAATGTTAAAGCCTCTCAGAATCTCAACTTGGTGAATTCATCCAGTTGGAAAAATTAGAGCTGTGATCAAGAGACAAAAGGAGCTTTGCTGTGTGTCTCACAAAAGAAGAAAAACACTCTTCAGCATACTCCCAATAGCTCTACAAATAACAGCAAATATTTATCATGCATAGACTTTGCTTAGATTCTGATAAGAACACAAAGCCAGTTTACTTGGGTTAACAAATCACTGCATTAGCTGCCTTCAAAACTTGCAAATTTAATATTATAGTAGATCCTCGGGTTATATCAGAGATCCATTTCTATGATGTGATTTAACGTGATTTTAGTTGTAAGTTGGAACCCACATACATAAGCACCTATGTCACTCACATGGAGCACATGCACAACAGTAATGAAGTGAAACAGTAAAAAAAAAAATTTAAGATAACAATTTCTGATCTTTACTTGTGGTAAATAAATAATAAAAAATATAAAGCATATATGTACATACTTTGAAATGACAGAACTTCTTTTTATATAAATAAACTAGAGGCCAGGTGCAAGAAATTGTGCACATGAGGGTGTGTCCCTCAGCCCAGCCTGCACCATCTCCAATCTGGGCCCCCTTGAGAAATGTTCGACTTCCCTCTCACAATTCAAGACTGCTGGCTCCCAACTGCTCACCTGCTTGCCTTCCTAATTGCCCCTAAACACTGCTGCCTGCCAGCCTGATCACCCCCCAACCACTCCCCTGTCAGCCTGATTGACCCTCGCTGCCCTCCCATGCTAGCCTGGCCACCCCAAACTGTACCTCCCATATAGGCTTGATCACCCCCAACTGTCCTCCCTTGCAGGCCTGGTCCCCCCTAACTGCTCTCCCCTGCATTCCTGTGTCCCCCACAACTGCCCTTTTCTGCAGGCTCGGTTGCCCACAAATTCCCTCCCCTGTAGGCCTGGTCATCCCCAACTTCCCTCTCCTTCAGGCCTGATCCCACCCCACACCCCCAACTGCTCTCCCCTTTTGGTCTGATCACTCACAACTGCCCTCCCTTGCAGGTCTGGTCCCTCCCAACTTCCCTCCGCTGCTGGCCATTTTGTGGCAGCCATATTGTGTCCACATGAGGGCAGCCATCTTTGACAACATGGGGGCAGCCATCTTGTGTGTTGGAGTGATAGTCAATTTGCATATTACTCTTTAATTAGATAGGAAAGAGGCCCGGTGCACCAAATTTGTGCACAGGGCCAGGGGCGGGGAGGTGTGTCCCTCAGCCCAGCCTGCACCCTCTCCAATCTGGGACCCCTCGAGGGATGTCTGACTGCCAGTTTAAGCCTGATTACCACTGGCAGTCGGACATCCCTCTCACAATCCAAAACTGCTACCTCTCAACTGCTCACCTGCCTTCCTGATTGCCCCTAACTGCTTCTGCCTGCCAGACTGATAACCTCCTAACCACTCCCATACCAGCCTGACTGATGTCTAACTGCTCTCCTGCCAGCCTGTTTGCCCCCAACTTTTCTCCTCTTTCAGCCTGGTCACCCCTAACTGCCCTCCCCTACAGGGTCGATTGCCTTCAACTGCCCTTCCTTGCAGGCCTGGTCCCTTTCAACTGCCCTCCCTTGCAGGCCTAGTGCCTCTCAACTGGCCTCCCCTACTGGCCATCTTGTGGTGGCCATTTTGTGTCCACATGAGGGCAACCATCTTTGACCACATGGAAGCAGCTATTGTGTGTTGGAGTGATGGTCAATCTGCATATTACTCTTTTATTAGATAGGATGGGAGATGGCAACGCAACCACAAATTAACATATATCAAGTCCGATATAACCCAAGGACTGCCTGTAATGGCCTTACATAGATCCAGAATTGTGTGCCATGCTGGGGAATGTTTATTAGACACTAGAGGCCTGGTGCACGAATTCATGCATGGATGGGATTCCTCGGGGTGGCCTGTGGGGTTTGGGCTGAAACCTGCAGTTCAAAGCCTCCTGCAGCTCTTACCTGCTGCCCCTGCTCATCCTGGCCCCACTGCAGCTGCTACAGGCCCACACCCAATCAGTCCTGATTAGGAGAGGCTTGTGCCAAAGCAGCATTCACCAGCTATGAAACCTGAGGGGATCTGGCACTCTCCTGAGGGGAGTGGCCTGCAGGATCAGGCTAAAACCAGCTCTCTGACATCCCCAAGGGGTTCCGAATTGTGAGAGGGTGCAGGCCAGGCCAAAGGACCCTACCAGTGAACAATCAGGGCTGGAAAAGGACCATGGGAAGGCTCCAGGGTGTATCAGCCCCCATCTCACCCTGTCCTGATTGGGGCCTATCAGGACCAATCAGGGCTAATCAGGGCCAACTGGCCAGGGAGGGCTCCAAGGGGTGTCTGGTCCATCTCTCTCAGTCCCCATTGGCTGGACCCTACCAGCAAGCTACCCTGCTAGTCAGAGAATCTAGCCCCATTGGTCAGTGCATGTCATAGCAACTGGTCAAATGTCTGCACCCTGGTGGTCAGTGAACATCATAGCAAGCGATTGACCGGCCTTAGCATATAATTAATGAAAGGTTCTCCCCCTCCCAAACTGGTGGGCGGAGTTTAACACATGACCCCTTAAGGTTATCTCCCCCTCCCAAACTGGTGGGTGGAGCTAACAACATGACTGACACCTGCCAAGGGGACATCTCCAAGACAGTGAACCACCAATTAATGGGCCAAGGTGCCCTTGGGGCCCATCCCTTCCTGTTCCACCCTGGGCCCAACCCCCTCCCTTTAAAAGGAACTCCAGGCCGGACACGTGCGCTCTTTGGAGGGGCACCTCCATTGGAGGGGCATCTCCATTGGCCCGGCTCGGGTCCGATTTCCTGTCCCCTCTCCCCTAATTCTGATCTTTACCTCGGTGATGGCTCCCACCCATTACTGGTGAATAAACTCTCTTTAAAACTCCCTGTTGTTCTGTTTCCTGTTTCCTTTCAAACCTAGCAATTAACATATTATACTTTGATTGGTTGAACAGTTGACCAGTCACTTAGCATATTAGGCTTTTATCATATGGGATTATGCTAAATGATACCCAGTAGTCTAGCTTTGAAACTCAGATGCTCCATCGTGTTCATACATGAACCAGTTTTACATTTATTTTTGTCTTTTATATGTTTTCTGAATATTGTAGTTTTTCCTGCAAATTTGTTGGAAAAAATAGTAGTGTACTAGACAAAGTAAGAAGGAAATACTTTTCTTGAGCTAAGAGGTACATCCCGATTTGTCAGACATTTATAGTTTATTTTCCTCACCACTGCTCAGGAAAGCAAGGCCAACACCTGCCGTGTTCCTGCAGCTACATGGAAGCAGAAGCCTTGCATTTATGTGGATGTCAGAGAGGCTGAGAGATACCCCATGGTAACCATCCTCTCTTCCTCCCTACCAGCAGAATCCCTGGATTTGGGGAAGCCATGATGTGAATGTCTTCAAGAATGAATTTCCAAGCTCCCTTGCAGAAAATGGTAGCCTTTCATTGTGCAGCGCTTCCAGAAAGGCTTTTTGAAATAGGCTGGCCACTTACTAGTATACCCTTCCTTCTTGCTGGAGCTAATGCATGATTTTATATCATTAAGTTGAGGACTAGATACAAGGGACTAAAGAATGGAGAGTCATAAGGAGCCACTGTGGCAACTGTGAACTTCCTACCTCCTAACATCTCATTACACCAAAAATAAATAAATATCTGTCATATTCAATGCACTATAGTCAGATCTCTTACTTGTCCCCAAAGGCACTTAATAACAGATTCAGCATGACACACCCATAGGAAGCTAAAAGGGTTAAACTATATATTACAAACTCTCAATGCCTTTAGAATTGAGTGTGTATGTGTGTGAGTGGGGGGGTGGGGGTAGGAGTTATGGAAATGCCATAGAATGAAGATTAATTATTAAAGAAGATTTAATGGAGGAGATATGGATAGGCTAAAACTTGAACAAATGTTCAAATGATCGTTTTTAAAAAGTAAGAGGTTGGTTTAAAGATATAGGTGAAAGGTTCTCCCCCTCCCAAACCGGTGGGCGGAGTTTAACATATGACCCCTTAAGGTTATCTCCCCCTCCCAAACTGGTGGGCGGAGTTTGACACATGACCCCTTAGGGTTCCCCCCCCTCCCTAACTGGTGGGTGGAGCTAACAACATGACTGACACCTGCCACAGGGACATCTCCAAGACAGTGAACCACCAATTAACGGGCCAAGGTGCCCTTGGGGCCCATCCTTTCCTGTTCCACCTGGGCCCAACCCCCTCCCTTTAAAAGGAACTCCAGACCGGCCACGTGCGTTCTTTGGAGGTGATCTCCATTGGCCCGGTTGGGTTCCGATCTCCTGTCCCCTCTCCCCTAATTCTGATCTTTACCTCGGTTATGGCTTCCGCCCATTACCGGGGAATAAACTCTCTTTAAAACTCCCTGTTGTTCTGTTTCCTGTTTCCTTTCAAACCTAACAATAGGAATGATAAAAGGTTGTGAAACAGGAATTTTTAGGGGTAAAAAAGACAGGTATAGGAAATTTTAGAAATTTAGGAGACCATGGTTGGAAGCCCAGGGCTGCAGAGCAGCAGAAGGCATATTTCCATAGAATAGGGGAGCTAAAAAGCTGAAGCAAGTACATTTGCATAGAATGAGGGAGGTGGGAACAGCAAAAGATCTATATTTATAAAATAAAAGGAAGGAGGGGAGGGAAACCTCACAAGTCCCATGTGAGGTGACCTTTGGGCTCAGAAGTTACCATAGTAACCAATCCAATGGAATAGTGACCAATCAGAGGGGATATCAAGGCACAAAGATGTGCAGCCTTTATAAACCATGGAAAAGGGGACTCAGTGGGACCCATTCCCCCTTCCTACGTGGGAATCTGTGCTGTGAAATTCTTTCTCCTTCCCCATGGGGGAATCTGTACTTGTACTTCAATAAATTCCCTCCTTTACTATACCACCTTCCATCTGTGGATTCATTCTTGGAAGCCTACAAACAAAGAATCCGGAGAACCTTCCTGCCCAGGGGAGTACCATGAGTTCCAGTCCCAAAAAACCGCTTCAGTTGGTTAGACTGACTAGAGCTGTGGTCTGCAAACTTCAGTTCACGAGCCACATGCAGCTCTTTGACCCCTTGAGTGTGGCTCTTCTACAAAATACCACAGCCTGGGCGAGTCTATTTTGAAGAAGTGGTATTAGAAGAAGTTTCAGTTTTAAAATTTTGGCTCTCGCCGAAACCAGTTTGGCCCAGTGGTAGAGCGTCGCTCTGCGGACTGAAAGGTCCCGCGTTCGATTCTGGTCAAGGGCATGTACATTGGTTGCGGGCACATCCCCAGTAGGGGGTGTACAAGAAGTAGCTGGTTGATGTTTCTCTCTCATCGACATTTCTAGCTCTCTATCTCTCTCCCTTCCTCTCTGTAAAATATCAGTAAAATATATATTTTTTAAAATTTGGCTCTCAAAAGAAATTTCAATCATTGTACTATTGATATTTGGCTCTGTTGACTAATGAGTTTGCCGACCAGTGGACTAGAGCACAAAAGTCTCACTGTGGAGGAGGTGAAGAGATTGAGCAAAAAAAGAAAAAAAACTCATGAACAAGGCAATGGTGTGGTGATTGCAGGGGGAGGTCAGAGAGGGTAAAGATGGGATAAATGGTGATTAAAGGAGATTTGACTTGGGGTGATGAACACACAATAGTATATAGAGGATGTGTTGTAGAACTGTGTGCCTGAAGCCTGCATAATTGTGTTAACCAGTGTCACCCAATAAATCCACCAAAAAGGCAAAAAAAAAAGTTGAGAATCTAAAAAAAAGACTTGAAAAACCAAATTTCTGTTTTGTTTGTTGAGCAAACAAAATTGAAAAGGATTCATAGATATAGAGAGCAGATCGGACTGGTGGTTGCCAGAGGAGAGGGAGGTTGGGGGATCGGTGAAAGAAGTACAAACTCGTCACTACAAAATAGTCACAGGGATGTAAGTACAGCGTTGGGAACGCAGTCAAATAATATTGTGATAATTATGTATGATGTCAGTGTTGTGCCTAGATTTCGTGATCCCCAAGGACCACCAGGGAACCAAATCCGATGCAATTAGCAAGAGAGTCTCTTCCATGCTAGCATGGGCTCCATTCCACTCACGCCAACAGCGTGGCGGAAAAGAGAGAGAATGTAACATCTCAATGGGTTTTATACAGGGGGGGGATATGACCCTGATTGGTTGGGTTAGGGCTAGGGTCCAGCCACAAAATGGAGGATAGCTCCGCCCTGTCCCACAAGGAGGCAGGGTTCTAGCCTCACCCTTTCATCAGGTGGATAGTGGAAATACCACGGGGGATGGGGGGCACACGACACTTTATAAAGTATATGATTGTCTAACCACTATGCTCTACATCTGAAATCAATACAAAATAATATTGAAAGTAAACTATAATTGAAAAAAATTTTGACAGGGTAGCAGAGAATAATTTAAGTCCTTGGCAAGTGACACATGAAATAAGTATTTTAACGGGAAAAAAGATGTGCTAGGAAAGTGCAGGAGAGAAGAGAGCAAAGGAAGCAGAGGAGGAAACTCTGAAGGCAGTGGCAACAGCTCCGAGGAGCTGACAGTGGGGCTGGAGTGATGGTGTGTCACAGAGAGTGTCACTCAGGGCAGAATGCAGGCCCTGGAGGAGGTGAGTGCTGGGGTGTAGCATAAACACAGTGGGGGAAGCCAGTGGTTTCAGAGCAGTGCAGGCAGGGAGCACCTCTGGACCTATGGGGAGACAGACAAAACAAGAATGAGGAAACTACACCAAGATACATGTGCAAACGTGAGGTGATTTGGAGTTTGACCAACAAGAAGAGTCAAAACAGAAGTGGAATTGTGCATTCCTGGCAGTGGGATTCCCGCTGGTGCTAATGAAAGCAAACAATCCACATGCAAATAGAGCAAATGGTAATTAGGGGTAGAATCTCAAGTCATCTAATTATCTGTACTGTGGAGAAAAGACAGGAGAGTCCGGGCGGGCGCTGGGAAGCAGAACAAGAGGTACTGACAGAAATCAGTCATTAGCATAAGCCTGCACATTTGAGAGGGTGTCTCAGTCCTACTGATGCAGACATTCTCCCCTTAACTATTGACTGGTCGGCTGAGTAATAAATTATGTAGCTGCAATGCACTCTACCTGGCCCACTCAGCAGCACTGCCTGGATCTGGGGAGAGTGTCCCCTAGGAAGTGGTCTGCTTTTCCTGTCTCCCAGGAGGACTGGGCTGCCCGAGGTAAGGAGTAAGTTACCCTTGGCTCTAGTAAAGTGTCAAATAAAATGAAACAGCAAACAAACAAGAAAATTCATGTGGGAAAGGGTTAGTAACAATAACGAAAAAATCATGTCAAATATTTGGTAGTTTTACCACTATATTAAAACTTCATAAACATAAAGTAGCCAAAGTTATAGTAATCCTAGTCCTACTTCCTTCCTGTATATTAGAATTTTAATTGTTTGCAACGCCCATTATCAATAGATAGCTAGACAATAATTAAATGAAGTAAAAAAATAAATATAAATATAATATAAATATAAACATAAATATAAATGTAAATGTTTCTATAAATATGTACCAAGTCACAAAAGGATTGTAGCCAAAAACTTGAGTCTTTTAATTGGACAAATGTGTCTAAAAATTTTCAGGAGTCATATTCACATACTGGTTGGTATAAAGAGAATATTCATTAAACATCATTAAAATCAGGAAGACTTAAAATAATTGCATTAACTAACTCTCTTTTCTATTAAATTTTCACAGAACATCCTACTGTTTTTTATGCTATTAAATCCCTCCCCCTTTATTTTTTCTTTTAAGACTTTTCCACAAATCAGATTTTCTAGTTCAATTTTATTAGAGTGGCAAAGTAAGCAGATCATCTGCCTATGTAAAACTAATATTTACTGTATGAGAGGCAGCATCTAGCCAAGTGAGTGAACTTGTGGTATAATATCTACATAATGAGGACATTTTCCTGAACAAAAATTTTATTGAATATTATAAAGTGGAATATTATAAACTACATACAGAACCAAGAGATGATTCTGAAACTAGGAAACCATCATTTTTATACTAGATTTCATAGTTATAGTTTAATCATGTAAGAGGCTTAGTAAATCTATCCTTGGTTTTCCATCTTTTCTCACACTACAGTCACTGAGTGACTGACTAGTGAAACTCCTCTCCCAGATGGCCCACGTGGGCTGGGTCAAACTTTGAGTAGTCAAACATTAATTCCCTCAAGGCAGTATGCAAATAAGAGAGAACATATTTGGAAAGCCACAGTGAATAATTTCAGCAACATTTTTTTCAACTATGCCAAGCAAATCACTAAAAATATTCTACTTCTTCAAAATTGGAAAGTTATTAATGGATGAACATCAGAATTTAAACAAGGACTTTGGAAAATGTATATTTGTACTCAACTCTCCACTTTCAAATGCAACATCATAACACACACAGTATTTTTTTAAAAATAGTTCTGAAGTAACCAAGAAGAAATTTTAAATTAAAATAAATATTAGCCTTGTGTGGCTCAGTTGATTGAGTGTCATCCCATGCACCAAAATGTCACCTGTTTGGTTCCTGGTCAGAGTACATGCAGGAGGCAACCAATAGCTGTTTCCCCCTCACATCAATGTCTCTCTCTCTCTCTCCTTCTCCTTCTCTCTCTCTCTCTCTCTCTCTCTCTCTCTCTCTCTCTCACCAATAAAACATTTAAAATATAAATAAATGCAGGGAAAACAGAAAAAATAACCAAAGAAACATTGGAATTTCAACTGACTAAGCAGTTCATATTTTTAATTTAACATTTTGGATTTGTAACATATTCACACTGTGGTGGGAACGCATACCATATACAGATCTTATATCTTAGAAATGTGCACTTGAAATCTATACGATCATTTACCCTATGCCATCCCAATAAATGTAGTTTAAAAATGTTGATGTCTATAATAAAACATCTCACCACCCCTCACTCCTGTCTTCTATCTGCTCAGGATTGCTAGGTAATTTCCATTTCTCTTCTACTTCCAGTGAAATCCTATGAGATTAATGGTTAAAATAGAAAGTACAGAAACAGCTATGTGTAAACTCACACATGCACAATATAGATATTTAATGCATGATATAAAGGACATTTCAAATAAGGGAGAGGATTAACTATTTAGTAAAAATATATGGAGTTAACTGGTTAAACATATGGGAAAAATTTATAGCATAGAATTGGAAATAAATAAATATATTACAAGTGAATTAAAGATTAAAAAAACTTAAAACCATAAAATTAGTAGCTTTTAATATAACATTGCTTTTATCATCTCCATGGGATTAGCAAGAATATTGGAGGAAAGCCAAAAATATAAAAGGAAAGACCACCATAAATAACTACTTAAAATTCTAAAACATGGCCTGGCTGGTGTGGCTCAGAGGTGGAGTGTTAGCCTATGGACCAGGGGATCATGGTTCGATTCCCAGTCAGGCCATTTCCCGGTTATGGGCTCGATCCCCTGTGGGGGGCATGCAGGAGGCAGCTGATCAATGATTCTCTTTCATCATTGATGTTTCTATCTCTCTCCTTCCCTTCCTTTCTGAAATCAATAAAGCTATATTTTAAAAAATCAATGTGAGAAACATTGATTGGTTGTTTCTCATACCCGACCCAACTGAGGATCCAATCCATAACCTAAGTATGTGCCCTGATGCAGAATGAAACCCGTGACCTTTTACTGTACAGGATGATGCTCCCTCCAGCCAAGTAAACCAGGTCTGTTTGCTCCTATGGCCAAGCAGTCCCTTAGCCTCTCTTTCACAGTGTTTCAGAGTAATCCATTCATCCATAGCTCAGGGTCTGCTTATCAGTCCTGGCAGATTATAATGACAGTGGTGATCATGATTAATAGTATAAAGCCAGGTACTCTGCTATAAATTCACTTAATCCTCACAGTAAACCTATGAGACAAATCCTATTATCTCAGATTTACAGATGAAGAAATAGTTGTACAGAATGGCTAAGTAACTCACCCAGTGTTGTATGGTTAGTAAGTATAAAGACTGACAATTTACCCAGTGTTTAAATTCAGAGGAACATTATACTGTACTGCCTTTCCATGACTAGACTTATCCTTTTAATGAAATTGAATTTCCTTTTTAATTAAACTAGTTTGAATTTGATTTCAATTTCTTGTACTTTTTTAAAAGTCCAGATTAATACTTTTAATGATGAAAACTTTATCAGACATCTCCCATATGCCATTTTGAATCTTCTCATCCCACTCTTTACTCTAGTCACCGCTACAGCAACCAGTCCTACTTCCTCTTGAACAGTTTGAGACAGATGTCATCTTCAGCATCTCACTTGAGCCTGCTTTAAGTACCTATCATGCCTGCTCCCGGATTCTCTGATGCTGTATCATGGAAGAGCCATGAAAACCCCCTTGGAGTCAGTGTACGTGCAATCTGGAACTATAGGGAAATTATCCTTGAGCTTACCCTTGATCAATTGGAGATCAGAACCAAAAGATGCATGCTTCCCTCTTTCCTCTCCTGAGTGGATGGCTCTGATGCTCATTTCAGGAGGCTGCTCAGAAGATACCGCAGAACCATCCATCAGTCACCCACAGTGAGGCCAATCCAAGGGCACACCGACATTTTGGTTTTCTCTACTTCCTTGTTTAATTTCTCTTCTTCACTCCAGCACCCTGTGATCAGTTTTCAGATAAACTTCTTGCATGCCAGGCCTCGACTCAGGCGCTGCTTTGAGGGAAATCCAGGCCAGTCACTATGACTTGTATCTATTTTTTTAATTTCATAATTTAAACAAGATTTGTGTTTACAGCACATGTGAAAGCTCTCCAGTAGCTAGAATACCAAAATGGAAATTAGAGTTTTCATTTTTCATGAAGCTGATGAAAATTCTTTGTTAATAGAGATTCAACTAGGAGGTGTTGAGAAAGTGACAGTAGCACTATTCTGGAAATGTTGTTTGTTGTTTATTCTTCATTCACTTTTTTAGATATAATAATGGCAACTTATTATGTACTTGTGTTATTACCACATCTTAATTTTATTATTAAGATGACCAACTTAATACTTGAATACCAAGGAATCATCATGTTTATTTTATTACCTATGAAGAAAAGGGTCAGGTGAAAAACTAAATTAATAATTATAAAAGAAAGCTCATGAGTTCTTCATTTACTTTTTTGCTCACTCAAATAACATGAAACATTTTTAAGGGCCTGATGTGGTTAGTTCTGTGAACTGCACGTTGACATTAACTAGTAATGAAGAGCATGGTTGGAAGAATTTAATATTTTTGTTATAAACCCTTAATCATCTTATTTCAAAGATATGATCCAGGATTATAGTCATTAAAAGAGTCATATGTTTAAAGACCCTAAAATTAGGTAGAATTTTGTTTCCCACTTACCCAAAATGAATAGTAGTGGGCAACACACACATGACCACAGCCATCCTCAACCAGACTGCCTTTGATGTCTCAAGACCAAGACAAACTCACTCGGCTCCTTGAGGCTAAGCCAGAACCACTTCCTTACCAAATTGGAGCTTTCCTTAAGCTACCAAGACCAGTTCAGATCTACTGAGGCTTTGTTGAGAACCAAACTATTGACAAATCTTGTGTTACTTGTAGAATATATCACTGATGATTCACCATTATAAATAGAAATAAAATAGCTAGTTTAATCTTTTTAAATACAAGGGTTGTAATAAATATGACACCAAGAATTGTAGCTTTTTTCCCAAGTAATAGCTATAATCTTACAACTGGTATAATCTTATGACTGATATACAATAGGTGTAATCTTACAACTGGCTAACTATAAAAACTTACCACTAGGATATGGTCTTTCAAAATAGGCTCAAAAGCCAAATGTTTTGAAATGCTTTGAATCTATGACTGAAAATACATAGAAGGGTTTTCTTTTTGATATTTTTGTATTAAAATATAATATACATACATTTAAAAAGCACTATATATCCAGTAAAGAACACAACTCAACAAATTTTTATGACTTCAACCCACCCAGATTACCATATGGATCAAGATCAAGAGCATTATCAGTTCCTGAGAAAACTCCTTCTGTCCTCTTTCAATCATCCTCAATCATTATTACTCCAAAGGTAACCAATATTCTGAATCCCATCACCATAGATTAGTTATGCTTGTTGTTGAACTTTATATCATGCATTATTCTATAATATATACTCTTTTGATGCTGATGTTTTTGCTCAACGTTTTATCTGTGAGATTTATCCAAATTTTTATTTGTACCCATAACTTGGTTTTTCTTCAATGCTGCAACATACATCACAATTTATTAATAGATATTTGTGTTATTTCCAGTTTGAAACCATTACAAATAATGCTAATATAAAATTGTGTACGTGTTTTGGTGGGCATATATATACATTTCTGTTAGGTGTATACCTAAGATTGGAATTTCTCTGACATGAGGTATGTGTGTGTTTAGGTTTAGTAGCTATTTCAAGTAGTTTTTTTAAGCAGTTGTAACAATTTACATATCCCCAGCATTGTGGGAGAGTTAGTTGTTCTACAACCATTGTGTTACCTGTTCTTGGTAGGTTTTTTTTCCTTTTGATTTTAGTCATTCTGATAGGTAGGTAGTTCTATATTATTGTGGATATAACATGCATTTCTTTGTTAACTAAAGATGTTGAATGTCCTTTCATATTAATAATTTGCATATATTCCTCTCCAAGTGTCCATTTAAGTCTTTCATATATTTGAGTGTTTATTTATTTCTTTATTTTATTGTTAATTTTTAATATGAGTTCTTTGCTAAATAGATACATTTCAAACATTTTTGCCCCTTTTTGGAAAGTTTTGACTTCATAATATGTTTTGATGAACAGAAGTTCTTTTTAAAAAAATATATTTTATTGATTTTTCACAGAGAGGAAGAGAGAGAGATAGAGAGTTAGAAACATTGATGAGAGAGAATCATCGATCAGCTGCCTTCCAAACACCCACTACTGGGGATATGCCCGCAACCAATGTACGTGCCCTTGACCAGAATCGAACCCCGGACCTTCCAGTCCGCAGGCCGACGCTCTATCCATTGAGCCAAACCGGTTTCGGCAGAAGTTCTAATTTAAAAATATATATATTTATTGATATTTTACAAAGAGGAAGGGAGAGAGATAGCTAGAAATATTGATGAGAGGGAAACATCGACCAGCTGCCTCTTGCACACCCCCTACTGGGGATGTGTCCGCAACCAATGTATATGCCCTTGACTGGAATCGAACCCAGGACCTTTCAGTCGGCAGACCGATGCTCTACCACTGAGCCAAACCAGTTTCAGCAGAAGTTCTAATTCTTAATAAGACCCAGTTTATCAAGATTTTCCTTTATAGTTAGTGCTATTGTGTCCTTTTTAAAAACCTTTGCTCAACCAGTGGTCATAGAGATGTTGTTCTATATTAACCTTTAGAAACTTTATTGTTTTACTTTTCACATTTTAGCATATCATACTTAAGTATTCCACATCTAATTAAGCACATTAAGTCCATCTGAAGTTAAATTTTGTGTAAGATATGAGCTAAGAGTCAAGTTTTACTTTTTTTCCCATATGGATAGTCCAATTCAATTAATCCAGTTTAGTTTCCTTTTTAAAATCCTTTCCTCAAAATGCATTAAAATTGTATATTTTTTGAAAGTCAAGTGACTATGTATGTGGATCTGTTTCTGGACTCACTATTCTGTAATTTTTTAATATTTGATAAATTAAGAGTTTAATGCTTTATGCCATTTGTAGAGTCGTTTATTTTTTTCATTTTAATCCTCACTCTAGGTTATGTTTATTTTAGAGAGAGAGGAAAGAAGAGAGAGAAAGAAAGAAAAAAAGCCCTGACTGGTTTGGCTCAGTGGATAGAGCATTGGCCTGGGGACTGAAGGGCCCTGGGTTCGATTTTAGTCAAGGGCACATGCTCTGGTTGTGGGCTCTATCCCCAGTGGGGGGCATGCAGGAGGCAGCTGATCAATGATTCTCTCTTTCATCATTGATGTTCCTATCTTTTTCTCTCCCTTCCTCTCTGAAATCAATAAAACTATATTTTAAAAAATCAATGTGAGGAACATTGATTGGTTATTTCTCATACCTGACCCAACCGAGGATCCAATCTATAACCAAAGTATGTGCCCTGATGCAGAATGAAACCTTTCACTATACAGGATGATGCTCCAACTAAGCAAGCCACAGCTTGCTTTTTTTTTTTTTTTTTTTTGCTGAGATTAGGAGTTTGCTCCCCATCAGGGGCAGGATGAAAGATTCTATATCACTCTCCTGAACTCTGTCATTGTTCATTGGCTGGGATCATCTTCATGGTCCATTGGTGTTGCCTCCAGATATTAGATTTTCATAGTAATATTCACAGGTCTACCCATGGGCATATTTTATTCAAACTATGTTCAAGATTTTTTTTCCATCTGAAACTGAAACAGGAGACACCATATGACATTTCAAATTTGGTTTTTGGTTTTTCTGTTCAAACAGCTACCATTTTAACCTCTGTAGAAGAAGGATGAATTATTAACTCATAAATCAGAAATGTGAATCCACCACCTGAGCAACAACTTATAGACCTATGATTGATTCATTGCCTATAACTTCAACAGTCACAGTATTTCAAGAAATGTTGACAGAATATATTTCTTCCACATGGGCCCAGCCCCTGTCCTAATAATGCTGACCACGTACAGTCAGAAATTTACAATAGAGGCAAGAGGACTTTTCTGACAATCTACTTCCTGATTTATCCTGGAAGACTCTTATTCCACCACTGCTTATGACAAATTTCAGAGGGAATAAATACCCATTGGCTGAAATACTATTCTGGCACTGTATCTAAGAGCTTCATAGAAATAAATTTGCCTAGCCTATAAATAAACATCTTCTAATTTTAAAAATAAATTCTGAGCCTTTGGTTTTCTAAATCCTACCATCAATATGGCGGTAGTAGCATTAAAAAGCTGTTTGGTATTCGTTTCTACATATCTGTATAGCCCTGAAAAGAGATAAAAATAAGGGGTAGGAGGACTTGCGGGGAAATGTAATCATGGTTCAAGAAGATACTTGGTCCCTGGTTCTAGGCTGTTTCCCTCTGATTTCTAAGCCTGCCTGTTTCCTCAGTGCCTCTCTCCTCTCTTTACGCCCTCTGTCACCCTGCGAGGGCTGGCCGCCTGCTCACTCTCTGGAACACTGAAGGCTCCTGGTTTGTACTGCTTAGCCAGAGGGGTTCACTCATGCTCTCGCAGTCTTAAAAAGCCCAGATTGTTTGTTACTGAGACCTGACAGAGATCTTGCTTTTAGCTCTGGGAACAGTGAATAGCAAAGTCTGAGATCACCCTCTTGTGCAGCTCCTTTTTAAAGACATGCCCAAAACATAGCCAGCCTTTTGAATAGGTGACAGGTGGGAGTATACCACACTTCTGCTTTGGGACAAGGGATGAATTAATGACTTCCAAAGCTCATTTCCTTCATATAAGTCTCTAATTAGATAATGCCATCTCATCAATTTATGGTAAGAAAATTGATGTCTCACTTATCCAAGGACTATGCCACAGTATGGGGAAAAACATATTCTCTTAAAGAATTTGAGACACTGAACAATAGGAAAATTGGGAAAGTAATTTCTCCAAGATCTTAAACATCAATCAACAAATGTGCACTAAAAGCTACAGAGGGACTCTAGCCAGTTTGGCTCAGTGGATAGACTATCAGCCTGTGGAATGAAGGGTCGTGGGTTCAATTCCAGCCAAGGGCATGTACCTCGGTTGCAGGCTCGGGCTCTATCCTGACCTGGTGGGGCCACATGTGACAACCAATTGACATGGATATTTTTCTCTGTCTCTCCCCCTCTCTTTCACACTCTCTTTAAAAAACAAAACAAAAACAAAAATACTGCAGGAAATACAAAAAGTTACTAAGCACTAGTAGTCCTGTCCCTGAGGAATTCATGGACTAATTAAAAACAATTAAAACAGGCTCTGTGGAAAACACTGACAACACATTTACATGTATTCACAGGTAATTAAAAACAAAACAGGCTCTGTGGAAAACACTGATGACACACTTACCAGTGATAACACTGATAACATGCATTCACAGGAGTTGGGCACTTTCTCCCAAGTCTAACACTCACTGGCCATATGTAACTATTTTTTTAATATATTTTTTATTGATTTTTTACACAGAGGAAGAGAGAGGGATAGAGAGCTAGAAACATCGATGAGAGAGAAACATCGATCAGCTGCCTCTTGCACACCCCTTACTGGGGAGATGCCCGAAACCAAGGTACATGCCCTTGACCGAAATCGAACCCTGGACCTTACAGTCCGCAGGCCAATGCTCTATCCACTGAGCCAAACCGGTTTCGGCCATATGTAACTATTTTTAATTTGAATTTCTACTCAAATACATTGTAAGCTTCTTGAGGACAGAAAAGCTGCCTTCCATAAAGCCTAAAGCACACTGCACAAATATTTGTTGATTGAAAAGGCTTTTGATGGAGCTAGGGCAATTCTGCAAATTCCCTTTCAGTGCAAAAGTACTGCTTCCAGGTGCACGCACACACATGAGAAGGGGAATATTTTCTGATCTCTCAGGATACAGAGGAATGTAAAAGTGTTTCTGTGGGAGTACTATTAACATCAGGAAGGATGAAACTGCCGTTCATGCCATGCATTTCTTCCAAAAAGATTCTTCTGCAAGTGATTCAGAAAGTATCTATGAATGATTCACAGAAAGTTCTTAAAGTTAACATGGGTTTAGTTAACACTGTCAAACCTTCTATTTAAACACTTGAGGTTTTACTTTGCCATTGACAACTGAACCCCTTCAAGCTTCCTAACCTGACTCATATAGTGAGGATGGGTGTTCCTGCAGCAAAAGGCCAATTCCCCAAAGCAGAAGTAAATGTAGAAAATAAATAAAGGAAACCATCAACAAAACAAAAGGGCAACCAACTGGGAAAAGATATTTGCAAGTGGTATCTCTGATAAAGGGTTAATATCCAAAATATATCATGAACTCACTCAACCTAACAACAACAAAAACAAACCAATTAAAAATGGGTAGAGGGCCCAGCTGGCATGGATCAGTGGTTGAACATCAACCTATGAACCAGGAGGTCACAGATTGATTCCAAGTTGGGGCACAAGCTTAGTTGTGGGTTTGATCTCCAGTGTGGGGCGTGTTGGAGGCAACTGATCAATGATTCTCTCTCATCAATGATGCCTCTCTCTCTCTCTCTCTCTCTCTCTCTCTCTCTCTCTCTCTCTCTCCCCCCCTTCCTTCCTCCCTCCCTCCCTCCCTCCCTCCCTTCTTCCCTCCCTCTCCTTTCCTCTCTGAAATCAATAAAAAATATTTGTGTAAATGAGCAGAGGATCTAAATAGACATTTTCTAAAAAAAGACAACAGAGAGCCAAAAGACACGTGAAAATATGGTCAACGTCACCGGTTATGAGGAAAATGCAAATCAAAACCACAATGAGACATCACCTCATAGCTATTAGAATGGCTACCATCAAAAGACAAGAAATCAGTGTTGGCAAGGAGGTGGAGGAAAGGGAATTCTTATACACTGTTGGTGGGATGGTAAATTGGTGCAGACACTGTGGAAACCATATGTATGGAGGTTCCTCAAAAGTTTAAGAATGGATCTACCATATGACTCAGCAATTCTTCTGGTTATTTATCCAAAGAATATGAAAGCTCTAATTTGAAAAAATATATGCATCCCTATGTTCATTGCAGCATTATTTACAAGTGCTAAGAACTGGAAACTACTTAAGAGTCCATTCATGGATGAAGAAGATGTGATATATATGTTTCATTTTCCTTTCATTTAAAATCACCATAAGAAGCGTAAAATGACAGGTATTTTGTTTTGTTTTCCAATTATTGATGCAGCTCTGAAGTTCTTTCTCTTGTTGCCATGACTAAAGTAAAGCTTTTAGGGCCTGGGGGAAAAGTTTTCTCCTTTATTGGATCCTTTGAAGTGTTTGATTTTCACAAACATTGGGCTCTGCTTCTGAAGAATGTCTAGGTTTCTTTCAACTGTAGATTACTATGAGTAAATAATGTCTGGCACATAATATGCTCAAGGCATATCAGTGAGGATTAACTCTTTTGTAATTATTAATCATTAAAATCTATCAACTAAAAAAACAGGAAGACAGAAGAATTATTAGAAAAATTACCAGAAATATTTCTATTGTTATAAAAAAGTAAAAGTACACAAAAATAATGGATACAGGAAAAATTTATGATTCTCATGGCCCTGGTTTTCCAGCATAAGTATCAGATGCATCTTACTTGCTCTGTGGAACTAGAACTCTGGTTAAAAGCCGAGATCCTTTGTCAGAAAGAAAAACAATATATTAATTGAGCATAATGGCTTGGGTCGATTTCTGGGTTCTCTGTTCTGTTCCACTGGTCAATATGTCTGTTCTTATGCAAGTACCAGGTAGTTTTGAGAACAGTGGCTTTATAATATAGCTTGATATTTGGTATTGAGAACCCTCCAACTTTGTTCTTCTCTCTCAAGATTGCTGCAGCTATTTGGGGTCTCTTTTTATTCCAGATGAATTTTTGGAGAGTTTGTTCTAGGTCTTTGAAATATGCTGTTGGTATTTTAATGGGGATTGCATTGAATCTATAGATTGCTTTGGGTAGTATGGACATTTTAATGATTTTGACTCTAAGAATTCAAAGAACTTACTTGAAGTAACATCAAAGACTATTCTTATATCTTTTGCAAACATATTTAGATAATATATTTTAATAAGTTTTATACATGTATATGTTAGTGAGCCTATGTTTATAAGTATAGATATGTGTTTTTTAAACCTTTATTCAGAGGAGCTGAGATTTTGTGACTTGGAATGGTCCTGACATTTCATGTTCTACATTTTAAATAAGAAAGGAAAAGAGATGTTTAAGAAAATGATGCTAAAGAAATAGTTTTAAAATATGGCACATTTGAAAACATTAATAATTATAAACAAAACATATTACCTTCTCTTTATTACAATTGGAAAGATGTTGGTTTGTTTTTCCTCAGGGAATTTCAATTTTAGAAGACACCACTGGTCCCTAACGCTCAAAACTGAGGAAACATATGGCATTCCAGGTGTAAAAGTTAGATGTCTTCACACCTGTGTTATTGCTCTTAATCCCTGCGTAAGGGCCACCAGTAAAGATGTACAGTCTTAAGGTCTCAGTCTTCTCCACAAGACAGAGAACTAAGTAAACACTTAACTCATAAAACTTCAGCATTCCTAGGCTGGAAGCCCCACAAGCCTCAACTCCAAACAGAAATCTCCTGAATGGCAGGCCTCTAGTTGATTGCTAGCAGTGATGAGAAGCTCACTACTTTGCCAAGTGCTCACTATTGAACTACTCCAACCCAGAGGCAGTCAACATTTTATCTCTAACTACTACTCTTAATTCTTCCCTTTGAAAACATCCTACCTAATAAAAGAGTAATGTGCAAATTAACCATCACTCCGCTACACCCCACCAGCCGCACCCACCAGCCAATCAGAGTGAGTATGCAAATTAACCCCAACCAAAATGGGTGCAGCCACAGAGAGCAGTAGAGAGGCTTGGGTTTCCCAGGCAATAGAGGAAGCCAAGCTTTCCACACACCCTGGCTGCCCAGGCCTCTGCTTAAGGCTACAAAGTTTCAATTATAGAAGGTAAACAAATTCAAACAGAAATGGCTGTTGGCCACCAGTGAGCAGGTGGCTTGGCTCCACTCCAGGCTACAAAGTTTCAATTGTAGAAGGTAAATAAATTCCACATACCAGGGCTTCTGCTTGGGTTGCCGGGGGGCATGGCCGGCCTGCAAACCACCACAGGCCCCTCACCCAAGCCGCCTTAGACCCCAAGGGAACCCCAACTCTGACCCAGGACACCCTTCAGGGAAAACCAGCTGGCCCTCACCCATGCACCAGGCTTCTATTCTATCTAATAAAAGAGTAATATGCATATTGATCATCACTCCAACACACAAGATAGCTTCCCCCATGTGGTCAAAGATCCTGCCCCCATGTGGGCACAAGATGGCCACCACAAGATGACCAGCAAGGGGGGGGGCGCGGCAGTTGGGAAGCAACAGGCCTGCAAGGGAAGGCAGTTGAGAGGGGCCAGGTCTTCAAGGGAGGGCAGTTGGAGGCAATCAACACTGCAGGGGAGGGCAGTTAGGGATGACCAGGCTGGCAGAGGAGGGAAGTTGGGGGCAAACAGGCTGGCAGGGGAACAGTTAGACATCAACCAGGCTGGCATGGGAGTGGTTAGGGGGTGATCAGGCTGGCAGGCAGAAGCAGTTAGGGGCAATCAGGAAGGCAGGCAGGTGAGAAGTTGGGAGCTAGCAGTGCTGAATTGTGAGAGGGATCCTGGTGGGATCAGGCCTACATTTGCAGTTGGACATCCCTCAAGGGGTCCCAGATTGGAGAGGGTGCAGGCTGGGCTGAAGGACACCACCCCACACCCCGTGCACTAATTTCATGCACCTGGCCTCTAGTCTATATATATAAAAGGCTAATATGCAAAGTGTCCCCTCGGGAGTTCACCTGGGAGATCAGGGGTTTGATCACTTTCTATGATGTGTGCTGACCACCAGGGGGTGGTGAGAAACAAAGGAAGGCCCTGGCCAGCAGCCAGAAGGCCCCTATCTGCCCTGGTCACTGGCCAGGTCTAGGGATTCTACCTATGCAAGAATTTCATGCACTGGGCCTCTAGTAGATAATAAATTAAATTCCATAACTAATTAAGTCCTCCAAGTGTTAAAATAAAGCTTCTTATTGCTATTGTGCTATCCATCACACTTTATTGTAACTGTCGATATATCTCGACCACTAGATGCTAAGTTCTGTAGGCAGGACCACATCATTTTATTCAAAGCAGTTTCTTCCAGCCTGGTGCACAGGACAGAGTAAGTGTTCACAATATGTGTTAAATTAAAAAATATTTTTTTCTCTTTGAGATAAAATTTGAGGCAAAAAAAAATGGGACTAAAGCTAATGTCTCTTTTCATTCTCTTTTTAAAAAAATGTTTATTGCTTTTATTGGGTGACTTTGGTCAATAAAATTATATAGGTTTCAATTCTATAAAACATCGTCTGTATATTGTATTGTCTGTTCACTACCCAAAGTCAAGTCTCCTTCCATCACCATTTACTGCCCTTTACCTCCTCTAACTCACCCCATCCCCTTTTCCTCTGGCAATCACCAAACTACTGACTGTATCTATGAGTGTTTTCTTGCTTTTTTATTCTTTCTACCATCCTTTATTCTCATTTCCAAGAATAATATCATATTAAAACAAATTTACAGATACGCTGATGAATGAGACAAGCTAGAAAGCACTGGATTAATTTGAGTACTCCAAAATATTAAGTCAATAATCCCATTTGGGATTTGAATTCCTTGAGTTTCTGATTCATAATAAGTGTGAAAATACACTGAAGCCACCAGAAGATGACATTAGACCAAAAAGGATGGCTGAGAGGTGTTTGTCCTCATGGTCAAAAGACCTCTTGGTTCTGCTTTTTCAAAAATAGCACTAAGCCTTTGTGACTTCAGGTGGCATCTTTGAAAGAGACTGCCAAGCTGGTGACCTGCAGGAGAAAATTCCACCTAGTGTGGGTCCTTTGAAGTGAACAGTGACCCCCTCTTAGTTTTTCTGGGACACAGCATTATTTTGGATGAAAGTCACTTTTATAAACAAAACAAAACCCAAAAGAAAAACCCAGGAGGTGCAAACTGTCACCTCAGAGTCTGGTAGCAAATGAGCTTGAATGACTTCTTCAGAGTTGAGGTCAGAGATTGGCCAAGAAAACACCCAAAGTTTGAGAAAATTATGTCAGAAATCATCTGGGCTTTGGATCTAGGAGCACAACAGGAAAACAGTCATGAGGTCATTTACTTAAGAAAGGAGAAACAGCAAGGACTAAAATATGACTTGACATTAAAAAAGCGGGGGGGGGGGGCAAGGAGAGAATAAAACACAGCTATTTCAACTTCAAGCCAAAGATATAAATTTTTTCTCCAAATTACAAATGCTTCCTCCTTTTTACTCAAAGGATTTATTGCATTTGCTAATTCAATTAGAGCCCCGTGCAAGCACGCAGCACCAGCTGAGATGGAGGAGGGAAGGTATGTTCTCTGTGTTTCTTCTGGGGAAGACACATGTTGCCATGTTGGGATCATTGATCACAATTGATTCTGTTGTTGATATTTCACATCATTGGATCAATACATCATGGGATCAAGAGAAGAAATGAAGCTGAATATAGATTTGTCAGTTTGTGCAAAGAGAGAACTTTGACCTTGGGGTTTTACTCCTGGGCTCATATCCTAGCTTCTTCCCGCACCTGTCAGGTGACTTGGGGGAAGTTACTTCACTGTGTCTCAGTTTCCTCTTCTGTGAATTGGGGAAATGATAGCACATGAATCAAAATATTGGGGGTCGGAGTTTCAAAGAGGTGATGCAGGTGAAGTTGTTAGTACAGCAAAAAAAAAATTATTTCTATAACAATTATTGCAGAAATAATTTTACTTCATAGAGTTATTTATACAATTTCTAATTTACATATAAATATTAAATCATTATAACAAGAGATTATTATTACTATTACCATCACTGCTGCCACACTAAGGACTGTTGAATCTGAAACACCTATATATTTTATTTTACTCTGGCCTCAGAGCAGCAGCTGGGGATAAAGCCAGATGCCTAGGGCTGAGGAAGGCAAGTCTTTTGTTACTAATAGAGACAGCAGGGCTGCAGCCTAGAAACCTCCAGAAAGCCAGTCCCCTGGGGGCCAATCATCTCCCCTCTCCCACACCCCTTGCCACATGCACGGCATTCTTCTAATCTCCAAAGGCAGGCCCCAGCTCCTGGGATTTATTGTGATAAATGTTTCAGGCTACAGAGTGCCAGGAAACCTGATTCCTTTGCTTTTCAAATACCAAACCTCTACCTGAAAAAGGAATGCGGGGATGAGATCACGGATTTGAACATGTTGACATTAAAAAAAAGTGCGGTTCTCCCCTTAGCCTATTGTCTGCTCTGTTCCCCGACTCTGAGAGTGGGGAGAAAAAATATCTTCACAGAAAGACTGTTGTAAATCACCAGTGAAAGGTTCAAGACAATTTAGCAAATGTTCGTTTTGTCTTGACAAGCAGGGCTGTATTGGAACTGCCTTCAAGTTTAAAGGCAACGATGGTCTTGAGGGGATTGTATGTGTTTTAATAAAACCGTTCTACAAAGGAACATAGTCCACATTCTTTGCTGTGTTTCTAAACTTTTCATACCTAATGTCAAAAATAAGTTACACCTGGTTATTGTAAGAGGGAACACTGTTTCTTTTTTCTCCCCACACTGGAAGGGAGAAATAAGATTTCCTGAGTACCTGCTAAGTGCCATGTGTTTTACTTATATTGTACTGTGTAGTACAGCAAAGCTGCATCGTTTTACAGACCGGGAAACTGACAAAGAGATTTAAAAATCTTTCCTAAGTCTGTAGCACTAACAAGCAGAGGAGGTAGGATTAAAAGGCAGGCATGTGTGATTTCAAAGCCAAACTCTTCCATGAAAACTGCAGAAGTGCTGCAAATACTTCACTTATGGTATGATAGAGAGCTTTCATCTGACTCCATTCAACAGGCCACACCCACAGCATCTTGCCTATAATTTTCAATGATTTGTGCCTCTAGGATAATATATTTTTGAAGTTTGAGAAATCATGTACTGTCAGCATTTAATGATCAATTCTTGCTCATTTATTAGCTTATGTGCTTATTAACTATATAGAGGCCTGGTGCACAAATTCATGCACCAATGGGGTCCCTTGGCCTGGTTGCAGGATCGGGCCGAAACTGGCTCTCCAACATTCCCAAGTGGTCCAGGATTGTGAGAGGACACAGACAAGGCAGAGGGACTACATCAGTCACAATCAGGGCTGGGGAAGGACATGGGAAGTTGGTCAGTTGGAGAGGAATTATGGGAGGGTTCTAGGGCATGTCTGGCCCATCTTGTTCAGTCCCAATCAGCCAGACCCCAGCAGCAAGCTAACCTAAGAGTCTCAGCATCTGCCCCCTGGTGATCAGTGCACAACATAGCAACTGGTCAACCAGTCAATTGCCTGTCCGCTGGTGGTCAGTGCACATCATAGAGAGTGTTTGAATGGCCTTAGCATATCAATAGCATATCATGCTTTGATTGTTTGAACAGACAACCAGACAACCGGATACTTAGCATATTAGGCTTTTAATATATAGGATTCTTCTTCTATAATATAGGCTCCATGGGAACCAAGCAGTGTCTATCTTAGTCATCTCTGTATTCCCATTGCCAATGACAATTCCTGTCACAGAGAAGCAACCCAATAATTTTTTTTTATTAAAAGAGTTAAAAGAATGTTATAGATAAATAACACATTTTTGATATGCTCAGGATGATGAGTCATTAGAAAGTCAAGTTAATTCTCACTTTCCCTCTTGAGGTGAAGAATGATGGTAATATTTCCAGTATCTTGTTACATTTCTCATTATGAGAGACTATATATAGAAAAGAAATTTTCTATATATAGTCTATAAATAGTCATTATGACTATATATAGAAAAGAAATCTTTCCTCCTATTTTGAAAGTACTACCCTATTTCCCCGAAAATAAGACAGTGTCTTATATTAATTTTTGCTCCCAAAGATGCGCTAGGTCTTATTTTCAGGGGATGTCTTATTTTCCCATGAAGAAGAATACGGTACACATTTATTGTTAAATGAAAATAAAGGAAATTTATTACCTGTATACGGTACGGTAGTATGGTAGTTGTCAACACAAACCAGACAAACTGTGAATCCTACAGGATCAAGAATTTACTCATTTATTCAATGACAATCATGTCATCATCTTCTGAAACATCATCATAACAATCCAATTCCTGAATTTCCTGGTGAATTTCTTGTGACTCCATTTCTTTCAGAATCAGTGGACCAAATCTCTCATGTTTATCAATAGCACTGTCTTTAAATGAGCACTTCTTGTCAAGGTAGCCTGCTCACAGTGCATTTGCAATGCAACTGTCAGTGATTTTCTCCCATGAATTCTTTGCCCAAGTCACAACTTGTTGCAGTTTAGGTTTCACGAAGTTTCCACGCTGATTTCTCTCCATTCACACAGTAGTGACGTCAGGACTCCACGTAATGTCACTGGTTGCTAGACGCCAGTTGGGGCTGCCCTAGCAACCAGTTTATGGTAAATTAATTTTCATCCTGAGACAGAGCCTGGGGGCCTTATTTTCGGGAAGGTGCCTTATATTTCACTCAGAAGGAAACCTGTAAATAGGTCTTATTTTCGGAGGATGTTTTATTTTCGGGGAAACACGGTAGTGCTAATATTTAATTCATCAAGTCCAGAGAGCATTGTCATTCTCCAAATTTATCAAGGCATCAATATTTATACTGTTGAATCCTGAAAATGTTTCTAATGCTATAAGGCCTACCAGAAACTGCTCCTAAACAATATACTTTCCAAATTTCCTGTGATTAATTGTGACAATAGAAACAGTGATGCTCAAGTGACATAGTATCATGAATTGCTTTAAACTTGACAACAGGTTTCTCTCATATCTTGCTTCCTTATTAGTTAGCTCAGTTGGTTAGAGTTTGATATAATGAGGTCCAGGTCATGGGTTCAAACCCCTGGTGCAACAATTAGCTTAAGTTTGTTCCCTGGATACAGGATTAACTCTGAGCCCCTTCCAGTCTGCTTTGCTTTGGTTCTGTGTTTCAGAAAGGCCAGGAGAAATAGTCACACAAAACAAAACAGATGTTTACTGAGAGAACTGCAGGCGAATTCTCTCTTCATAAAATCTCCAGTTCTCACATTTATATTCCTCAAAAAGTTGTATTACTATCTCACACTTCATTGAACATTGATTTTTATACATTTCCTAATTACTGCTAACACAGTGAAACAAACCCTCTATAAACAAACTTATAAATACCAATTGGTTTATATAAAATTAAATATGAAAAAAACTAAGATTTCCAAAGACCAGAAGGAACCCTCTGGAATAAAACCCGCTATAATACCTTAGGTAAGAGTTTGCCTTAACGAGAAAATAGCTACTCAATTTATTCTGAGTTGAATGAACCCTTAAATTTTATACATGGACTCTCAGAAAAGTATTAGTGACTTCCTAAGCTATAACAAGAAGGCATCTCATTACCTGAGGGCTCTCAGCTCCTGGAGGAGATTGACTGCAGGAGACACAGCCGAGCAGTCTACCTCCAATAGGGACTCATTCAATTTAAGTCAAAAGCTGAATGAGAAGTTGAACCTGGGTCTGGTCCACAGAAAGATACCACTTCTGCTGAGAAAATATGAGTTGTTGTTTTTTAAATGAGCCCCCCTATATTCATTTGCTGAACCAGATGCCATGTATTATTTAAATATAATTTGTTTTTCTTACTTGAACATCTAGAGAATAAATGGTTCCAGAATCCATCAAGTTAAAAATGGGGAGAAGGGAGAATAGTCCCTTTGGAAACCAAACAATGTTGCCCTTAAATTTAGCCAAGCTGACATCTAAAAAGCTGGGATATCCCACCTTGGCTACCAACCCCGTAAACCACAAATTAATGGTTGGTTTTGTTGCTATAATAAAATCATAGCTAATGCGTGGGCAAAGGTACTGATTGAAATGTCAGGCCACATTCAGAAAAACTAAGACAATCTCTAATATGTTACGTTTAACATGGTCATTCTCTTCACTTTTCTGCCATTGTTGTTTTTTGTTTTGTTTTGCTTTGTGTTTTATTTTTTTGTTTGTTTTTTGTAAAGCAATGCCTTAGTTCTTTCTTTCTTCTTCCTAAATAGTCTTGCACATTCCAAACCAAAACTAAGCAAAATGGTGAAGCATCAATACTGGCACTTTGTCCTTCCAAGTTTCCTCTTTTCCCATGTTGGGGCCTTCTCACCTCATTCTTTCCCCATCCCGACCCTCACCATCATATCCCCACCCTCAGTAGACTCTGCAAGAACTTATCCATGTTGGGTACACCTGCATGCCAATTCTATTCCACGTTTACCTTGCCAAAGGATTTCTAACCTAGTTCTTCCCTCCTCATTAAAAGATATCTAAAGCAGAGCAGAGATAAAGTTGGATCTGTTTTATTTTTTAGAGGAAACATAAAGTAATAAAAAGAGCACAGGATCAGTGATCCCTCAGACTGAAGTTTGTACTCTCTCAAAGGCTTCATATCTCCTTGAAAGGAAGGGAAAATAAGTCTGCCTCAAGTTGATGCCAATATTGATGAAACCACTTGTGAGAAAGAACAAAAGCACGGTCTTGTATATGAGATGCCATACGTATGACTTATTAATACCTGAGCAGTGATGATCTCTGTTTTCTGTGAAATAGGGAGCATGACTGTCTGTTAGGAGTAAAGTGAATGGAATGGAGTGGGGTCATAAAAATGAGTGATATTGAGGATCAGAACAGCTGCCATGAGAAATGTGAAATGGAGATGAACAAATGATACCCAGCAATGTTCCAGTTCGGCTGGGTGGAGACCGTACAATGGTAGGGGCAGGGTCATGCAGGATGCGATGCCCTGGTATAGGGTCAGAGAGGAGATTGTTCACTTGGTCCGGAGTCTGGATTATGCTTCTTGATGAGCAATTTGTGAGAAATTCTTATCAACAGCAATGCAGGCTTAACCCTCTACCAAGTAAGAAAACACAGCTCAGAGTCTGGTCTATGTCGAAGGTACACTAAACATTCATTAAAGATGCTCAGGTCTTGGGAAGCCCAGATTCCTGACTCAGGGCCTGACTTCTAAACAGGAAACAGAGAAACCCTGTTTGGTTATGACTATGGAAGATTTATATCCTAGCTCTGGGGTTTTTCTCAAGTGTTCTTTTTTCTCTCTTTTAGGTTAAACAGATAGGATTTGATACAGGGTGTGGGGCCAATGTCATGCGTGGCTGTTTATCCTGGATCTCCCTCATCTTTTGCATTTTATATAGCTATTTCTGACAGGTTATCACTCTTCACCAGAGTCTGGCCATCTTTTTTAGAATGTAGATAGATAATAAATATAGTTTCTGTGTTAGGAGACCTACAGACACCTAAGCAAGCTTTTCTGAAAAAGTCTCTGCCCTAGCCAGTTTGGCTCAGTGGATAGAGCATTGGCCTGTGGACTGAAGGGTCCCAAGTTCTGTTTAGGTCAAGGGTACATGCCTGGATTGTACCTTGACCTAAATGTATCCAGAGTGACTTGCCTCTCATGTACTTGGAGCTGGAAGATGGAATGTTCGCAAACTTAGGAAGTGCACATCCATATCTTTATGGACAGAAAGAGAGATCCAAAGGGACCTTTCAAAGTTCTTATCCAAACTACCTTCCCCAACTCCACACCTTAAATCAACTTCATGCCCTTGCATATAAAGCAAAACCAAGCAAAAGGAATGAATACCCAGAAACTGGTTTTCCCTCCTCAATGAGTGACGCCTGAGCTTTGTTTTGGAGCTTAAGGAAAACGGTGTGGTGATGCTTCTGGGAAACAGGAGGCTGGCGACGAACGCCTCTCCTCACTCTCCACCAGATCTTGGCACGTCAGAGGAACTGTCAGCCTGTTGGTCCCTCAGAGGGCTCTGGCTCGGCTTGAGGGAAATGCCTGCTGCCAGGCATGTTGCCACAGAACATTTAGGCTCTCAAGCACTCTCTGGCCCAAAGTATAGCACCAGTTTTAACCATTTAACTTTCTAGGATTAAAACATAAAAGAACCAGTGTCCGGAGGCAAAGTGACACATGCCTTAAACTGGCTGCCATCCTTAATTTATTCATTCATAAACTTAGCTTTAAAAAAAACAGAATCATCATTCTTCACTTTAAATAGATTCCTGCCCTCAGCCTCCATGGCCAATGGCAAAGCCTGCTATTTCTGAACGAATGAGACTCCATCTTCATGAAGGTCCTGGTTGGATGAGGTTCATAAGGTCATCCACATACTTCTCCGGCCGCCACTTCCCCTGAAGCTCTTTACTGCTGCAGCTATTGAGTCTTGGACTTTGTCCTTGCAATGCACGGTGGCCCCGGGCCAGGTGACCCTGGAACCTCTCCACCTCACTGGAAATCAGGGCCTGGGCTGGAGCCAGAGGCGCTGGCAAGGCTCAGTGCCTGCTGCACCTGCTGCTTGGACGCCTGGCTGCACCGCACAACAGCCTGCACCGCACCAGAACACGAAGCCCTGCGTCTCCCAGATGCTCGCTCCCTCCAGGCTCTTCGCCGTGGAGTCCACAGCCTCCTGCTCCCTAAGCTGCTGCTGCAGGTCCGCAAGTAACGGTAACAGCGCCCACAGGGACTCCACGGTCCCACCACACCCTCTGGGATTGTTTGTTGTTGTTAATCTTCACCTGAGGTCTTCCGTTGATTTTTAGACAGAATAGGAGGGAGCATCAGAGACAGAGAAAGTCAGAGAGAAACACCAATGAAAGAACAATACAATGATTTGTTGTCTCTACACTCCCCGACCAGGGCTAGCGATTGAGCCTGCAACCCAGGTACCTGCCCTTGACCAGGAATCAAACCCTTGACCCTCCAGTGCACAGGTGAAGCTCTAACACCAAGCCACACCAGCCAGGGCTCTGTTTTTAATTCTCACCTGAGGATAGGTTTGTACTGATTTTTAGAAAGAATGGGAGGGGGCGGGGGAGAGAGAAACATCGATGTGACCAAAAACTTCATGCCAATGTAAACAACAAAGGAGTAATATCAGTAGATAAAATTCCCCAATTCTATACAAAAACAGACAATAAAATGTACACTTGTTGTTACATAAATAATGAGTCCCGAAGTATTCATCCTTTGCCGTCTTTGCAGTGATCCATTAGTGAACTTATGCCAAACAGACAGGAGTCAGGTCAATGTTACATGTTTTTAAAGGAGAAGAAACTCTCAGCATAAAAATATGCCAGTTTCCTAAGGAATAATGCTGATAAGCAAATATGTCTGTATGTTTCCATCTTCTTTTGGAACCCAATAGTTCCCAAACTTTTAGAAATAACCCTTTCAATAAAATAAAAAAGATTGAAGGATGCATCACCAATAATTGTTGATTTTATAAACATTAATTAAAGTATTTATGTGACATAAATCTATTCTAAAAATATATTGTGTTTATAATAATTTTTAAATGATATGATAAACATAAAATAAATAATGTAAAAGCTTTACACACTTTCTACCCTTACCATCACTGACTAATATCCTAACACAATACATACTTAGAATTTTTTATTAACTGCAGCAGAGGTAAATCCATATTTTAAAATAGTGCATTGACAATTGTAATATTTTACTGACTTCTTATCAGATCCTCTTAATGTGGTTGGCAAGAAGAAATTATTACAAGTAGAGTAGCAACTCTGCCATTTATTATTACCTGCAGCTTGCATTAGTTTTATCTTGCATTTAATTTCCTGTGCAATACTAGTATATTTTATCAAATATTTCTTCCATAATTGTGAAGGCTAAATTAGTAAATATGCTGTATAGGTAAAAATGTACTAATATATACATAATATGAATAATATGATGCAAAAATCTACTTAAGAGTATGCTTGAATTACAAAGCATTACAATACACTGGTATTAATCACATGAGGACACTAGTGCCAACTCTCCACGTGGTGGAACTCCTATTCTTTCTACAAAATAGTTTCTACACCATCTGAGAAATGGACCTGCAGCAGGTAAACGTAACCGTTAATTCATATGTTAAAATTAGTTGTATAAGCAAGAAAAGAAAAAAAATAAATAAATCAAACTTCACTGAAATTTTAAAACTTTTGTGCATAAATGACACTATTAACAAAGTAAAAAGACAACTCACAGAATGGGAGAATATGTTTACAAATCATGTATCTGATAAGATATTAATATCAACAATGTATAAAAACTACTATAACTCAATAACAAAACATGATGGCAAAATGGGAAAAGGACTGCAACAGACATTTCTCCAAAGAAAATATACTAATGGCCAATAATCACATGAAAAAATGTTCAACATCACTAGTCATTAGGAAATTGCAAGTCAAAACCACTTCAAAACCATTTCAAAACCATTAGGCTTGTTATTAAAATAAAACACAGAAAATAATATGTTAGCAAGGATGTAGAGATATTAGAACACTCATGCATTTATGTTGGTTATAAAAAATTGTGTGTCACTATGGAAATAGTTTGTTACTCAAAAAGTTAAACATTAAATTACCATATGATCCAGCAAATCTACTTCAAAAAAATTAAAAACAAGGAATAAAATAGATACTAGAATACAATGTTCATACCAGTATTATTTCTAATAGCCAAAAGGTAGAAACAACCCAAATGCCCATCATTGGATGAATAAATAAACAAATGTGGTATATCCATACAATGAATTTTTTTGGTCCTAAAAAATGAAATTCTGATACATGCTACAACATGGATGAACTTTAAAAACACTATACTAAATGAAATAAGCCAGACACAAAGAGATAAATATCGTATTATTCCATTTACATAAAGTATCAGCATAGAAAAGTTCATGGAGACAGAGAGTAGAATAGAAATTACCATGGGCTGAGGGCCGAGGAAAATGGAAAGTCATGTTTGATGGGTATAGAGTAATGTGGAAGACATTCTGGAAGTGGATAGTAGTGATGGTTGTACAATGTTGTGCAATATACTTATAGCCAATGAGTTGTATTTTTTTTTTATTGGTTTCAGAGAGGAAGGGAGAGGGAGAGAGAGAGAGATAGAAACATCAATGATGAGAAAGAATCACTGATCAGCCGTCTCCTGCATGCCCTCTACCGGAAATTGAGCCTACAACCCGGGCCATGCAGTGACTGGGAATCGAACTGTGACCTTCTGGTTGATAGGTCGACACTCAACCACTGAGCCATAGCAGCCAGGCTGAGTTGGATTTAAAATGGTTAAATTGTTCAGTTATGCTATGGGTTTGAAATCTCATCTGTGCTGTGCTCCCTAAGCCATGTGTTTGGAGGAAGGCTATATCATCCTAAGAGAAGGAATACATTGTTTAAATCATTTTGAAAAACTTGCAAAGTTGCCATATGGGTAATAACCAGTAGTTCCTGTTATTCCTTCATAAGTTCAAAACCCCAAGGCTAGAACTAGTAAATTTTTCTCTCCACTTACATAATCATATTTTCTTTAAAACTAATTTTACCTAGTGTACATTGTAGAATTTCAAATATTCCCAAAATAAGGGGGGGAAAAACAACTTCCCTTAATAAGTTGTCTATGGCCCATTTTTGAAATTATAAAATGCAAATGAAGTACATGAACTGAGGGGAAGAAACAAAACTAAACAACTGGGGGAAAAAAGGTCTTATTTTTCCACTTGACTGGTAATTCTCTATCCTTCTTTCCCTCCTATATATTTTGTCACTTCCAATTTCAGATTCCAAAAATGATATCCAATGTCATTAGCTATAAGCTAAGCAAGTGACATAGATTGGTCAAGTTAAACCAACATGTTACAGGGTCGATGTGAAGGGCCCAATTTCTCTGAAGAGGGTTGAAGTGAAAATCTTCACCCCCAGATGGTATTATTTCATGGCAGCTGAAACCCACCTACCCTTAATGGATCAAGAGCAGTTTTCCAGAATTTTTATTCCCCAATTCTTTAAAATTCATGGAGCAATTGCTAGCTAAATCTCTGACATCAACAGGAAAACAAATGTTAGTCATTGGGTCTTAATTTTATTCTTCAGCAAATCTGAGTTTCAGGGGAAGAAGCCCTTAAAGTCAAGTTTGTTTTCGCTCTCTTTATCCTTGCATTGTGATAACATGTCAGGAAGCTGGTATTAATGGGAAATCAGATCAGAGGCTAAATGAAGAATTATGTCCACTTGGCACAGAGACTTTGAGACAACAAAATCATCACTTAGTGTCTATATTGGATTCCTTCCTGAAGTTAGCCTTTAGGCAATCGGTTTATTAAAGGATTCTAAAAGCAGTTGACCTTTATGTGCATGAGAGAAAGCTCAAAAGAATTTCTAACTATAATGAAATCATAAGGGTCATAAACCCGTATGCTGTAGACTTTAATTAATGGCCAGATTGCCCCACAGCAGAGTAAAGTGCTGGGATAGCAGGTGTGTGTGGGGAGGTACCGACTGCCTGGGAAGCAGCTGGACTTGGCAGCCTTTGGACTGAGAACAGAGAGAGAGCAAATCTCTAGCACAGGGGCAGTTTGGCATTCCTTTGACCCCAGCATGCCTTAACTGAACTCCTTTGTTTCTTCACATTTTACATCTGCGTGGAGAAAAAAATATGGTTTTCCTATCCTCTAAAGAAAACAAGTTTGCATCCCATCCTCTCCCCTCCCCCACACCTGGATTGAACATTTATTTATCCTAAGGCAGAAGGGGGGTGCAGCACAACACGTGATCATATTTAATGGTCTCCCAAATTACTTTTGTGAAATATCCACCTCCTTGCCACCACTAGATTTACTGCATTGCCTGGAAATAACAAATGTAATTACTTTGGAATCAACATAGTATGAGGCCAGATTGCCTTAACATTCCTTTTGCTTGAGAGAAACTTAATATGAATGAGAACCAGCTGTCTGTCTGTCAGCATGCGCATTTGGTCCGCTTTCATAACTGATGACAGATATGGCTCTTTTGGAAAATACTTTAAAGTCACATAATTGTAATGGCCATTTTTTCTCTGACAGATTTAATATCTATAATGAATCATGTAAAGCACATATATCTTACCTGAAACCAAGAGATAACTTTGTGTTTTCCAAATGGATATCTTCCCTGGAATATTTACCCCCAACCTAAAGTTTGGGATTTCTTTAATTAAAAAAGTATTATGTTCTTATTCAAAAGGAGAAGATAAATTAAACTTGTGACTTCATAGCTTTAAAATAATGCCCTCGTGTGGTTAGATGACAAGGGTCTTCAAAGTGTGTGTGTGTGTGTGTGTGTGTGTGTGTGTGTGTGTGTGTGTGTAATTTAATTAATGTAGCTTTTATTATGCATCTATTAATTGTCAAACTCTTTGTCAGACAATTTAAGGTTCTAAAAGAACTAGCATTTTGGGTCTCTACTTTTGGGGTTAGGCTATCAACATTCATTTTCTTACTTTGTCTTCACAATAACCCAACCTTGTGAGTTAGGCATTTGGACCTGCCTCTTTCTAAAAGGAACAGTGAAAGTTAGTGACAGAACTAACTAACAGACTTTCCCAAGGTCACAGAACTTTTTAGTGATAAAGTTGAGAGTGTGCTGCAGGCCTCTCTGATTAAAGTCAGTAATAAAACTATTAATGAAAGAGCTCAGCAAGATTGGCAAAAACCAGCTCATCATACAAAAACCAGTAACTATCTATGTACCAGTCATAACAGTGTAATACAGAAAAATGATCTCCTTCATAAGTCAGAGGAATGAGAGAGTGTGATGGACAAATAGGTCAGTGGAACTAGATTACAACCACATTTGTGGATACTTGACATACGACAGAAGTGTCATTACAATGAAGAAAGGTGGGGCTAATCAAGTAGTGGTGATTAGAAAATAAGCTATCCATATGATTCCCTGCTTCATTCTATAAAACATTAAAAACAGTGCAAGGAGATTAAAAACCTGTATCTGAAATGCAAAACTTTAGAATAAAATAAAGAAGACTAAATGATATTAAAATATTGGAAGGAGTTCTTTCAAAGAACCAACAAAAAAAAAGCACAAATGACACAATGAAAGAATAAATCTGCCATATTAAAATTAAGACTTTTTAAAGTAACAAAACACAACATAAGTAGTGAAAAAGCAAGCCACAGGCTGGGAGCAGATATTTGCACTACATGTAACTGATAACAGAATCAGTATCCAGAACATATACTATATACAGAAATCAATAACCCAAGATAAAAACAGGCAATTCACATAACAAGAAATCTAATCTTAATATATGAAATATTTTAACCACACTAGTAATAAGAAAAATAAAATTTAACAATGCGATATCATTTCACATTTATTAAATTGACCATTTTTTTCAAGTCTTAAAATACCTATCGTTGGCCAGATATGATGCAACAGGAATTTTCACTTATTGCTGATGGAATTGGAAGAACCACATTGCTTGGCAATGTCTAGCAAAGTTGAAGATGCACATTGCCTAACACTTAGCAATTTGGCCCCTATGTCTATATCTTTGGCCCCTGTGTCTATATCGTTGGCCCCTATGTCTATATCTTAGAAAAACTCACTAACATGCACACAAGAAAAAATAAAAAAATATTAAGTGAAGCATTGTTTATGAAAATAAAATAATAGCAACCCAAATATATTTAAATTCAAAAAGAGTATATTTTAATATATTTATAAAATATAACACTATATGACAGTTTAAATAATTTAAATTTTTCTTTAAAAAATCTGAAATGAATATGATGTTAATGGGTGATAAAAAGAAAGAGAGAAAAGAGAAGGAAGGCATGGGAAGAGAAGGAATAGACAAAAGGATGTAAGAAAAAAGGGAGAGAGCAAAGCAGGAAGGAAGGGGAGAAAGAAAAATCTATAATAATAAAAGCATAATATGTTAATTAGACTGGAAGATCTGGACAACCTTCCAAATGAAGCCATGGGGGGGTGGAGTTGTGAGGGGGAGGGAGGGTTAAGGAGGGGATGGAAGGGGCTGAGGCAGAGGCAGCCACCCTTGCACAAATTTTGTGCATCATGCCTCTAGTTAAGTATAAAACTCTAGGTCAAATAATTGAGACTCTGTCTTCTAGTGGAGAGTCATTTAAATTAAACACACACACACACACAAACACACACACACATACACACACTAGCCCTAGCAGTTTTGGTTCACTGGTTAGCCAACTGCAGACTGAAGAATTCTATTCAGATCAAGAGCCTATACCTCAGTTGCAGGCTCCATCTCTCAACACCCCATTTTGGAGAGCATGTGGGAGGTGAGCAATCAATGTGTCTCTCTCACATCAATGTTTCTCTCTGCCTCTTCCCCTCCTTCCCAATCGCTCTAAAAATCAATGGGGAAAAATATCCCCAGGTGACAATTAACCAAAACAAAACAAAACAAAAAACCAAAAAAACAATTAAAGGAGAAAATTGTAGATTTTTAAAAAGCCTTATATAATGGAGCTAGGTTTAATATGATTTAATAAAATTTTAAATCAATTAAGAGGTAAATTTAAATCAAACAAATCCAAAAATGTTGAGTTCTTTAGGCATGCAATTATAAAATATCTGTGCCTACGGTTTTTCAAACTGACTGTAACAATTTACCTTTGGGTGTATCAGGATTAAATCCTGAAACATGAAGCCTTGGGGCCTCTGTGTGCCCCCTCTCCTCTCACCTGTCCCCCAGGGCAATTTTCTTTCCTGCCATCCAGAAACAAAAATGCAAAGACATGTAAAAAGCTTAGACGTCATCGCTCTCATCCTAACAACAGGAACAAGTGGGGGGACTCTGAAAACGAACAATTTTCTCTGGACAAGTCAAAAAACTGAGATGTCCCTGAAATCTGTAGACACAGGAGAGTACAGAGATCACAGCCTAGATCTGGATACCTGGAGCAGAGGCCGCTGGAACCAAGAACTGGCGGGAACACCTACCTGGTAATTCTGACAAACTGCCAGAGGCTGAGTGTGGACTAGCATGACAACAAATAAGGCCTGTGGCTGGGCGAGACCTTCACATTTTCTTGGCACTTTCCTTTGGGAAGAATGATCTGCTCATGGCTCAGACAAGGGGAGGGGAGAGGTTAACTATTTTGAAATACACCCAGTTTTCTCCATAAAAAGACTTACTCTTCAGGGGAAAGACTTCACCAGAGCCTCACCCTGCCCCGCTTTGGTTAGCAATTCATGTCCATGCAAAATCGAGGGTGGGAGCTGGCAAGAGAAGTTAGGAAGTTATTGCAATATCCATTGGAGGCAAAGCTGCAGAGGTGTTTTTTTTCCATGAAGGTTCTAGAAAAGACTGGGTCTGTAGGAAAGGGAAAAAGAAAGCCAACTAGCAAGGCTGCTGAAAAGAAGGTAGATTATAGGTGTGGCCAGAGAAGGGAGAAGATGGACCATCTGTCTCAGAGTAAAAGAGCAACAAGTGTCTGGAGAGAGGAGAGCCCACCACTCCTCCAGCCCATTGACTAGTCCCTGTGGCCAAACTGGCGGGCTCTCTGGACAAAGGGAGGATTTAGTTACGCTAGGGAAGGACAAGGGCATCAAAGGAAACGTTTGCTCCCTGACCGAAGAGGGACTGAAGAGAACATGTGGAGAATTTATCCTTGTGCCAACCTTTTAGCAGTTTGCAGATGTGCCTTATCCAATGGGCCGTATGATTCTGGAGCCGGAGCACTGTTGGCACTCTTCAGCAGAGCTAAGATCCCAAGATCACAGGGTGGGATCTTAGCTCTGTATATGATTGTATGATTAATGTATGATTAATGTATGATTAATATATGATTGTATGATGAATGTATGATTAACATTCATACTGGGAGTCACCTCTCTCTTCCCTTCAAATTCCCTGACATCATGACCAATTTCTTGGCATTATTTTTTAAACATATATTTTATTGATTTTTTTACAGAGAGGAAGGGAGAGAGATAGAAAGTTAGAAACATCGATGAGAGAGAAACATTGATCAGCTGCCTCCTGCACACCCCCCACCAGGGATGTGCCTGCAGCCAAAGCACATGGCCTTGACCGGAATCTAACCTGGGACCCTTCGGTCAGCAGGCAGACGCTCCATCCACTGAGGCTAACCAGTTTTGACTCCTGGCATTATTTTTATGGCTACACCAGATGTAGATGTGGGTCGATGCTCACAGGCTGCAAAGAGGCTGGCGACACCCATTCTGACACTCATTAAGGGATTCTACCAGTCCCTGGGGATCTGCTGGTCTTTATCCTGCAGTTCCTCAAGCATTGCCTTGAAAGTTCCTGAAGCCACTGTAAAACTTGTATTTTACCATTCAGATGGTACTCCTGTTTTTTGTTTCCCAGCAGATCCAGCCTCAACACTTGTATTTTCTCACTCAAATTAATCTAAACTATTTGTCAGAGCACAGCCTAAAAGGCAGCGAGGACACATCACAGTATACAGACACTTTGGGATAAAGATTCCCCTGGACTGGGCAGCCCTGGGTTCTCTGCCATTTCTGTGGCAGCAGCCGGACATTCTCAGACCACTTAAGCTCGATGTAGCCTCCAGAGGCCAGGAAATGAGATCCAAGAGGATTCTCACCTTTAGTAATTCCTGTGCTCATTTATGTCTATGTCATAAATGTCTGCATGTCAGAAATGTTTACACTTTGTACTTCAGAGATAACACTACTGAGATTTGATGGTTGAAGGTGAATGAATAAATGGATGAATAGATGAATGGATGGATAGATAGATGATGAAGAATGAATGAATATCAGAAAGCAATGTTAAATATGTAGTTGAACTTTTCTTACAAAAGGGAATTCTCAAAATGCCTCCCTTCAGGCAGAACACATCCTAATTTCTCACTTACTTTCTTTTTAGTAGGAAAATATTGAATGAGGAACAAAGAAACATATGGGACCATGACTTCATAAGTAAGTGTTGGCCCTAATATTTCATGGTCTCTCTAACCTAATACTCTCAACTCAGAATGGAGTGTTAGAGTGAGAGGATATACTAGCATTGCTGAAATAAATTAACACAAACTGGGTAACTTAAAACAGCAGATATTTACTGTCTCTTAGTTTGGAAAGCCAAAAGTCCGAAAGCAAGGAATCAGCAGGGTTGTACTCTTTTAGAGATTAAGGGAGAGTCCATTCCATACCTCTCTCCTAGCTTCTTGGTGGTTGTCGGCAATTCTCAGCATTCTTTGGCTTGTAGACACATCACTCCAATTTCTGCCTTTATCTTCACTTGGGCTTCTCCTCTGTGTCACAAATCTCCTTTTTCTTTCTTCTATGAGGCACCAGTCATTGAATTTAGAGCCCTCCTTCAAACCAGTATGATCTAATCTTAAGATCCTTAACTTAATAACATCTGCACAGATCTTACCTCTAAATAAGATTACATTTATAGATACCAGAGGTACCTTATCTTATTGGAACCTCTACTCAACTCACTAAGGAAATAACAGAGTATGTTAACTATTATAGTTGATGTACCAAGAGACTATAGTGCAGGCTTCCTCTCTAGTTCTCATTTGGCTCCAAGAATGAAGGGAAGTCATAGTACTGGAAGTACTAGCCATTGCAATTAGACAAGAAGAGGATGTAAAAGACATCCAAATTGGAAAAGAAGAAGTAAAGTTATCCTTATTTGCAGATGACATGATATTGTACATAAAAAAAAAACATAAAAAAACTAATAGACTTAATAAATGAATTTGGCAATGTAGCAGGATACAAAATTAATGCCAAGAAATCTATAGCATTTCTATACACCAATAGTGAACTTACAGAAACAGAGTCTAAAAAAGCAATCCCATTTACCATGGCACGAAAAAAATTAAGATACCTAGGAATAAACTTAGCTAAGGAGGTAAAAGACCTATACGCAGAAAACTACATGACACTGAAAAAAAGAGATAGAGGAAGATGTAAACAGATGGAAGAGCATACCATGTTCATGGATTGGTAAAATCAACATCATCAAAATGTCCATACTTCCCAAAGCAATTTATAGGTTCAATGCACTCCCCGTTAAAATACCAACGGCATACTTCACAGACCTAGAAAGAACTCTCCAAAAATTCATCTGGAACAATAAAAGACCCCGAATAGCCTCAGCAATCCTGAGAAAGAAGAGTAAAGTAGGAGGGATCTCAATACCAGATTTCAAGCTGTATTACAAAGCCATTGCTCTCAAAACAGCTTGGTACTGGCACAAGAACAGACATATAGATTAATGGAATAGAATAGAGAATCCAGATATCAACCTAAATCAATATGCTCAATTAATATTTGACAAAGGAGGCACAAACATACAATGGAGTCAAGACAGTCTCTTCAATAAATGGTGCTGGGAAAATTGGACAGATACATGCAAAAGAATGAAACTAGATCACCAACTTACACCATACACAAAAATAAACTCAAAATGGATATAGGACTTAAACATAAGATGGGAAACCATAAAAATACTAGAGGCATTTTCAGATAGCAAAATCTCAGACATATGCCAAAAGAACTTCTTCACTGATACTGCACCTAGGGCAATGGAAACTAAAGAGAATATAAACAAATGGGACTACATCAAAATAAAAAGCTTTTTTACAGCAAAAGAAACCATCAACAAAACAACAAAAAAAGCCCACTGTATGGGAGAACATATTTACAAATGTTATCACTGATAAAGGCTTAATCTCCAATATCTACAGACAGCTTATACAAATCAATAAAAGGAAGATAAATGAGCTAATTTAAAAATGGACCTAAATAGAATCCTCTCAAAAGAAGACAGAAGGAATGCCTAGAGGCACATGAAAACATGCTCAAAGTCACTAATTATCTGAGAGATGCAAATCAAAACAACAATGCATTACCATCTCACACCTGTTAGAATGTTATCATCAACAAATCAGCAAATGGCAAGTGCTTGTGAGGTTGCAGAGAAAAAGGAACCCTAGTGCACTGCTGGTGGGAATGCAGACTGGTACAACCACTGTTGAGAACAGTATGGAGTTTCCTCAAAAAACTGAAAATGGAACTCCCATTTGACCAGTAATTCCACTCCTAGGAATATATCCTAAGAAACTAGAAACACCAATCAAAAAGGATATATGCACCCCTATGTTCATAGCAGCACAATTTACAATAGCTAGGATTTGGAAACAACCTCGGGGCCCATCAGCAGATGAATGGATCAAAAAACTATGGTACATCTACACAATGAAATACTATGCTGCCATAAAAAAAGAAGGAATTCTTATCATTTGCAACCTGGATGGAATTGTAGAACATTATGCTGAGTGAAATAAGCCAGTCAATAAAAAATAAAAAAAACACCCATGAGCTCACTCATTTATGGATAATAAAAAACATTATAAACGGATGAACAAATGGCGAGATATAGAGACAGTAAAAGAAATAGACTGTCAAATACAGCAGGGAGGGTAGGGAGATATGGGGGAGATAAGAGATCAACCGAAGGACTTGTATGCATGCATATAAGCATAACCAATGGATGAAAAACTCTGGGGAGGGAGGGCATGTATGGGAGTGGAGGTGGGTATTGGTAAGATATATACACATATAATACCTTAATAAAAATTAATTAATTAATTAATTACTAAATAAAAAAGAGATCAACCGAAGGACTTGTATGCATGCATATAAGTATAACCAATGGACACAAAACTCTGGGGAGGGAGGTCATGTATGGGAATGGGAGTGGGCAATGGTAAGATATGTACAAAGATAATAATTTAATAAAAAATGTAAAAATTAAAAAAAGGAACGAAGGGAAGTCAATATACTAATGCTCAATGGTTTGCTTACACACACACACACACACACACACACACACACACACACACACAGTTGTGGTGTTTGGAAACTATTTCAGGGACACATAATGTTGAATGCCTAAGGTTGAATTAAATTAGGTAAATATGTGATGTTGATTTGGAAAATACTCACTGTTCCCTCTGTGTTTCTCCTTTACTCTCACACTCACAACACTTCTGACACAAGATGTGTGGAGGTTTTCCCACACAAGCAGCTCTGTGACACCAGCTGGGTGTCCTACAATTTAACTCAATTCTGACACTACCTGGAAACAATGTCAGATCCCACAGGCTCAGGCTCATGTGACTACTGCTCTCTACAAATGTCAGTGGGAAGTAGTAGGTCCCCAGGTTACCCACACCTTCTGCTCAGCTGGGCTACAAACCAGAGGTTCCCATGCTTTCATTATTGGCTACAGAAGCTCACAAAACTCAAGGAAATTCTTACTTGCACTTACCAGTTTATTAAAGAATATAACAAAGGATACAGATGAACATCCAGGGGAAGAGATACACAGGGCAAGGTCTGGGAGGGGCCCGAGTGCAGGAGCTTCTATCCCCGTGGAGTTGTGGTGTGCCACCTTCCCTGTGCATAAGTGTGTTCATCTGCCTGGGAGCTCTCTGAACCCCATAGTATACCACTGAGATTTTTTATGGGGGACTTCTCACATAGGCCAATTCATGCATTTCCAGCCCCTCTACTTTTTCTGGAGAATGGGGTGTGAGGCTGAGATTCCCAGCTTCTGATCATGGCTTGGTCTTTCTGATGACCAGCCAGGAGGCCACGAAGAGACACTCATTAGAATAAAAGACACTCACTCCCATCACCCAGGAAATGCCATAGGATTTAGGAGCCTTATGTCAGGAGTCAGGGGTCAAATACCAAACAGTAGAACAAAAGTTGCTCCCAGTGCTCTTATCACTTAGGAAATTATAAGGATTTTAGGAGTTCTGTGCCAGGAATCAGGGACAGAGACCAATGCATATATTTTTTATTATCTCACAGATGGTCTCTCCATCATAATAAAAAATAGCAGCTGTTTAATTGCATCATTAGCAAAGCAACTTAACTTGTTAAAAGTTCTTCAAAAGCATTTGTTCTTTTAAAAAATTAAATAGCCTGCTTCCCTCAACTGGTTCACATGATTAGTTTTGGTTTTTTTTTAAATAAATCTTTAGCCTTATCTGAGGCTACATTCTTACAAAATTTAAATAAACTGAGTGTGAGTTGATGAACTGCCCTGGTGCTGAATTTACTCATCAATAAATAGCTAAACAAGAGGTAATATCACTTTTCTTGGCCTTAGCAGAAGATGTTTGATTATGCAGCTGATTTTAATGATTTCTAAATCAGAGAGAGAAATGAACTTCATCAGTTTTAAAAAAATAGGGAAATATTACTGAAATGCTTACCACGTGTTTCTTGTGTATAAAATACTGAAAAAGACATAGGTGGGAGGATTATTTTTTATATTCAGAAATTCCTTACAGTTGATATCATAGTCATATTGAACTTTATATTTTGACTGTGATATTATTTTATTTTTAAAAGAGATCAAGTAAATAATATATAAAGCTAGAAATAAAGAGGTAATCTATAAACCCCACAGTCCTAAGGAAAGGAATCATAACTCAGCAAATGTGGTGAGTTAATATACACAGGAAACAACTGCCCAAGCTTTACAAAGAAGCCAGTCAAAAGTTCAGTCCACCCTGTTGAATGTATGCCAAGGCCATAATCATTTATTTTAATACAATAAAGACTATATCAAACATCCCCAGAATCTGGACCAGAGTACATAAGAACTAAATCATTTTTACAAAATACAAACTGGGGAGTCATATTCCTTTTCTGTGATTTTTTTTGCATCAATTACCCTGATATTATGCAAGGTGCCTCTAAAATAATACAAATATCTCAGCTCTGCCACTTACTAGTCACATGACCTAGAAAAAAATCTAAACAATGTGACCCAGAGCTTCCTCAACTGAAAGAATGAATCATAGTCTTGCAAGGTCATTGCAAAGATTATAAATATTATGGGGAGGGTGTCTGATTTTTGAATCAGCCTACTGTTATTCCTAACCTGTGGTCTTTCATTAGGTAAATATCAGAAACCATGCTTAGGTGTGTTTAATTAGTTCGTGTAACTCTGTGTCCAAAACAAAATGAAAATTGGAATAATAATTTTTAGATTACCTTTGCACATAGGAAGTTGGTTATTTATTTGTATTTCATTGCAATGAAAGAGAAATGTGCTGTTCATAATGTGGCAGACACAGAAATGTGCCCAGAAAGGACTCATCGCCCAGCTGTGAGGAGTGTGGTTGGCTCACAGCCTCCAGCTGTTAGTTTTCTGGATCTGTCTGCTTCATCTTTCTAGCTGAGGTCACATTAGTGGGGTGGTCCCGGGCCAACGACTGAGCCAGATAGTGGTAGCCAAGAGCAGTTTCTTGTTTCAGAAGCTTTAAGTCAATGACTGAACAAAGCAGGGATACAGGACCGACCATTCCCACCCCCTATGTAGCCCCCCCAATGGGCAAGCTGTGTTCCAAGCTTCTGCTGGGCTGCCAGAGGGTCCACCAGGTTGGCATGGCAACCTGCCACACCACCTGCCTTGTCCTCCTTCCTCCCATTCCCATTAATAGGTTCACTCTACAATATTTTATGCTTCTAGCTGCCTCGGCATCTGCTTCCAGAGATCCCAAACTGGGACACATAAACCTATAAAAACATTTATGTTACTGAACAATAACAAACCCTGATAGAAGAATCAATGGAGATGCAGGAGTTCATTGTTTTGCCTCAAACATTCTAAACAGGCACTACTCTATTCCTTTTTTTCCTCCTTGCTTTGTTAAAATAGACTTGACATATAGCGTTATGTAAGTCTAAGGTGCACAACCTGTTGACTTGATACATTTATATATTGCAAAAGAATTACCACCAGAGCATTAGCCAGCACCATCACTTTACATAATTAGCATTTCTTATTTGTGGTGAGGACATTTAAGATCCAGTCTCTTGGCAACTTTTAAGGATATAATACAGTATCGCTACCTGTATGATCACCATGCTGTACAGTAGATCATCAGATTTATTCATCTTATAACTGGAAGTGTGTACCTTTTGACCAACATCTCCCCATTTCCCCCACCCTCTACCCCTGGTAACCTTTACTGTATTCCTAGTGAACAATTCATAGCTTCAATCTGTACCTATAAGTATTAAACCAATGTTAATATTTGTAGTTTTGTTCCCATGTGTTCTAACATGAATTGGCTCCCTGCAAGGTAAGCCCACTTCTTCACCGTGTACTTACTCGCTGTGAAGATAAAGAAAGAAGCACCTACACTGTGGTCCAAATCATGTAAGCCGTCCTTTCACTATTGATCAGGATTCTAAGCTTATTTAAACATCCCTCTGAGGTCTGGTTCTTCAAGCTATTAACAATTTTATTGCTTTCTTGGATGTTATCCAACTCTGCACCCTGCAGTTGAATTCAGATGAAGAGTTTAGAACTCAGAGCAGGTCCCTGATAAGAAGCTGGATGTAGCAGAATAAGACAGAGATGAGCCTAAACCAGTTTGGCTCAGTGGTAGAGCGTAGGTCTGCAGACTGAAAGGTCCCGGGTTCGATTCCAGTCAAGGACATGTACCTTGGTTGCGGGCACATTCCCCAGTAAGGGGTGTGCAAGAGGCGATGTTTCTCTCTCATCGATGTTTCTAGCTCTCTATCTCTCTCCCTTCCTCTCTGTAAAATATCAATAAAATATATATTTTTTAAAAAAGACAGAGATGCTCAATGGCCATAACTCCAGTGACAGGGGTTATCTACAAAAACCCACAACAAGCTTTCTGGCTATGTTCAGCTTTTGTTATTCAGTAATTGCATAATCTAAAATATTTTATTTGCTTATACTCCCTGTCCTTCTAGAGAGTATTTTGGATGGGATTATTTAAAATGCACCAAGGGTCAGCAACATATAAGGCATGACTCCAACAGAAACAAAAAAAACTTCATGCTTCCCACCAGTTTCCTAATAGACATTTTCAAAATCTCCCTATTAAAATAAGATTGGTGTTTACACCAGCACATGCCATTAAAAGTGATGGCGAAGGACACAACACAACAAGGAAGAACCACATTCCTTTATCTTCCTCTATTAATCTTTTAATATTAATGTCCACTCTGCTTGCCCTCTGTGTTTTTCATGAGCCGACTTTCTTGGCCCCCACTGCGTGGTGTGACCTGCTTTTCCAGAAAATATTCCAATAATCTCCTCAGCCACCCTCAATCCCAGTTAGACTGAACTATATTCCATTTATGTCCAAACACTGCTGCTGCCCCAACCTCTCTGCCTTATTTTCATCGTCTGTGTCCTCAAATGCATTCCCTCCCCATTCAAAGCAGTGTAAGCCGTCTAAAGACCAATTTGAAAATCTCCTTTGACTAGAATCCATTTCCATTGCCCACAGTGATTAGTTGTCCCTTCTCTGAATTCCCAGAGCACATTGTGGCACTAGCCCATTTCACACTGTGTTACCTGACATATGTGTCTTGTATCATGATCCTAAGATCTGGAATAGCATCTTTGTGCTTCTAACAGCTTTCTGCCAAATATTCATCCAGTAAGTCATTGAATTGTCCACAGACACATGCCAGGCACTGTTGTAGGTATTGGACATCTGACTATACACAAAATAGACTTGGTACCTGTTCTTGAGGAACGTCTGGGCAGGGAGAACTACTAAATATACAATGGCATACAATGAGGATGGTTCCACAGGAAGCAGAGGGCTTTGGGGCTGGTACAGGAGACATCGGAAGGACTCCTAACCCACACTTCAGGATCAGGGAATTCTGATGAGGACTAGCATGCAAGCATTTAGCCAGGAGAGCAGACTGGGTGAGAATGATTGTTACCGGTTGAGAAATAGGTTGTGAGATGCCACAAGAGACAGCACTGTTCAAAGCATCATGGGGGGAGCATGAGGGTGAATGCAGTCAAACTCGGAGGTTTGGCTGAGATGTAGGCAGAAGCCAGGCCATGACAGGCTCCTTATACATGAGAGAGTTCAGAGATTAGAGGACCAAGACAAGCCACTGAAAGATAATCACTGTTTGCATTTTCAAATGCTCCCTCTGGCTTGAGTACAGAGACTAGGTTGCAAGAGTGAGCAGGACAAGGAACAGAGAGACCAATTAGTAGCCTACAGCAGTAATCCAGGCAGATCTCAATAGGTGGTGGGATAGGAGGCTTATGCCCATATATTTTAAACACATATAATTTGCCAAATTCCAATTAAAATGCCTAACTACCCACCCTTTCCCCTCCAAGAAAAAAAGTTTAAGTGAAACTGACCGAAAATATTCAACTCCCCATACAATCAGGGGGCCTCTGACCATCTTGTGCCAGATTGCCTTGTCCAACATCTGGATTTTTAATACACCTGGTAACACTTAAGCATTTTAACCATAATTGTCATGAGAAATTCAGGGTTTCCAAGCGTTACTGTAGTTCATGGTTCATATGTTCAATCAATCAATACTGCAAGCATTTTTTATTTTTGCAGCAGGCACAATTACAATATTAAACTGATAGGCAGTAAGAAAAGACATATAGAGAAAATATATGCAAGAAAACCCACTGCTGATGAATCATACCATTTTAGAGAAATGGTATGATTCATCACTCACACTCCTTTGATCAAGGGCAAAATCAGTAGGCACTTCCGCTCCTGCTATTGTTTAAAACTGACTGGGAGATGAGAAATGGTTTGGAGCCCACTGCACTGAGAGTTTACCTATTAGGTTAGGAAATAGCACAGAATTCCCTGCGCAGTATAAATCTGCTTTGAATGACAGAAAAGGAGAGATGGTAAGTACACCGCCTGATATTTCCCTAATGGTGATAGCACCACTCACCCCAATCCGCCGTCATCACTACCAGGTCAGGTAAGTATTCTCTTCACTATGGATAACCTGGTAAAGAACTAGGAATTGTCTTAGTGGCTGCCATTGCAACTCAATAATTAACGCCAAAAGAAGAGCCATAAATAAGCCATTCTGAACCAGGTAATCCTTTGGGGTAAATGTCCCCTATTATCTAATTGAGTCTAAATTAAGTAATTTAACTCACACGGCTACCTGAACACACAAATCTTTTAAACCACGTACATAATAATTTTGTCTTGAACTATACACCAAGAAGTTATGTGGCTCATGTCAGAGTTTAATGGGTTCCTAATGTAGATGCTATCATTTGGGGTTCCTGTGTTGTTGTTTTTAGTCTAAATAGATGAGGTGAGATTACGGTTGCATGCTCATAAACACCTCTAGGCCACATGTACAGTGACCCTATTCTACGGCAAATATCTGGGCCTGATTTGCCTTCCTATTTGTCTATGAATTAACCAGGCTTTGCCCAGAGCCTTCAGTCCGCTGTGTCTCCTTGTCAGGCACCTAACTTTCGTAAAGAGAGAGCAGTTGTCTCCTTCCTTTCAGAGATTTTGCTCAACTAACTGATAGAGGATAAAGCTATACCTGGCTGCAGGCAGGACTGCATTGAAAACCCCTGCTCCTTGTCAGGAAAATAACCTTGAATTCTTTGTTCCTCTGTAGAAGATTGAAGGATATCCAATCTAACTATTCCTATAGCTATTCAAAAACCTTTACTGGATTATCCCTGGTAGATGAGTTATATAATTGGATGGTGTCGTATTGGCTTCCTACTTAAACTAATTTCTACCGATGTGCTGTAGCAATCTTTCATCAGCATATGTCGAGGGACAAAGGGGACAGTATGCAGGAGAGCCCCATAAAGCTCAGGATATATTTACTCTAAGGGTGCCGTTAAATATATTGTTTCTTGTATTACCCAGTGACCTCTTTAAGAGGACCCATAGGATAAATTCCTCATAGGTCTTAGTGCAGGAAAGAGCCCTGCTCCCTCAGACAATTGGATTCGTTTTCCCTTTATGGGCTCAGTGAATCAGGGGCCCGGTAATGGCCCGGTCTTTGTGTTTGGCTGCTGGAAAGCTTGCAGCCAAATTGGTGGTTCACAGATTCACACTAGGTCACTTTCTGCATTTTTTTATTACAAAAGGAAATAATTTATAATTATTAAAACAAAATTGAAAATTCTAATAAGAAAAAAAGAACATAAAAATTACTTGTATTGTCACTACTCCCAGAGGGTCATTATTGGTGTTTTGTTACATCTCTTACAGTCTTATTCATATGCATGTCCTTTCTTATTTTTTAACAAAAATGGAAGCATACTACACACCACTTTGTAACTTGATCTTTTTTACTGAACAGTATATTGTGGACAGAATTTACACATTATTCAATGTTCTTCTAAACCATGTTTAATGACTGCTGGGAATAAACATTCCAGAGATGTATTAACATCTATTCAACATTCCCTTATAATTGAATATTTATGTTATTTTTATGTTTATGCGATAAATATATTCTGATGAGTATCTTCACGGTAGTATCTTTTATTATTTCCTTAAGAATAAATTTCTAGAAATAAAATGACTGGGTCAAAATATATGCAAAATTATAAGAGTTTTGCTAGAAATTAAGAAACTGTTCTTCAAGAAGGCTACCAATTTTTAATATGACTAGCAATTTTATTAAATGGCACATGATGTCCGTTATGATACTTAGATATTATTTGATGTGTGTTTACACTCCACACACATGCACATTCACAGAAACTCGGGCTATCCGTGTCTGTTACCTGGGCATATTTTAACAGATACAATGGGATAGTTACCAGTTTACCACAACTTCCCTGAGACTGCCCCACAAGGGTGGGCCTAGCTTCCCCACTCTCTGCTTGATGATTATGGCTATAGCTACTTAGCTCAGAATGTAGGGGCAGGCAGACATGGGGTGGGCAGCTTCTGCAGCTGGCTGCAGCCTGAGACCATGGGGCAGGCAGCTTATTCCTCTCCTGGGCCGCGCCCAGCCTCAGGTGCTGGGACCCGTTCCTCAGTCTCCCCAGGACATGGGACAGGTGGACGTGAGGCTTCTGCTGCTGGCTGTGGCCTGGGATCATGGGACAGGCAGCTTCTTGGTCTCCCTGACTGCAGCCAGCCTCAGGTTCTGGTGCTGGACTTCTCTGATTCTCACAGGCCCAAAGTGGCTGACGGGCGGGGTGCCACCATCGTTTCAGGTTAATTTGCATACTCATCCTGATTGGCTGGTTTGTGTGGCTGAGGTATGGTCAAATTTGCATCTTTCTCTTTTTTATTAGTGTAGCTTGTTATATCGGGACATCATTCAAGCCTCACCTGGCAAGCCAGAGCTGGGAAGAGAGCCAGCGAAACATCACTATGCCAAGAGGCAAGAAATAGATTATCCTACAATAATAATAGCAATAATGATATATAAAAAGGAGTAATAGTACCAGTTTTTGAAGCATTCTTATTGAATTGGCAAGAAATAAAGTATCAAATTGTTGCTTTTACTTGCATAATGTGTACTGTAATTATTTTTGTTATTGAGGTCTCTGGAGGTAAATGCATTTTCAGTAGTCCATTTGACATTCCTGGATGGAGACTGTCAGGGGATAGATGGATTTTGGTGATGACTTCTCCAATGACTTCCTGTAATAGATCCATACCGACTTGATAAAAACAGTGTCACACTGAGAGTCCGAAAACCAGTGCTTCTTTCATTGTACCACCCATCTCCAATTCTAATCTCTATAGCCCCTCAAATTCCCCCTAAATACAAGGCAGTGGTCACTTGCTGCTGTCCACTAATTCTGCTGCTATGAACACTAACTAAAGGTGCCTGTGACGCTGTGAATCCTCACCAAATCTCTGCAGAAGACACCAGTGCCTGCTTTCCAGACACTAAGGCTCCTGAGGAGTTCCTGCACCGGAGCCGCTGCCCCGGCACACCCACTGGCCCTCAGAGAGCACGGTACATAGGCCTCCGGGACTAGTGGTTTTCCACATTGTGACCACCTCAGCCTGAGGATAATAGCAGGTGGCAGCCAAAGTCACCTTCCTTTCCTCTCTTGGCCCATCATCTCTGAACCAGTTTGGTTCACCACAGTGTATCCACTTTCCCTGGAGACTCACGGCCTCTCGGTGGAAACAGACATTCCAGACATGTCTGAATTCATGGATAAACACTGGGTAAGCTCAGACTAGGATTCTTTCTATTATGTCTATTATCATTATTGCTATTATCCTATCATTATCATCATCATTATGTTAATTATGATGGGACTGATGAACTGGGGTCTAATAGTGACGCTTACCATAGATCAGACCACATTGAACAAAATTAGATGCACTCAACTTCCTCTGTTTTATTTTTCCAATATAAAACATTTCCAAAGACCTCCAATATTTAATAAGCTCAGTGCAGCATTTTTTTCTTTAAAATAAACATAACAGATGTTACATGCTTGAGAGAAGAGACATGCAATACGCTCAGCATTGACTTTTTCCTCTTGTGCATGCATGCAATTGCTGCTGCAGATTAAAAGAGCAAAAAGAAAAGAAGCTTCAAATGGCCTCTCTGTAAGAGATTTACCTTAGCAGCTAAAGAGTCTGGGTTATAATCATGCCTTGCCCTTTAATTAACTGTGTGCAATTGGAAAAAACCTCAGAACTACTTCAGACTTCAGTTCATTGTTAATAAAATAATGGTAATAAAGGTTGTTTTGGGTAATAAGATTAAAGTGAGTGCTTAACAAATAATAATTCTGTTCATTTTAACTATTCTCCAGGAGAAAAAATAAATAAATAAATATATATATATATATATATATATATATATATATATATATATGATGTTAAATGTCAGTTTCTGAAGGCTGATGTCAAAATTATGAGTTTGTGACTGGTAGATAAATACATTGACTGAGAGACAGATAGATATTACAAGATATTTAAGGGAAAGTTCAAAACATCTCATCACCAATGTTACTGATAAAGAAAACTATAGATCATAGCAATAAGCAAAATTATTTTCACTCTATATTTGAGTATCTATTTATCCATTTAGGCATCCATCCATCCATCCATCCATCCATCTGTCTATATAGGTAGCTAGTTATCTTTGTTCATTTTATTTTCACCACAACCACACAACCATTTTGATCCTGTGAATAGGGAGCTGTAACTAAAATTCTAAAAGCTATAGAAACAAGTGAGAGATGTGAATAAAGTAAAATTATTGCCTAGTTTTTCCTTCTCTACCTCTCCTATCTCCCTCAGCACCAGTCCACTCCTACAGATACTATATATCACTGATGAGATTCTTCTGAGAGCAACAATGGCCATGACAAAACATTCCATATTAGTTTAGACATTATTTATAAGGGTTTGGGGTATTTGGGATTTGTCCGAAGAAACTCATTGTTTTCCTTTTTAAAATATTTATATTAAGAAGAATTTTAGGCACTGGCTTTGAAACTATGAAGAATAAAAAGATAACTTAGACATAGATGCTGCCCTCAGAGAACTAGTATTTGCGAATGTATTGGAGAATAAGATTTATAATCTAGAACGATGTATGTGTGTGCATGTGTGTTTTTATTGCTACATAACAAATTACCCTCAAACTTAGAAGCTTAAAACAGCCCACATTCATTATCTGAGTTTCCTATGGGTCATGAATTTGGGAGTAGCTTAGCTAGGTACTTCTGAGCCAGGGTCTCTCAAGAGGTTGAAATCTGTCACCTGGGGTGACAGTCATCTGAAGGCTTGACTAGGGTGACAAGATCTGCTTCCACAATGGCTCATTCATGTGGCTGATGGCAGGAGGCCTCAATTCCTTGCCAGATAGGCTTCTCCATAAAGCTGTTTGAGCATCCTCACAACATGAAATTTGTCCTCCCCAGAGCAAGTAATCTAAGAGAAAGGAAACATGGAAGCTGCATTGTTCTTGATGGCAAATCACACACCATCATCTCCAAAATATTCTGTTGGTTTTGCAAATCAGCTCTATAGAATGCCAGGAGGCAGGGATCATTGAGAGCCATCCTACAGGTTGATTGCCATAATAGGTAGTGGAATCTCCTTAGAGCTTATTCACTTCTACAAGGTCACATGGAGATTTCAAACTTCACCAGCTCTTGCTTCAATCACTGACTAAGCATCCCAAACTCTTAAAAGTCTCCCTCCTTCTGCAGCATTCCTGGGAGTGCCTAGAGAGGTGGCCACACTGCCACAGGGCACCCTGCTCCTGCCCCGAGTTGCCGCTGCAGTGCTTCACCGGGCATTGTACTGAGGCGGTGGAGCCTGGGTGCCAAGGCAGGCAGAGTTTGTTTCAAAGCCAATAGATTCCCCTCTACTCAGAATCTCCAGTTCCCTATAATGACCAGGCGTGTTTAATTGGGTGTGGTCTTGTGATTCACAATAAGATATACAATATTTGGTCTTCACCCCCAATTCTGCCACAGAGCACATAAAACCATTTGGAATTTCTTAATGATGAGAGCAATAAAGGCGTCTTTTGTTATGTTAATAAGGTGAGCTTTAGACTGCCCCTAAGGAGGAGGCTGGTTGCCAGTGCAGCCAACCATGTGATTAGAGGGTTGGAACTTTTATCATTCCCCACCCTGACAAGGACAGAGGGGTTAAAGACTTGAGTTCAATCACCAATGGCCAATGATTTAATCAATTATGTCTGTGTAGTGAAACCTATATAAAAACCCAGAAGGAGGGGGTTCAAAGAGCTCCCAGGCTGGTGAACACATGAGGATTCGGGGAGAGTGGTGTGCCTGGAGAGCACATAGAAAGTTGGGCCCTTTCCTATACCTTGGTCTATGCATCTCTTCCATCTGACTGTTCCTGAGTTATGTCCTTTTACAATAAACCTATAATTTAATACGTAGGATGCTTCTATGAGTTCTGTGAGCCCCTCTAGCAAATTAATTGAATTTAAGAGGGGGTTGTTGGAAATAACCTCTTTTCAGGTCAACAAGTGACAACCTAGACTTGCATCAGGTATCTGAAAGGAGTGCAGGCGGGCAGTCTCCTAGGACTGAACCCTTAACCTGTGGGATCTGATGCTATCTCTGGGTCCTGTTAGAATTGAGTTGAATTGTATGACACAGCTGGGATCTGAGAATTGTTTGTTGGTGGTCAGGAACTACTCACTCAACTTTGAAATTGGGTGAAGAACCCCTTTATGGGGTCAAAATCATCACTCTTAAGCCATTTCTTCCTCAGTTTATATTCTTTTCCAGAAGGCTCCTCTACTCTCATGCAAATAGGCGTGTCTCACCAGTTCACCTGTTAAGCCCAGGGATGTATGCAGACCCCTTATACGAAGCATTTCTACCCTACTCCATCTCTTATGACCTTATTTATTACAAAAATAAAATAAAAACGTAAAAGTGCTCTGAAATAGAGGAACACTTTAGTACATTTGCTGAGTCTCAACCCTGGGTAAATTTCTGTTACTGCTACTCTTGTTTGTAGCAGTAATTCAGGTCAATGAAATCTGAGGTCCAGCCCATCAGTCACTGAGTGCCAACCGGTAGTGATAAACCCTGTAGCAACACACAGTGGATGAACAAACAGGTCAACAGCCACTTTGGTTTAACAACTACAGAAACGCTGCCTAAATTTAACACAGAAGCTAGTTCTGCACACGCATCAAAGGGAAGGCCAAAAGCAAACTTTAAGGAATACTGTAGTAAACTCACCTTTATTTTTAGTCTCTTCACCCCTTATGACTAAAATACAAAAAGAAACAAAAACCTGTATAGTTAGTTATCCACTTAGGTATTCCTCAGTGAAGTCTGAATTTGAGCAGGTTGATGGAATGAACTGCACAAAACTTTACATTGCTCCTGGAGCCCTTAACAGAAAGAGTCCTATGTTGGTCCGGTCCCTCATTGACAGCTCATCGTCTTAAGTGGAAGCTTCTGCCACAGTAGAAGCCAGAAAACATCCAGAATAGAAGGAAAATGGCTCAAGATGCTCATTTATCAAATATAAAAGAATACCTTATACAGTAGTCATTCAAGACAATTATAAATGAATCAGGATTCCCACTGATTTTTAAAGTTTTTGCACATAGAAACTCTCATTGATAGGACCAGCCAAAAATGTGAATCCATATATTCAGAATCGGAAATTTTCGACATTCAGCATCATCATGGCAGAAGTCAAGCTTTTTTCATAGCAATAATAAAGGCTAATTATGGTCTGAAGGATCATATGAAACCATTAACTCCCTGGGAATGAATTGGGTGTATTCACTTTTCCATTGCTGCCTCAACAAACTACCATAAATTTAGCTGCTTAAAACAACACCCATTTTATTATTCCACAGTTTTTTAGATCAGAAGTTAAAGCATCTCAGCTGGTCCCCACTCTACCCCTGCTTAGAATATCATTAGGCTGAAATAGAGGTATTGGCTGGGCTGTGTTCTTTCCTGGAGACTGGGAATGGGTCTGCTTCCAAGCTCATTCAAAGTTGGTGGCTAAGCTCAGTCCCTTGAATTATAGGACTGAGGTTCCCATTTCTTTGCTGACTGATTGCTGGCTTTAGCTCCTAGAGATGTCTCTCTGGTCCTCCTTGCATGTGACCTTTCCCATAGCCAAACCACTTCACTTCCTCTTCTGCCTTCAACCGGAAGAAAGCTCTGCTTCCAAGGACTCGTGTGATTATATGAGGCCCAACTGGACAGCCCACGGTGCGCTCCCTATCTTAAAGTCAGCTCCCTATCTTAAAGTCAGCTGGTTTTAAGTCTCTGTTGCCCTGTGGGGTAACATATTCACTGGTGTGACACCAGAGAATAAAGGTTCTGGGGTGAAATCTCTACCTCCCACAGAAGGGAATAATGTGGAGGCAAGATTTTTCCCTTTCAAATAAATACTTGTCTAATACTTGAACATTTTTCTTTTATTACAAGTAATGTTAGTTTCATAGTTTTAAAACCATTTTTCAAAAAATTTAAACAACCATCTATTTTCAAGTATACTCAACTTTGTTCAGATTCCCTCATTCATAAATAATATAAACTGCATGATTATCTGTTAATTTAAATAAGAAAACCTACTAGTTATCATTGTTTGGCTTAATTTGATTTAAGATGGGCACTTTAAACTTTTAAATTATGTCAGCAAAGGTTTCCACAAAGACATTTTTTTTAATATATTTTTATTGACTTTTTTACAGAGAGGAAGAGAGAGGGATAGACAGAAACATCAATGAGAGAGAATCATCGATCAGCTGCCTCCTGCACACTCCTCATCAGGGATATGCCCGCAACCAAGGTACATGCCCTTGACCGGAATCGAACCCGGAATCCTTCAGTCTGTAGGCTGATGCTTTATCCACTGAGCCAAACCGGTTTCGGCAAGAAATTTTTTTCCCCAAAATCTGTATTTCTGGCATCACACTCAGGATTTAAAATGTATCTCCGAATGTGATCAACTGTGATTATGAAAGAAAAAAGTGTTATGTATCTAATTAAAGAGTGGAGGTTTTAAAACATGCATCATTGTACTCTCAGCACCAAGCATCATGAGAAATACAAATGAGGGAAATGATCCCATGCTACTTGAAATCTCACTGGAAGACAAAGATAAGAAACCCAAAAGAATAAGAACATGGTCTCCTGGGATACGTACCATCTGTGCCTCTGTAGTTCAGAAGAAAGGACTACTTACTGCTGCTAAGGAGGTGGGGGTGGGGGTGGGGAGGATGTGTCCTAAAGGAGGGTGACTTTAAGCTTGGCAATAATGTGCTGCTGTCTTTTAGAACCCTGTCAACTCATCCTTCCCAAATAGGAGGTTTGGTTTGAGCTTAGCATCTTAAATCCCAAGGGAGGGAGCAGCTGCAGGGTCACTGTGTTCCAACCTCTTCTTATCACACTGGTGCAAATTCTTCAGGGCTCCGACACTGACAGCTGCAGGAGCAACCCCTGCCGATTACAGTGGACTTTGCTCTTCCAGGTCAAAAAATCAGAAGTGATCACAATAAACTTCATTCCTGCCCCACATGTTATCTAGCGCTTGGGGATAAAATATGAACTATGCAGGATTTGGAGCAGCAGCTAAAATGGTCAACAGCCAAATATTCTAATTCTATCGTGCTCTTTTTAAAACCTTCAAAATACCATCAGTTTGACCTTCCGCCCCTCTAAACTGATTTATGATTTTGGCTGTGCATGAAGGTTGTTACTGCACAGCTTTTCTTTTCACATCATAACTAGGATTCCCCAGCTTCCTGGAAATATTTTTCCAGCAGTTTAAAATAATTTCTTAAAGACTGCCTCAGACAATGTCCATCCCTCCTCACTAGCTATCACACACATCCTTTGACTTGGGCTAAAAATGCTGTTTATCATAATCCATCCCAGAAGAGGTCATTAGCCAACGTCAACTACACTAATGCCTGCTAGTCTCAATCCTGTTACGTTTGCCAAAATTCTGAAAAAAAATTTAGTGAAAGAACACAAAGTGCCAGTCAAGGAGGCTGGAATTAGAGATCAAAACATGTTGCATGTTTAGTCCTGTCAGACTATTATTATTAATAACAACACTGTGGTTAAATTAATAAATATTAAAATGCTTTCTCTTTTTATAGCACTCTGCAATTTAGAACACCCCACTGCATTTTGAATAGTAATAGGTAGCACAGCGGTTTCTTTTTCGAGCATTAGAAAGAGTGGGAAAAGCAGTAGTTTTAAAGTCAGACATTAACTGGACTCAAAAGTAACCTAAGACCTTCACCAACTATAAGATGGTGACCAATCCAACCAACTTCCCTGGACCTTACTTTCTCATCAGTAATATGGGACGAGAAATATTTATTTCTCAGGTAAATATTACTCAGTTAAAGAACTGAAATAAATTGAGATATATAGCAAGACTTAATAAGTGATACAGTGATTTCCCTCTTATAGGATAAGGACATTGCAATTCAGATATTGAGTTATTTTTCCTAAATTTTACAACAAATAAATGGAGGAGTCAGGCTAGAATTTAGATGGGGGTGGGGGGAGGAACCCTAGTTAAAAAAAAAAAGATGTATACCACACTTACATAATATGTCTCTGTGTTCTTCCCCATGCAGAGGAAAAGAATGGGTAGGAGAGATGGGCAGATTGAAATCTGGTGTCAACATCCATTTTTTTTTATTCCTGACATTAGGAAAATGCAGTTCTCACTCACACATAGGAATTTTACAAAGAGCCATAAACCAGATGTCATCAGGGGGCTAATCCCCTAAGCCCTTCTTCCATGGCTGGACAAAACACTTACTTCAGTCACTAGTTTTACCCAGGCAGAGAACCACATGCATCCCTCCCAAGTGGCAAAGTCATCTCCCCTCCACAAATGGGTCCCCTCTGGGATCTGATGTGAGCAAAAGAGACGATCAGGAAATATGGAGAGAGAAAAAGAAGCTACTTTGAGAGGTAATGTAAGCTCTTTTTCAGGAACTGTGAAGCATGCGATGCCATCATGATGTAAAATGCATTAAACTGTCAAAGTGAAGATCCTGCCTTCAATCATGTAAACTCCCTCAAGATTTCCATGGTAAATTTTGCATTAAGAAACCTCTTGACCCACTCCCCAGCCCCCAACCAAAAAAAAGAAAAAAAAACTTGCCTTAGAAAAAGAAGCTAAAATACTAATAGAATGTGTTCCCAAACTGCAAAATTGTAAAACCTTTTCTTAAATAGATTTAAATCCATAATTCCATGAGTATCCACATAATAAATTGTATAATTAGCATTAATTAGAAATTATTTTGCTTAATAAAACAAAAAAATCAAAATCTAGTGATGAGGTATTAATAATCAATTGTTAGTATTTTCTTATTCCAAGCCCACTGTTGAAGATATTAGATAAAACTGATCACTTCAGAAAGCTATGCAAATGTGCTTAGAAATGGATACATGCCTCTACTAGTCAGTTTTGTATTTGATAAATATTTTCCATTTGAAGCTGTAAATATATTGATAATCACTGTTTAAAATGTTCTCATTTTAGATTCTACGGCATTTTAAAATCTAGAGCCTCTTCCTTTATTAATACAAGATTTACTGATAAAAAGCAGATGGTCTGCCTTTATAGACACAGTGAAAAAAACAAATGAGTAATGTCTCCTTTTCTTCTCTTCTTTTTGTAGTCTTTTATAACCCAGCATAATTATGAAAACTTGATTCCTAAAAATTAAACTGAAAGCTCAAGGCTCTGCTGAACATTGATCCCTTCCCCTCCCCATGCCACACTCTCCTGCTTCAGGTTTCTAGTTCTCTTCTGAGTCTCTATCATCTATGGATGATGACAGAAAAATCACTCATAATTGCTAAGCCACACGGACCTGAATGGAAGATCCTTTGTCAACTATAGGAAATCCCTAGAATACTGTGCTCAATGACCATTTTTCAAACTTTTAGATTTTGCATTCATGCTCAATTTACAATGTCTGTATTTTGTCGGCATGTCCACAAATTATCCCCATCCTTTATTAATAAGGCCTCATTCTAAAAACTGAAAAACCTGGTGTGTAGAACCTAAAGTCTGAAAAGACTAAAAGGAAAATATCCATGGGTTTAGAGAGAAGTTAAACTATTCAGTCCTAAACATTTTAATAGATTTTCGTTAGAAGCAAGAGATAATTAACCGGGAATTTTTATTTTTTGCCTAAATTTCAGTGCTATTACTTGCATTTGTAGAAAAGCATATCATTTGCTGAAGCCCCACAAGCCTAATTATTTAGGGTGTTGTCGAACAAAACGAGAATAACTACAAAGACAGAAGCCATATTCATGAGCACAAAAAAGACATTCATAGTTTGAATGCCAGATAGATTGTCTGCAGTCTATAAGTGAAAACATGTTCTATTACAGAGGTTTTCAAGAATTTTTAAAATAGCAAAAGCCTGTTTAAGTGAAATCTTAGACCCTCAATAATTAAAATAATTAAAAATCCAGACGTATTCATTAAAAAGGACACCAATGCAAACAGCTCAACCTTACCTGCTAAAGGTTGCTTCTGAAGCACCTCCGTAAAAGTCTAGATAGAAATCAGCCCTGCAGGAACCGGTTTGGCTCAGTGGATAGAGCGTCGGTCTGCGGACTGAAAGGTCCCAGGTTCGATTCTGGTCTGGGACATGTGCCTTGGTTGCGGGCACATCCCCGGAGGGGGGTGTGCAAGAGGCAGCTGGTCGATGTTTCTCTCTCATCGACATTTCTAGCTCTCTATCTCTCTCACTTCCTCTCTGTAAAATATCAATAAAAAATATTTTTTTAAAAAAGAAATCAGCCCTGGCTCAGTCGGTTAGAGCACCCTCCCTTACACTGAAGGGTCACAGGTTTGATCCCTGGTTGGGGCACATGTGAAAGCAAACCATCCAAGTTTCTTCCTCTTTCTCTCCCTTTCTCTTCCTCTCTCTCTCTCTCTCTCTCTCTCAAAAAAAAATCATCATAACCTCTAATGAGGATTAAAAAATAATTTTTTTTAAAAAGCATAGAAATCATCAGTTAGAAGACCTGAATTCTAATGTGAATATTCTGAAGATCTGAAATCTACTCTTACAACAGCAACCAAGAAAATGGTTGACATTGATTAAACCGCTCAATTGCTGTGAGTATATTCATTGAGAAAAGGAGTTAGATGATCGCTGGCCAGTACCCCAACTCCAATTCTCAGTGAGTGGGGTTGTATGAAGCATTGTTCTCCTGTGTTAACACCCTTTAGCAGCATTCTGTGTAAGATTTCAGCCACTTGAATTTTTGCAAAGACTATGGATGCTCACTAAGATGTGATTCCTCTTCTTCTTGAACATACAGCTAGCCTACATTTACTGGCCTCCCCTCAGTTGAGTATAGCCATCTGAGTCCTGATCAATCCAATGTGAGCAGATATAATGTCTGCCACTTCCAAGCCTGGGTCTCAGAGCTCCCCACATGCTTCATGCTCTTTCCTCTTCCACCAGCTAGAAGCAGTTAATGACGAGGTATTTTAAGTCCTTCCTTCTTAGAAACTGGTCCATGAATCAGAAGCAATGGCATCACCTGGCACTTACTTGCTATGCAAAATCTCAGACCTCCTGAAACAGAATCTGCATTTTAACAAGCTCCCAAGATGATCCACTTATGCATTTAAGTTTGAGACCCAGTTGTCTAGACTAGAGGATGGTAGAGCTGCAAAATGAAAAGAGCATGAGTCCCTAAATTGTAATGTGGAGGAAAGCCATGAGCTAACTAGAAACATCTGCCTGGGATTCATGCAAGACTATGTAATAAACCGTATATGAACCATTATAGTTTTTGCTTCTATTCATAAACACAGATGAGCTTACACTAACAAATATATTAAAACGTGTCTATTCTGAAACCATCTTGTGCCTTTACTCTGTTTTCCTTGAATTTGAAATATCAACAAAATATTTAGAAGCAGCTTGAACTAACCAAGAGGCTATTTTATCACATGGCAAATCTCTGTATGGCCCCAAACTGAGGTTGCTTTGGGATGTGTATTTTATACTAGCAGATAAGTTGTATAAAATAAAGATAGGGTGTTTCAACTCCATCTATTCCCAGGTCAAGCTTTCCTTCCTTCCATTATTCCATGTTATCAAGTCCTCTGTAAAAGGCCTGGTGTTGGTTTTAGCGTCCCTGCTGCCTTTGAGCATCTATCATTCTAAGAATGAAATCATTCTTCATGGCATATTATGAGCCTTTTTTTGTCAGGTAGTTAACTAGACTGGCACCAGTTAACTGTGATCTAAACTTTATATTGACAGATCTGGCAACAGGCTGACATTCCACGCACTAATGTTGGCTGTCCAGTATGAAAAAAAAAATGTTTGAATTATGATTTATCTTAAGCTGACAGCAGTCTTCATCAGGGTGCCAGCCACTGACAGAGTAAGGGAAAGGGCCCAGCATACAATCCTCGCCTGCTATGCTTTCAAGGCAGGAAGAAAGAATGTAGAGCTCCCTCAGAGTCATAATTTAATTTCCCAATCAAGCTGGAAGGAAAACAAATGTTTCTTCCTAAGCCTCACCATCAGCCATCTATTTTTCTCCAATACACATTTGTCTTACCTTGTAAAGCCCAGGATTACCATCCCCGAGTCTTACGATAATACCTGACACACACCAACTATCCCAGCAGCTGAGCCGAGTCCCTGAAATGCAATTATAGGAAAAGATCTAATAAACCGAAGATTAGCAACAGAAATGTGAGCACTGTTAACTATTTTTCTTTGGGGGCTGAGATGAAAGCCAGAAACTAATCAGCTGAAGGAAAAATGACACAGAAGAGACGCAAAATTGGGAAGATCCATCAGCATAATCATGGCACATAAGTGACACTGTCTGGGTAGCGGCAGAATGATTTGACCATTAGAGCCTAAATTGTTACATCTCCCTTTTCCAAATGAAAATGAGATGCAAAACACTTTTACACATTAACGAGAAGTTGTCTGAAACATTATCAATATTTCCTAGACCAATCATGCCTTTTTAACAACCCAAACCTCATGTTTTTAGAGTGTGCCAACATTATGGACAAATACAGTAATGTGTGGTTATTCACTGTCCATCTTTTGTGTTTGAAACAAATTGATGAAGAGGCATGTATTTGTGTGTACAGATTCTAATGATAAGCAAAATAAAACAGCCCTGGGTTCTGTGTTTAAATCTTTGCATTGGCATTTATGGCAGTAGCTGAGATGAAGCAGAGATGGGAGGAGTACAGACTGCCTAGAAGCTAAAATTATTTACTACTGCCATCGAGCCAGAGGGAGTAAAGTTCTCCTGGAGGAATACTATTCATTCAAATGGGCTGAATTGGACACTATGGTGCCATTAAATGCATATCAAGTGATCATTTGCCAAATAGTTAACCTTTGATTATAAGAAAAAAGGGAAAAGAAAAAACTCCAGTCTCTTTATCTCTATTTACATTTTTGGCAGCTAAAATGTAAATGCAGGAATGAAAGCACACAAGTGATCAGATTAAACTTCTATGCATGGCAAGTCCCAAGCCATTCTGCTACTAGCTACTGCCTCTTTGTTCTTTGCACGCACTCTGCCCTTCCTCGTGGCTGGCCATGTCACCCACCACTGCCCATCCCATGGCTTTCCATGAGACTCTACTGTGACTTCTTTGAGACCTCACCCAGCAAACAGCAGCGCTCTATTCTCTGTTTCCTTCTTTACCTCCTCTTCTTCATTAAACGACATTTTCATGTGGCCTCTTTCTTCCCCTCCTCATCATCCTGGTTCATCCCATAGTAAGTTGCCAAAGGAATGTATTCCTTCAGTGCTTTGAAACCAAATAATGTTTGTACAACAGAGACCTTTCTGTGTTTTAACCCTCCAAACAGTGACTGACTTAGAAAAGTTAGATTTTGTGGCAAAGCCTGGGGGTGGATGATCGGGGAAGCTGGGATATAGTTTTAAGTAGACAGGTTTCTTAGCTTTTTTCAAATAGCTTGATAAAGATGGCTGTTGGGGCTTTTTTTTTTTTTTTAATGTATAAGGCTGTCTTTAGCACTAAGAAAACCTTTGATTTGGGAAGACAAGACAAAATAAAACAGGATATGGAAAGGAAGGGGAGGGAAGGGAAGGGAAGGGAAAGAAAGGGAAGGGAAGGGGAGGGGAGGGGAGGGGAGGGGAGGGGAGGGGAGGGGAGGGGCGAGAGAGGGAAGCAAGTGTAGCTATAAGCCAGGCAAATGATAAGCGCTGTTAGTTATATATTTAATCAATCTCAAATTCCTTTATAGTGCACCTACCACCACCACTACCACCATTTTATAGGTGATATTCCTGAGAATTGGAGGTATAAGGTAATTTAGCCAAGTTCTCTAAGTGGCACAGATAAAATTAAAAACCATCTATTGGGTGCCAAGTTCATTCACTTCCCTTGGCCCAGGCTGCCTCGGACATAGCATATTCTGCCCCATCTTTCTGCCAGATAAATGGTTGGGATAATTTCTTTATTTGTTTTCAAGGGAATTTTTCTGAGGCCTGCTTCTTGGACATTAAAACGTTCCTAAGTGTTATCTTTCCTTATGCATGTAGGGTCTCTAATTCTCTTTTCCCACTGTCCAATGCAGAGCACCTACATATTAAATGTAGTTTTGAGCCAAAACCGGTTTGGCTCAGTGGTAGAGCATCAGTCTGCGGAGTAAAGGGTCCCGGGTTCGATTCGGTCAAGGGCATGTACATTGGTTGCAGGCACATCCCCGGTAGGGTGTGTGCAGGAGGCAGCTGGTCGATGTTTCTCTCTCATCAACGTTTCTAGCTCTCTATCTCTCTCCTTTCCTCTCTGTAAAATATCAGTAAAATATATATTTTTTAAAAAGTAGTTTTGACCAGTCCTCCGCTCTCCTCTTGACTAATGTCAATATTTCAGACTTTGCCTCATTTAGGAAAACAAGGATTCCTTGTCTGCAATATGTTCAGGATAGAGTTTATAAACAGGTGGAATTCTCTGGAGAAAGAGAAAGAGAAATATTCTGAAAGCCCTTGAGTGAAGCTGCAGGTCATTAGCAGCATGACACGGAAGATTTCACATTGATCCTGGCCTCCTCTGACATCAATGCAAATACCGCAGTCTGGCCCCGAGGGTGGAGGGGTGAGAAGGCAGCCCTGTGACATGATGGATCCTGGCAGGTTCGCATTGGGGGTGAGGAGTGGAGATGAAGGAGGCAGAAGCAGCCTGTGGGCCCTCTTATCCTCATCACCCCTAAGTCCCCATTCCGTGCCATGAGCAAATCTGGAGCTACATAAGGAACTGACATTAGCTTTATTTATTTTTTTTGTTTTTATCTGTCACATCCAACTAAACTGTACATTTAAGGTGGCAGATAGGTTCAAGAAAAACAGCTCAGAGCAACCAGAATAAGGAGGAGGCAGCACCAAGCAGTGGAGGGACAAACAGGGCTGAGGGCACATCTTTGCCATCTTGGTGTGGCTGTACACGTGTGCAAGATGAAGGGATTGAACACCATCATCTCTAAAGTCTTATCCAAGTCCAAAATTTCTTTTCACTCTTTCTCTTACCATCCCCCCATTTTAGAGACAATGAGATACCAGGGGCTAATTTCAAGTGAATCGCTATCTTCCCACACCCTTGTGGAAACAGCTGGAGGCATTTCTTTTGCCAGTAATTTTTGCTGTTGACTCTCTTTTACTTCACAACCTCAGCCAAGCTCAGGGAAGCCTTAGTTCGGGAGAGATTAAAATGAGCGTCTTGTGAGAAGCAAGTGCTGTGCTAAGCACTTCAACACACATGACCTCTTTTAATCCTTGTAGAAGCTACATAATAATTATTATTGTCTCCATTTTAGAGATAAGAAGATTGAGGCCCAGGCATATTAACTGAGCAGCCCAAGGCCAACAGCAAGCGAGTTTGAGCTGAGATTCGACCTAGGACAACTGCTGAGATCCAACCCAGGACAACTGCTCTGAGCCTGTGAACTTCCATTTCTGCTTCTGCAAATCCCGCCCCTTCCAACATATACACCCAACACACCCATGCCCACCAGATGAGGTATATGCAAAAGGTATATGAGGAAGTGAGTTTGGGGAATGCACTGGCAGCCTATTATAAGTTCTGTTAAAAAAAAAGAAGATTCTTATAGGGACAGGAGAATTGGCTGCAAAATTGGCAAAACCAAGTTCAAGTGCTTGCTGAGGAAGAATTGGAACCACAGTATGGCAAGAGAGCCATGGTCAGAGCCATTTGTATTTGAGGACATGGCTCTCTGGGCCCTCCATGGCATGGATTCTGGGGAAGTTGGACTCCCATGAAGCCCTGGAACTTTGTTCATGTTCTCTAGCAGTGTTCTGAGCTGACACAGAAGACAGGCTATGGTGGAAAGAACAGGACATTGAGCACCTGGTTCTATATTTGTCAGGAATATAGTTGAGAACATTCTCATATCAAATTAATTAAATGATATTACATGATCTTTGAAATGTCTCCAATGCTAGGATATCATGAGAAAAAAATATGTCTTTGTGTTGCTATAACTTTGCACAGTGGAGAAAGGGATGATGAGAACAATAATAGTGATAACCATTTATTGAACTCTTAAAATCTGCCAACCACTCCCATCTCTGGTTATTAGATGTAACCCATTGGACAAAGACAATGGCAAGAGGTAGAACAAGGACAACGATGAATTAATTAACCAAGTCGGAATTTAATTTGAGTGGAGTCCAAGGGCAATTGTAATGCATTCTGGCAGGTTGCACAGATTTGTCTTGCCCTTCAACAATGCAAAGAAAATCTTAGACAAAGGAAACTTCATGAGGCTTCCCCATCACTGCCAGTGTTCCTGGCAGCATCCACACCCACCGGCCTGCAGGAGAAAACACAGGAGAATTGTTTTTAAGATGATGCCTCTGACAGTGATCTTGACAGGAGGGGCAGGTGTGACCTTCCCTGAACTCTCAGAGCGTGTAGTGACAATCATCGCAGTAATTATTATTTGTAACAACACCATCATCTATACTTTCTCCCTTCATTGTTTGCATCATTGAATGTGATGCTAGCATACCACTTGACTACTTGCCCTCCTTGGACTCCTCTCCAAGTGGTTCTCCAACTGAACCACAAGTTCCTCAAGGCCAAAGCCCTGTGCACCTCAAGAGCAGTCAGCTTACTGATATTCAGTGATCAGTAAATTCTAATGGAAGGGAGTGGAAAATCAATCCTGATGTGGATTCCTATCCAGTGTATGTGTGAAAACTATCCTTTGTTGGGATGGCAGCTGCAACACGTAATAGCCACCCCGGTCAGCCATCTCCAGAAAAGTGTCCTCTCGCTCTAATGAGTGCCTACACAATGCTGCCTTGATGCTCTGCTTCAACAGATCCTTGCAGTTCTCTTCAGTCTTCTCTTTTTGTTGACCCCCTTAAACTTGTTAAGGGTCTTGCTGTTTGTCCTTCACTCTTCACATGCTTCAGTCCTATAGAATTTCACTGTGGTAGCTATCCCAAAGATTCTCAAACTTAAGCAAACCTAAGAATCCCCAGGTTCCACCCCCTGGGTATTCTGTTCTGGAATAGAATCAGGAATCTACCATTTTAAGAAGCCCACCAGGTTATTTCTGATGCAGGTGGTCCATGAATCACCCTTTGAGAAACACTATCTCAAAGGAATTACAGGATAGGACCTTAGTCTAATGATTAAGTATTAGTATGATTCCTAGGAGCCAGAATCTGGAATGTCTTTTACCCATGGGGTCCTAGAATTACTGCTAACTTTTCAGGAGTCCACTGATTCAACCAAAATATTTTCTCAGAGCCCAGCCGACATGACTCAGTGGTTGAGCGCTGATCTATGAAACAGGAGGTCACGGTTGGTTCCCAGTCAGGGCACATGCCCAGATTGCGGGCTCCATCCCCAGTGAGGGGTGTGCAGGAGGCAGCCGGTCAATAATTCTCCCTCATCATTGAGGTTTTTACCTTTCTCTCCCTCTCCCTTCCTCTCTGAAATCAATAAAAAAATAAAAATATATTTTCTCAGAGAAAATATCATTAAAAGTCCTGGGTTGAGTCAGAAAGTTGACCATGTGCCTATATACCAAACTGAGAAGGAGTGAAGCCATAGAACCAATGGAAAATCAATCATTTTAGGAGGACAGTGAGGACAAAAGACAGGTTTCAGGTCACAATGAAGGGACGCTACCATTCTTGACAGCATAGGGGCCAATAAGTTGCTCGTGTGCTTTGCTTTGGTTAAAGTCTCAGCCCTTCTGTGGCCACATCATCATTAACTTAAAGCAGCAATAGTCCTTGTTACCAGTACTTACATGGAATGTGAGGGTGATCCTTAAGCAAAATAAGTTAGTATGGTCTGTACATTTACCCTTTCCTTTGGTTATTTTATATCCATTTTATTGTACAGCCTTCCACTGATCCACTTACCAACTTTCTTCAGACTCTTTCCTTTCCACCAGATGAACCTAATTTCCAAAAAGCATGTATACATTTAAGGTCAAGTAATTCATACAGCTTAAAACATTACTTCTCCCACAATTATTTAGATCTAACTATGAATAGATTAAAGTTATCTATACTGAGCAATGTAATTACAAACCATCAGGCAACCATGAGAATTATAATTTTGTAAGATATAATTTTGCAAGCAATGGGAATTTCTAGTATTTCTTTGCACAGATATGAGACCAATCTTGATAAGAAAATTGCATGAGACATTTGAAACCATCCAAGCTGGCCTAGAAGTCCAACACAGAGCAGCCACAGGCAAAGTTGGTTACATAATTTACTGTGAGGGTATCCACTCTCTCTGGCTCCCACAGTACCCAAGTTTGCATTTATCTAGCATTTCTCACACAATTTGTACTGAACTTTTACGTTTCAGTTTCTCCTCCATTCCCCGCCAGAGTGTGAAAAACTCACAAAAATAAGCCTGAACAAGATGGTCTCATAAGACATCCCTCAACCGTGTATCCCCACCTCACTAACAATAATTTAGCATCCATCCACAGACAAAAATGCTTTTGTGGATCTCCCAGCTTGCAATCCAAGAGATTGTGAAATCTCAATGCAGCCCAAGAACAAAGAAAGCTGTTTTGAAAAACAGGCCTACACCCAGATAGACTGACTTGCTGACCCTCGTCCTGGCTATAGATCTGGAAACAGCTTCATAACCCTGAGGTCTCAACTACAGACACATTTGGCTTTGGTTTTATCACCAGTACCATATGCCAAGGGAAACAGGAGGAGTCTTGCTCACCTTTGTGTAGGGCAATATCCATGCAGATCCTGTGGACCCTGAAGCAGCCAGTGAAGCAGCTCCTGCCCCTCTCAGTCATGGTCCATGGGCCCGAGGAGGATACTGATTTAAACAACTATTCACAGATGAGAGTCTTTGTGGAAGTCCAGGAGTCTGTGAAGAGTTTCATCACACCATAGGGACAACACCACCACCAACAACAAACAAACAAACAAAAACTCATTGAAGAGAGCAAAAGGAATAATTAGACTTTACGCACATTACCCCTTACCAAAGATGGCACAGGCTGGTCCCAAGGGAGCTCTTCTCAGCCATTAATTCACATCCCCAGGAGAAGTCAGATGTGTGAGTGTGCACCCAGCTTCCCCAGCTGTTTAAGATACTTCCAAAGACCTCCGTTCTGTCTTGCCTCATCCAGAGTGCTGAGTCATAAGTCACAACTGGAAGTCAATGGGCCAGTGGGAGAACAGTATCCAGAGATCAAAACAGAGCAATCAACAGGGTGTAGATCCTATTAACTTCATCTTGGACTCTTGGACATGTCAGGAAGGCCACCCACATGCCACTGTGGCTGCCTCCCTGGGATGTTCAACTAGCCCACAGGCAACCTCAGCACTCCGCACACCTCACCCTACACACACTCTGAAGCCAGCATTGTGTGTGGGTTCCCAATGACAGTGAGAGTGAGTTTTCACACACAGCTAGGGAGCACACACAGAAAGTTGGCCCAAATTTCAGGCCTGGGAGAAACCACAAACCCGGGCATTCAGCACAGCCTATGGAAAGCAAAGGGGAGGTTGCCTAGCTTTGCAGAATAAGGAGAATGCATACAAGTTGCAAAGTTCTGCCACAAGAAGGATAAAAAGTGTGAAGCAGACATACCCATAGATAAGGTCTCAATTCAAGTGTACAATTAAATTATTTTTATAAGTTTATGGAAATATGCAATCATTAATAAAACCCAGTTTTAGAAAAAGTGATCCTTCTAAAAATATCCAGTGTCTATTTGCAGTCACATCCTTTTCTCATCCCCAAACTCAGGCAATCACTGATCTGTGTCTATAGGTTTGCTTTCTGAACATGTCATATATAGAATGTGTATGGAATCATACAACATGGTGTTCTTTTTCCATGTGGCTTCTTTCACTTAACATAATGGTTTGAGGCTCATCCCAGTTACGCGTCACTAGCCCATCCCTTTTTATTGCTAAATAGCATTTTATTATATGTATATACCAGGTTTTGCTTATCTAATAAGTTAATGGCCATTTAGATGATTTCCACCTTTGTTTATTATGAATAATACTGCTTGAATACTTACCTACAAGTTTTTGTATATGCATATTTCTTCATTTTGTTTGGGGAGATTCCTAGTAGTAGAATTATTGGATCATACAGTAAATTTATATTAAGCTTTTCGAAAAACTACCAAACTGTTTTCCAAATAAGTTGTATCATTTTACATTCCTCCAACAAAGTATGATGATTCCAGTTTCTCTGCCTCCTCACCAATACTTGGTATTGTCTGTCCTTTTTATTAAAGCAATTCTAGTACATGTAAAATGATATCACTGTGATTTTAACTCACCTATGACTTAATGACCAAGGATATTGAGCATGTTTTTGTATGCTTATTATCAACTCCTTTGTTCATTGGATGTATTTTTTTTAATATAGTCTTAATCATTGTTAACATAAAATCATTGAATTTCAAAAACACAAAAAACACTTCAAAATTATATGATCTAACCTCTTTTGATATAAAATAAGTGAAGACTGGAGATACAGAGTGCTCCGCTCAATTCACAAAAGCAAACTTAAGGAAAACTGGGATTCTAATTTCCTAATTCTGAATTTAGCTGAAATTGAATTACATGATTTCCCATACATCATTTTCCAAGCAATAATTAACTTATGCTCTAATAAAGTTATTAGTAAAAAGAGACAAATGGAAAGTCAAAAGTGTAGACTCCTTGAGAACAAGTTATGTCTTAACCAAACTTGTGACTCTCTTTGCATCTACCAGTATCTTACCCATTGTAGGTGCATCATGAATGGCTATTGAAAGGAATAAAATGGAAAAGCATTAATGAAATTTCAGCCCAGTCAGAATTATATCAAAGTTAAATACAATTATATTCTTTGAATATATTGAGCATATCTGGATTTCATATTAATTATATTTTTATGACCTAAAAAATGTTTTTAAGTACTATGGACATGGCCCTGGGCAGGTAGCTCAGTTGGTTGAGCATCGCCCAATATGCCAAGGTTTTGGGCTCAATCCCCAGTCAGGGCACATACAAGAAGCAACCAATGAATGCATAAATAAATGGAACAAATTGGTGTTTCTCTTCCTCTTTCTTACTCTATCTCTAAAAGCAATCAATCAATCAATACTGTGGAGACAATAGTTATTGAACCATTTACCCAAAATGTTGTGTACTTTGAGCATTTGCCTCTGAATGATCTGGAATGTTTTAAGAAATACAGGTGCCCAGGAATCCCTCTAATCTTACTGAATCAGAACCTCTGAATGCAAGACCTGAAAATCTGTTTTTCAAAAGCCTTCCAGAAATTCTTGGGCACCAAAAGAAAAGAAAAACAAGGATTTTAACACAACAGATGATGTGTAACACATTTGGAGACTGTTTGCTTGAAGGCATTAGGCAGAGCATTAGGACTGGTGACTTAGAAGAGATGCTGGTACTTAACTACTGCATGATGTAACATAACCTCATAAATTGGCAGTGGTGTACATGGAAGCCCTGAAAAAGTTCTGGTCGCTAATTGGTACTTTACTTTGCAAAAAAAAAAAAAAAAAATATATATATATATATATATATATATATATATATATATATATATATATATATATATATAATATATATTATACGGGACAAAATACTCCTTAATTGAGAAGGGAATTAATGGAAAACGCTTGAAGGGCTCTCTGCTCATCTCACAGTGCTGCCTGTGTCTCTGCCCCAGTTATTCGGGACATGAGAACTTATAGGCAACACCAGCTTGGATATGCCTGCATTTGCTTGTGTTAGACTGAGTAGCTTTGTACCACAACCATATCTAAGCAATCATCTGTGAAACTGTTCACCTCCAGCACATAATTAGGCAGAAAAGAAGAATGCAAAGGACTAACTGCAGCAAAGGTTCACAGAAAGTGGATAAACAAGACTAGCTGGCTTTCCATCCTTCAGCTTGGCACTCCTCAGCCCACCTCTGGTGTCAATATTGCTAATGGGGCATTTATGGGAATGTAAATTGATGATTCCTATTCAAGCGTGCTCAAACTTGAACTAACTGCCTTCTCACTGGAATGTTTTTCCCACGCTCTTTCTCATGGCTGCTACCCTGACTAAAAATAACTCTATCTTTCTTCTGCCACCACCACTATCGCCCATATTTCCTTTTCTTCAAGCATAGAGCAGATTGTATTTTCCAAAATAGTCCCTATCCTGCATGCTCTCATACAACATGACTTTGCCACTTGTCTGTCAGAGGTGGAGTCCATTTCTCAACCTTCTTTTGAACTTTGATAGATGTTAAGATTGACTTGACCCAAAGAATACTTCAGCAATGACTGCACAGCTTCCAGGATGTCCATGAACTATTCTGACAGCTTTTCCTTTGTGATGTGTAGAAGCCAGACGCCATGTAAAAGTGTGACTAGCATTTTGTAAAAAGCCCAAGCCACCTGGAGAGGCCCTGGAGGATGAGGGTCACGTGGCAAGAGAAAGAGGCCAAGGCTCCAAGACACAAGAGGTGTGAGTGCCGGAGCCATCTGGGAAGCAGACCCTGCCTGATGACATGTGGGTCAGAGACACCAGCCCAGTCAAACCTGTCCCACCTTCCTGATCCACAAAATCAGGAACGTAGCAAAAAAGTTGCTTTAAGACACTAAGTTTTAGGGTGATTATAGAGGAACGGGGAGACGCATATGCCACTCAAGAATGTGCCTATTTGGCATAAAGATTATGTTGAGAAACAGCAGACACTGAAAAAGCTTTGAGAAGAGAATAGAAGTTACCCTTTTGTAAGAGAAAGTTAATTATTATAAAGGAAATACACTTTTGTCTCCCTCTCTGTACCAAAAAGAGACGATAACTCTAAATCACAAGAGAAGGCACCCACTTTAAATCTCCATAACAACCCTTACCCTTGTTTACTGTGCTTTTTCTGATAACCCCTCATACTGGCCTCTGCTCCTCCCAATATATATATATTTGTCTGTAACTGAAGATGGCTTGGGCCACCTCAGGGACTTACTTAGTTCTCTCCCATGCATACTGGTATGTGAGGCACATGTATTAATAAATGTCTGTTTGTTTTTCTTTTGTTAATCTGCCTTTATGACCTGGGTCTCCGCCAAGAACTCAGAACGGGTTCGAAGAAAAATTACTTTTCCTCCCCTACAACAGTAATAGATAGCTAGAACAAAATGCTTAACACTAAATTATTAAACATATATTTATTTTCTATCTACACACACACACACACACACACACACACACACACACACACACTAGACTGTGAGTTCCAATCAAGTTCTGTCTTATTTATCATTGTGTGATCAGTGCCTGGAATAAAGTAGGTGCCCGATAAATATTTGTTACATTATTATTGAATGCATTTCCCCCCCGGAGGCTCAGAAGGCAACTAATAATATCCTCTGGCTGATACTCTGCCAGTGCCAGTTCTTCTGTCATTTCTATTAGAGGCATTCATCTTTGTGAGGAAATACATCTCATGCAAAGTCCAGAAAACAGATTGGCCATGGAGCATCGCCACACTCATCAACTATAATTGTCAAAAGCAGGCCAAGGCTTTCCTCTGAGGCTCCCAGGATTTAATCTTGTCAAGCTCCTAAGCTCCCACCACCGTCACAACGTAAAGAAACCAGTATTTCCTCTCTGGTCACTGCAATGGCGGATGTGGGGCTTTACAAAGGGAGCCAACTTAGGTAATTAACTGGCGAGGGAGCATGGCTTTCAAGGATAAGGGAAGAACTGTATCAGAAACGCCAGCAAGAGCTAGGGTTAGCAACTGGTTGTTGTTGATGATTGCAAGGTCCTCAGAGCCCTTCACGGACAGAGGATTTGACTGTGCCAGCATAGTATGATTTTCTCTGTTGAAATGCTGAAATTGCATTCTGCTCATCTCTTCCTTTGTATCTAATAAAAAAAAAACTTGACAACTCCTGTGGTTTTGTATCTTCTAGCAAAGTAAGTGTTAAAAGTCATCCTAAATGTTTGCAAACCTACAACTGGCATCTTCCCTACAAAGCATATTTATACACCAAATAGGTTCTTTTCTAAAACAATTTCTATGCTTCCATACGGAATCAGTAGTGATAGACACACATAGTTTTTCCACTCCTTTTGATTGTCTGCAAAATAGCTAACAACATTAAATGGCAAGCTTCATTTCCCATCTCCGTTGCTTTACCAAAAGCGAAGTCGGTTTCTTCCCAAATATCAGGAGTTCATTTTCCTCAGCACAGGATGGCAAGCAATTACAGCCCTCAGAGACAGCTGTAGCAGGCTCCACACAGATGCATGGGTAGATGAAGGTACAGGTCTTGTACACAGCTATTAGCCCTAGAAAGAAAGATTGATAGTGGCCAAGAGAATGTTAGCAAACCTTTGTTCTCCCTTTTCTGTTTTACATAAGATTTTATTCCTGCTTCACCTTTTCCCTGCAGAGCATGGTACACACATTTGGCATTTGGTGTTTTGTCAAGGATTTTTCAGATTTTTTTAATACAAATACTATGCACCAATTCTCATAATTCTCTGTAAAATCTGGAGCATTCTAATAGAACTTTCACTCTTTCTATTGTACAACCATTGATGGAAATTCACGTTACTCCATGTTAAAATTTCCTACCCTGATATCTTATAACTGCATTCATGAGTCTATTGAGCTCCATGTCTCAGTTTTAAAACACACCATTCTCAACACAGAGTACAAACCACCATACATAATTAAATGAGTCAAATCGCACCCTTTGCCAATGTCAGCATGGCAGCATCCTTCCCACTGCATCTGCCATGAGCAACGCCAGCAACCTGAGCATGCCTCCTTAGATCCAAGCTGGAGGTGCAAAGAGAGATTTTTGTGGTTGTGCCTCTGTAAACTGAAATTATTAAAGAGTTACATACCAGAGCTATTTCTGATTGCAGAACATTTCCTGGGTTATTCACAAGAAATTCTGATATTCACTTTGATCACAGTTTTGAAATTTTTGAAAAAAATTATTCTTTTCTTTGCCTAAAGTCATATCATAACACCATTATTATTAAATTATGAATGGAATTATAAGAACAAAGCAAGGCTAAGAGAACATTAGAATCAATAGTGTGCTCTTCCTATATAATAAAAGGCTAATATGCAAATTGACCCCTCTGAAGTTTGACCATCTGGGAGTTCAACCGCTTGCTATGATGTGTGCTGACCACCAGGGGATGGTGCAGAAGGAAGGCCCCAGCTAGCAGTAGGGGGAACAAAGGCCCTAATCAGCCCTGATTGCTGGTCAGGCCTAGGAACCCTACTCTTGCACAAATTTCATGCACCAGGCCTCTAATTTTTTATAATAGCCTCTGTACAGAATCTAGAACCTTGCTCACCTTGAGAGCAGAACTTGACAGATACATTTCTATGAAATGAAGATCAGTTTTCAACTCGCGTCTAGAAGGCACAGAAGTTCTACCAAAAGAGGAAAATTTTAAATTGCCTCTTTCCCTACCACAAAGGTGTCAAATAAGAGAGGATAACCATCCTGCCAAACCGTGAACTCAGTGTAAGAGAGCTGTAGAGCCACGGGGAAGAAGACCTTCCAGGGAGACTGCAAGCTACTGGGGCTTACAAACAGCACTGCAGAGGAGCACAGCTCCTGATTCCAGAGCATAGCACCAACAGCTTAAACATGGAAGAGAAGAGCATTAATCCCTCACAGTCAGATCCTTAGAACCTAAACATTTAAGGAACCCAAAAGAGTTCAGAACAGAAAATATTCCTTTGATTATATCTGATTACATGGTTTTACCAATTTCTACTAATGGGGCATTGGAAATTAATATCATACCTCCACTTGTTATCATTCAATGTGTGTGTAATAGAATACATAATTCTCACTCCATTAAGTGGTTTCATTCATTCTCAGCCAATCCTTTTGATTATCTTCTTAAAGTCATGAGTTTTTAAATCCCTCCAGATATCCGATGCCCAAGGTAAGAAGGCTATATAAATAATATCTCTTATAGATTGTAGTCCTCACAAGTATTTATATCTACCAAAACACGGCTATATCTCACTTGTGATACTGGCATGGTTTATGAGTCATGGGTGCCAGTTTAGCTTGCACAACTCTATAAAAGATTAAAGATCATAGAAGGCAAATTATTGCCTGCTCCCCCTCTCAAAGCACAAGTCCCGTTGAAACATTATTCATTTACCCATCAGATGCACAAAGAGGCAGATGCCATCTAGTGTTTGATATGCTAAAGTGCATCCCAATTATACTCTGAGTCTAGTTCCATGTTGGTATTACCCAGATAAAGGCATATCAAAAGGTACTGTGATGTATTACATGCAAAGAATATTCAGCACATTATGGCGTAGCTTTTCCATTAACTAGCTGGATTATGTTGGTCAAGACTCCCATGTGTCTTGAATTAGTTGCTCTCCGCTGCCTCTTATACGCAACAGATGGATTGCAAAAAATATATATATAAACTTTATACATTGAAATCTTGATACACTGCAGACCCAAACCCCAGGACACCATACAACACTTTCTGGAGCTAACCTGTGATGTATGTTGACTCCACTCTGTAAAGCAGAATGTTTTTGTGGTGTTACACAGAACAGACATAAACTTGAGACATGAGGACATATTAGATCACTCTGGGCAATGATTTATCACCAGGTATAGTAAGGAAGAAAAGAAGTACAAACAGGGTGACCATAACTCTCGGTGATTTTTTTTTAAAACCTTCTAACATTCACTATTAAAGACATACTCACTGCTTAAACTTTTGTCTGATAGTTGAGATAAATGTTCTCCAGTCTTATTTACTAAAGGGGTCTGCAAAATTTCTTTTTAACCAGGCCACATGACAACTAAAATCTTTCCCACACACACACACACAAAAAAAAAAACCTGAATGGAAAATACAGCAAAATGTGACACCTGCTAAAACTTGTTTCCCACCCCCTCGATTCTTTAGATCATGTTCAGCTCTCCTTGAACAAATGTGGTCACCTAGAAGGTGGTCAGACCTGTGTCCGGTGGTTTACGAAGACAAACAAGGTATCATACCCAGGAAATCTGTCTCTGGCTTGAAAGACTTGCAAGGGATCTGGCCTGCCTGGTGGACAGATGTCCAACCTGCTACTCAGTACATAGGATTTGAACGAACAGCATCTGAGACTCTGATCTTCAGAAGTATGAAGACAGATTGTCCCGTGTGTACTAACTCTACAAAATGGTATTAATCCTTTGCATTAACAATGTGGATTGTATAGACACACACAAAGGATACTTCGTTCCTTGTTTGCCTTTTCTCCCTTTCCGTGCTTCCTAGACTGAAAATCATCCCTAGTAACTTGAAACAACTCAAAACAAGCTCTTCAGCCTGACCACAACCACGCTTATCTTGATGTAGCATGAGCTCCTCTGTCTGCCAGGGCCATCCCACGTGTCAATTAAGGAAAGCTGCTTATTACGGGGTTTTCGTCCTTATCTACCTTGTGGGGAGGCCAATCCCTTTAGGTAACTGAAGCAGGTTCTGTCATCTCTGCAGGCTTAAGCGCTGCTAAGCAGTTACCTCTCCCCACCTCCTCACTCTGAATTTTTCTGGTGTCAATCATCAGCTTTTCTCCAAGATCATGCTTCAGATCCAATTCCCCCATGTCATTCCATCTAGGACCAATTATGTCTCTTCAAGAATGAGTGACATTTTCAGCCCTTTGAAATGATTTAGGGACCAAATGGACTGGATGGCAAAGGGGCCCAAGTTCCTAAGAGGGTGACTTTCTTCTTCCATTTTCTGTGATTCTTTCTGAAAACCAGGGTCTGTGCGCTCCAACAGACTTGTGAATTTTTTTTTGTGAAAAGCCACCATAGACTGTACTCTATACAATAAATGCCTTTGTGTCCCGGACACCAATTATTAAATCACTCTTCGGGCTATTTTTTTTCCAAGCTAAATAGTCAAAATACTTTGTATGCACATTTCTCTGTCTGTTATATTTTTTCTGCTTTCTTTTAGGTCTTCCTATGTCCTGTCATTTTATTTTATTATTTTTAAAATATATTTTATTGATTTTTCACAGAGAGGGAAGGAGAGGGATAGAGAGCTAGAAACATCGATGAGAGAGATACATCTACCAGCTGCCTCCTGCACACCCTCCACCGGGGATGTGCCCGCAACCAGTGTACATGCTCTTGACCAGAATCGAACCTGGGACCTTTCTGTCCGCAGACCAACGCTCTATCCACTGAGCCAAACCGGTTTCGGCTGTCCTGTCATTTTATTGTGTGGATTCTTCATATACTAGTACACTTGGATGTGAACTGAAAATGAGATTTGTCAAATACAAATATTATTTTACTCCTGCACATCATATGCATGTTATATCAACAGTGTCATCCTTCCTTTGTTAACCACCACAGAAATTTGCTGATGCCAGAAAAGCTCATAGTCCACTATGATTTTTCAATTCTTTCTTGCTCCATTTAGTCATTGTCCTGCATGTTTTTTTGTCTCACTATATGATGGAAATTGCCACACTCATGCTCATGGCATTCTTACCAACATGAACAGGGAGTGGGTGGCCTCTGACGTGGTAAACTGGGATATTGTCAAGAACAGAGAGTAGCAGAGAGAACTCTTTTTGTGTGATTTTTTTTTGTCATTTGTGATTTCAATGATCTAAAGGGTGGTTTTATTAGAAAGGCTAATGTAATAATACTGTCATAATGTATATGTGTAGAGAATTTTGAAGGGCTTTCACATATATGACCCATTGATGAATGCTGAGCAAGGCAATATAGTATTATCCCTTTTTAGAAACATACAGAAACTGGGGTCTATAGCACTTTGTGATTTGCCTTTTGTCACATTATTGGTAGAAACATAAGTCACATTAAGAATCCAGATTTTCTGATCTAGAATGTTTTTTCTGCACCACAGTTGAGTTTCTGGAACCCATTCAGGGACCCGCTACAAGGAAAGGAGGAGGCCAAGTGGCCAGGACTTTATGCCTCAGCTCCTGCTTTGATCAAGGTGGGTCTACTTGTATCTATTTTATAATTGGGTTTCAGTTCAATATTTAGTTGAAAAGATTTCTGCATTAAATGAGAAATAGGAGCCATGAAGGACAGATGGAACATGAGAGCAATAGGGGCCATGAAGGACAAATGGGTCCAAAGAAGAAAAAAATAAGCTAAGACACGAGTGAATTAGGGATCAGCAGGGGTACGGATAGCCAGAGACCTGTGGCATATGGGGTAGCCGTGGCCCTGCTCAAGAGTAGGTGATCCCTCCTCAGAGAATAATAAAGGTGCAGCAGACATTGTTCCTACTCTTTTTTCTTTTTTAAATCCTCACCCGAGGATATTTTTCCATTGGCCTTTAGAGAGAGAAATACCAATAATGAGAGAAACATCGATTGTTTGCCTCCCACAGGTGCCCTGATTGGAGTCTGGGGATCAAGCCTGTTAACTGAGGAATATGCTGTTGACCTGAATAGAACCTGTGACCCTTCAGTCCACACTGAACCAAATTGGTTAGGGCTGTTCCTACTCTTAATGAATATGAAATCCGCAGAGGAAAAAAAGGGGATGCAGCTGCATACAAAATGCTCAAAGACACATTTGACATGATTATGCTAACGTACTTACATAACAATGTTTCGGGACGCTTTGGTGCTGGCGTGATGCTGCAGCCCCATCCACCTTGCCCATTCTACTTTCATTCTCCTTCATGGATCCCTTCTCCTTGTCCAAGGCCCCCAATTCTCATAAATTTCTATATTTTCTTAGGGTTTTTTTGTTTGTTTGTTTTATGTTTTGTTTTTTTGTGGGGTTTTTTTGTAAGGGGGGTTGGAGAACCAGTGTCATAAGCAAAGCCACTAGGAATGTAGCTTTTTTTCTTTTTTTTTAAAAAAGGACTCTGCCAAGGGGAAGGTCAAGGTTGGAGATAAAGTGGACTGCTCATGGTCCAGTCTTTGGTGAAGGAGCCAGGTCAGAATAGAAGAACTCCTCCTCATGATGCTTCATGCCTGTTCATACATAGGCACACAGGAAATCACTGTCACACCCCCACCATGCCTAGGAGCCCAGGTAGATCTCTGGTGATTCAAATGGAACTTAAGCTTTAGAGCCATTTACGTGCCTGAGTTCCCTCCATGTTCCTGAGAGATGTGCTGGCAATGTGTTTCTGTAAAATTTGTACAGGTGATTTTTTTTATAGCCACGATTGTTTTGGCTATAGGATCTTTCCATTCTGACTTCACCAGACTTCCCTCATGTCAGGTGGCATCAGTGTGGCTGTAGGCATTGTTGGGATCTAGCTAACAGGAAGCTGAGAAGAGAAACATTTAATGTCAGTTAGTGGTTCACAGTTGTTTATATAGTTATGTTATTCCTAGCTATCCTGTTGTAGGAATGGCCTTCAGAAATACTTGTATAGCCCTGTGAGCCATACCATAAAGGACCAATCTAGAGGTCATATTGAGATATGCTTGTCTTAGTGTAAGGTCCCAAGACCCCCAGTGAGTCCGACGGAGTGGGCGACGACCCCAAGTCAAACGCCGAGACCGAAACTTGATGCAAAAAGCAGGAGGATTTTACTACAAGTGCAGCGCAGGGGCTCTCAGGCAGCCAGACAGCAACCCGAGGGAAGTGCTGGCTGACTGGAGCACCCAGTAACTGCAGAACATGAGTTTATAAAGGCAAAAACCACATGCAGGTGGGGTTACACATGGAGGGGGAGGAATGAACAAAGAAATTCCAAGAAGGGGAGCTGGGCTCGTTAACTACATGTTTTATGACAGGGTCTATGCTTAGTCAACAGTCCCATCTGGTAATCTTGCAAGCCCCTTTGCCTCCCCCCTTTCTATTCCTCTGGGTAAGTCCTGGTCTGCTATTGAGGCACCTCCGGGCGTGGTCTTTTCCATAATTACAGGTTAGGCTGGTCTCTTCCTGGCAGGTGCATTCCGAGGTGGTCAGCTCAGTTCCCAGGGGGAGAATTCCACAGCGGTCAACAGGATGAAATCTCCCTCGGGACCTAGTCTTGCTTTAATGTTTGTTATAAAATATTGCATTCTGGCTTTTTGCATTTCAGGGTAGGGAGTTTCTGGGGACTGACTTCATTCTTGCCTAATCTTCAACCGTAAAGAACTGACCTCATTCCTGTCTAACCTTTAACCGTAAAGGTCACATCCTGGAACAGGCAGTGGGGGAGGCCAATTCCTCAATCTTAGGGCCCTTACATTAGCACCCAGCACTGAAATACATGGAAAATAGTGGGGGGAAATAGTTTTTAATTGTATGGAACCAAAACTAGTCTGAAGAAAATTTTTTCAACCATCAAATGGGCAAAATTCTAACTAGAGTTTCCATTTATCATCCTCATCAAAAGAGAAACTTTCTTTTGTTGGGGAATACTTCAATATTTCAGAGTGGATAATTATAGAAGAACCATATTTTTTCTGGGAATTATGTGAAATTGAATTCATTAGAGTCCCATGTTTGAAGGCCACCAGTCTAGTAAAAATACTGCACAGCAGTATGTCTGTGTGTGGTCGTACTTAAGTATCCCAACTACCAAACAACCAACCATGTTAAGTGAAACACTGAATTATCTTCATATTCTCTTCATAGAAAATGATATTACAAAATCATTTCACATGAAAAAGCAATCATAAACTAATCATCCAAAAATGTAAAAAAGGAAAAAAGGGCTAGTATAAAGATCAGGTAGGCAATTATACTTTAAAATATATATTTTTGCAAGTGATAATACTGTAGTATTGTCAGTTTTATTAAATTTTATAATGCTTTAATTTCTGTTCTCACTCCAAATAAATAACATTTTTGTTCTTATTATGTATTGTTTTTAATCTTTTATTATTTTTCTCTTAAAGAATTCCAAAATTGTATAAGTTTTGGTCAATGAATCCTAAATTTCTCATTCGGGGAGTGACAGTTGAGGTGAATTATGCTAGGAAGACTATTGTCTCTTCTAGAAAAAGATGAATTATGGTTATAATTTTTATTTTTATCATTGCCCTTTGTTCAGCCCCACAAATAATTTAAAAAGCACAATCAATCATTATTGCAAAAAAAATTTAGAATCATTGCCAGATGAAAATGATTCATTCTTTACCAAAGCAGAAAGAAACAATGCATTATTAACAATAAAATTTCTGTAAACATAAAAGTCTTGAATCATTTCTCAAAAATCTGTTTTGCAAGACTAGTCATGCTTTTCATTTAAGTTTTACATACATATCATTTACTAAATTTACATCAAATCTAATATAATGTATCTATAACATAGTATCTTAGTATGAAAGTCAGTATTTTAATATAATTGTCCATTTATATTAAAAGCCTCTTATAAAAGTCTTTCCCTTTCTGAAATGACTCTTTTTCCCTAGTGAGAATAATAGTCATAATTACAAAGGAGTAACATATGACAGATAATGTTCCCGTTTTAGAAAATTAGCTCTTTCTTAGCCTTGCAATTAAACCCTTTTTATCTGACTTTGGTATTGGTGTCATATAGAAAGAGGGTATCACTGGGCTTTTCAGGGTAAAGAGACACCTAGTAAAGAATTCACTAAGGCAGAACTGTTACATTAGCTAGCACTGACAGAATGCAAAGAAAAACAAGATACCCACACCACAGAAAATAGTTTTTTTCAACTGAAGCAGTTTTTTTAGAATTAAAACTAAAAAGAACTAAAACTAAAATAAGCCATTTCTTCAAATTAAAATCAAGTTTTATATCACAGTATGTTGCTTTTTCTTCTGATAAATATGTGTATAATGAGCCATTTCCAAGTATTTTTTGATGTGTGTAAGCCTAGTACTATATCTAGTCTGTTCATCACATGGTTTAAAATTTAGCCTGAGCCTCCTCTAGCTAGTTTATCTAGAAGTTTGAATGGTTGATAATGATACAGTAAAATGAGCACTAGTCAGTGTGCCTGCACCCAGGCCTACCACTGCTCAACCTCTCATTGGACCGTAATTTGTGCTTAAATGGGAATGGGAAGGGTGAGTGAAACCAGGCCTTTTTTGGGGGGTGAGGGGGGAGGACTTACTTTTTTAGTAAAACCCCATCATCATGGATAAATCTATATTCTCTTTAATTTTCACAATAACCTTGAGAAGTAGTTATCATTTTCTCCATTTTATAAATGAGGAAACTGAGTCTCAGAGAAGGGGAAGAAAACAGGTAGAAAATTCCCTTTTATTTAAGACTACTAGAGACTTGGCTTGTCGTTGCAGTTACTTCTTTACAAATGAGTCGGCCAGATCTTTAGCCTATGGAATAGTAAAGGTGGTCGCAGAACGCTGATATCGCATTGCTAATCAGTGGGAAACTGGGCTTGGAATCAAGGTTGCCTTGACTACAGGCCTTGTGTTCCTGCTCACTGATGCTTCTTCTTTTTCTTGTTTTATTTTTATTTTTTAATAAATCTTTATTACTCAGATTATTACAATTGTTTCTCCTTTTTCTCCCCCAAAGCTCCCTACCACCCAGTTCCCTTCCCACCCTCTGCACTTACCCCTTCTCCCCCCAATTGTCTTCATCCATTGGTTATACGATTTCAATCCAGTCTCTCACTGCTTCCCCACCCCCTTATCCTCCTGATAATTATCAGCTCACTCCCCTTCTTTGCCCCTGATTCTACTATATTCACCACTTTATTCTGTTCCTCAGATTTTTTTCTTTTTCTTGTTTTAATTGTGATCAGATCACCAGACATGAAATCTGCCTTCTTAACAACATTTTAAACTCATACAATAGAGTAGTGTTAACTATGGGCACAATGTTGCACAACAGATCTCTGAAACTTTTCATTTTGCATAAATAAGACTTATACTCATTGAGCAGCAATTTTCCATACTCCCTCCCCCCGCCCTTAGCACCTTCATTCTACTCTGTTTCTGAATTTCACTCACTTAGAAACTTCATATAAGTGGAATCATTCAGCGTTTGTCCATCTATAACTGGCTTATTTTACTTAGCACAGTATTCATCCATGTTATCATAAATGGTAGGACTTCCTTATTTTTAATGCTGAACAATATTTCATTATATGTATATACTCCGTTTTCTTTATGTACTCATCTATTTATGCTCATCTTAAGTTATGTTTAGAGCTTTGCTATTGTGAATAATGCTGCAGTGAACATAGGAATACAAATATTTCTTCAAGATTCTGATTTCAATTATTTTGGAGATAAGATAGATGCCCAGAAGTAGGATTGCTGAATTATATGGCAGTTCTATGTTTTAGTTTTTGATGAACTTCCATATCATTTCCCATAGTGGCTGCACAATTTTGTATTCCCATCAACAGTATACAAGTTTCCAATTTCTTCACATCCTCTCCAGTACTCACTATCTTTTGTGGGGTTTTTTTATAGTAATCATCCTAAACAAGTTACTGTGGTTTTCACTAGCATTTTTCTGATTATTAGGGATATTGAGTATCTTTTCTTAGACCTGTTGGCCATTTGTATGTCTCTTTGGGTACAAGTCTATTCAAGTGCTTTGCTCATTTTTAATTAAATTACTTGGGAATTTTTTTGCTAATAAGTTATAAGAATTCCTTATATTTTTAAAATAATAACCCCAGATAAGATATGTGGTTTGCAAATATTTTCTCCTATTCCAGGGGTTCATTTCCATTCTGTTGATTATTTCCTGTGCTATGCACAGCTTTTTCATTTGATGTAGTCCCACATGTCTGTTTTTGTTACATTTCCTTTTGGTGTCATAGCCAAGAGACCAATGTCATTAAGCTTTTCCACTCTTCTTACTTTTAGATTTACAGTTTCAGGTTTTACATTTAAATATTTAATCCATTTTGAGTTGATTTTTGTGTATGGTGACAGGTAAGAGTTCAATTCCATTATTTTGGCTGTGTATATCCACTTTTCCCAGCAACATTTCCTGAAGAGACTATCCTTTCCCCATTATGTCTTCTTTGGATCCTTGTCAAAGATTAGTTGACTGCATATACACGAGTTAATTTCTAGATTTTCTATTCAACACTTTTTCAGAATAAAAACGCTCAACAAATTAGGTACAAAAGGTATATAGGTATAATTACAAAATATGAAAAATCCACAGCTAACATCATACTTGACTAAGAAGACCAGAAGTTTCCTCTATGAAGAATAAGTCAAGGATACCCACTCTTGCCCTTTCTATTCAACATAGTACTAAAGTTTGAGCCAGAGAAATTAGGCAAATAAATAAATAAATAAATAAATAAATAAATAAATAGTATCCAAATAGGAAAGAAGTAAAATTGTCCCAATTTTCCAGAAGCCAATTCCAGCATGTCATACTTGCAAGAGTTTCATCAAAAGGTTGATGGAACTTGGGGACTCAACAAGGACTGAGTCACATATGTTATCACCTGTTGGAGATGGCTGAAGGCATTTCCCCAAACCTGAAAAGGATGATTGTTTGCTGCCAGACAGCTCAGGGCATCTTAATCTACATGTTATTGCCTCCTACTGGCCAAACACCTGAACAGCCAGCCATAGGCTATTCTCCAATCTGACAATGGATTCTGAACCTATGGATTCACCCTACCTTTTGATGTGTATATCTCCACCTTGCCTTAGGAGAAATTGTGTTAATAAAAAGCAAGGGATCCTGAGACGAGGAGAACTTAGTTCCTTTAAGTCTTTTTCTGACTCCCCATGATGCCTTTCAAAATTATGTTTTTGTCTCTTGACCCTTGATTAATTTATACACAGCCCCTTCTCCAGATTTCTGAACGCTTCTAGATGCCAGATCAAGACCACCAGCATTATCGATTTGCAAATGATATGATTATTTTATGTAGGAAAATCCAATATGTGGTAATGCAACAATAAAATAGAACTAATAAATTAAATAAAAATGCAAGATATAAAATCAACATACAAAAATCAGTTGCTGCTGAAACTGGTTTGGCTCAGCAGTAGAGTGTTGGTCTGCAGACTGAAAGGTCCTGGGTTCGATTCTGGTCAAGGGCATGTACATTGGTTGCAGGCACATCCCCGGTAAGGGGTGTTCAAGAGGTGACTGGTCGATGTTTCTCTCTCATCGACGTTTCTGGCTCTCTATCTCTCTCCCTTCCTCTCTGTGAAATATCAATAAAATATTTTTTTTAATCAGTTGCTTATTTATACCCTAACATTGAACTACATGAATAGAAAATCAAAACCAATTTCATTTAAAGTGGCATCCAAAGGAATAAAAAATACTTAGGAACAAACTTAACCAAGGAGGTGAAAGACTCGTAAACTTGTACAAAACACTGATGAAAGAAATAGAAGAAAATAAAATACAAGGGAAGACATCCCATTTTATAGGTCAGAAGATTTTAATATTGTTAAAATGTCCACACTATCCATAGCATCTATATATTGAATGCAATCCTTACCAAAATCCCAATGGCGTTTATCATAGAAATAGAAAGGGCAATCCTAAAATCCACATGGAACCACAAACAACCCTGAGTGGCCAAAGGAAACTTGAGAAAGAAAAACAAAGATGGAGTCACCACACTTCCTGGTTTCAAAGTATATTACAAAATTATAATAATTAAAGTAGTGTGGTACTGGCATAATGCCTGCTTTTTGAATCAATGTTTCTCTCAGCTCTCTTCCAGTCAGATAAATGAACCAATGAGAGTGAGGGAATTGCTTAACCTTCAAAGATATTTCAAAGTTTCCCACCCCAAAAAGCTCCAATTATACTTGTGAAGACACATTTCCCAGAGTATTTCCATCAGTTCAAAGGCAGTTTGGAAGACAGAAATATACTTAGGCCCCCAATTTCATTTAAGTTCTGATGGTCCAGAGAAATTGAGGTTATCATTTTTTTAGGAAGAACTACAATATGAAATCGGTTTCTAAGAATCATTAATCTCTAAAGATATTACTACCACAAATCTCAAAGAAGTGTTTTTAACACATACTAGTAAACCTGGATAAAATAGAAAGTGAGTACATATTAACTGCTAAATGCTCTAATCAGCAGCCTCACTGAGTGAACTGACTCAGCCATACTACAAGTTATATCATTTATAAATCGAGAAACTTTTCCAGGGAATAGTCTTGCTTTAAAAACCCAAACTCCCAATATCTTCTTCCCAAGATCAATAAGATTCAGTGGCAGCCAAATCATGCACCAGTCACCTGCCCAGCCCACATCATGGACCAGATATCTAAACCACCTGAACTACCTTAGCCTGGAACACAGCTAATACTCTGGGCAGAAGAATGGAATTAAACCCCACTATCAGCAGTTTACTAAAAAATGGATAACTGAATGTCTGAAAAACAGTCAAAAAGGCCATTAAAAGGACTGACATAAACTAAGCCAAAAGAATAATTGAGATATGAGCAACTTCCACCCGACCTAAGACAAATGCATGAACAAAAAGCATTGGATATTCTACTTAGTATTGAGACACAGGGATTTATCAAAACTGGTCACTGACTACTAAGATTAGTTTGAATTATATATCCCCTCCTCTTAGGGAGCAGAGAGCAGATCCTATTTCACTATGACAGGACTTAAGAGGTATCAAGGACTTAAGAGGTCAATATTATTCCTCCCAGATGAATCTACATTATGGGAATACATAAAGGATTTTGTCACATTTCACTATCTTGTAGATTGTGGGCAAATTTCTAAAATATTAATGTACCCTTAACCGCATGAATAAATCAGCAAATTGAGAGCCCTGTCTTATGATGGAGATATGAAATTCTACATATTTTGCCTGTTTGATTATAATATCTTACCAGCAGCACCTGCCATGGCATCTGTCCTTTGACAATAAGAAAATACCCAGGTTTGCTCTTTGTATTTTTCCTGTTCGTTTCAGCTGCTCCCCAAACCATAATACCAAAAATAAATCAGTTTAAAAGATAAGCTTAAGGTTCTGAAAAAAGAAGAGAAAGGAACCAATAAGATAGTGAAGGAAAGAGATACAAAGGACAGAGCAAGCAATCAAAAACTGAATCCGAGAGGAGATGAGGGTCTGGGGAGCCTTTCATCTCTAAATAACCAATTCAGTCTGTCACTGATATGTCCCCAATATGTTGTTGCTGGAAATTGCTATCATCTGATAGATTCCTGGTGGATGGTAAAATTCTGTGGCCTGCTCTACCTCCTGGAAAAATCAGAACCAATCTTCCCTTCTTACCTGGACCACACAGTGGTCTTTTCCCAGGGTCCCCTTAGCAGATCTGACACCGAGATTCAAGAAAAAACCACTGCAGATATAATGCAAATTTCTCATTACATAAGAAATATGTTCTTCCCTTCAGAGAGCTGTTATATTCTATTACAGTCTTCTTACTCCCCTAAGAATTGTATTGAAAATGTCTGCCTCCTTGACAAAGGCAGACCATGTGGATTGCCTTTTACCTCTCTCTGACTCAAATTCATTTCTACTCCCTAAAATGGTGTGAATTTGATATGACCCCCTCAAGCTAATGTAAAAAATAGAATCTAAACTAAGATCTGGTTGATTTTACTTAAATCTGCCATTATACTTCCTTTAACACAGCAAAATTATAGGGTTTCTTTTACACATAGCCACAGCCCATGAGCCTCTTTGATAAATAAAGATGCTCAAGGAAAGTGGAAGGGAGGATATTGTGATAATCAGAGGAAGTGAAATTTGTAACATTTGGGGAATTGTTACTGTCAACATGAGCAAACTTTTACTTGAAACGCTCTTCCCAAAAGTTGGAGTTCTATCAGTTTTCTTTGTTTAATTGGTTATATTATATGATGATCTGCCTATTATGGAGGCTGCTTTCTTCATCAATAGATAGTAATTGCCGCTGAACTACTAAAATCTCTGGCATACTCCAGCACCTATAGGAGCTCCTGGCATATTGCCTTGAGGATTCCCAGGCTGAACCTTGCTGAGCCCTGAGCTCCATAGCTCAGCATGTCATTAACTCTTTAGTGTTCTTCAACCTTCCCAGGTTCCCCTACTTGGTGGTCTTATTATTCTTTTACATCTGCTCCAAAACCATGGTTTTAATTTTGTCCTAACCTAAGCCAACTGCCGTTGCCTTGTTGCAAACCTGTAAAATGACTTCTTAACCCACAGCCTTCATGCAATTATCCAGTGCGAGCGCAAGTGGATTTGGCTTCAGTCCAAACTCATCTCACCTCTGTGAGGAAACTAAGGAAGACCCGATCCTCCTGATGTAGAGGCAGTCTGCATTTGCTTATACCGAGAGACACTAGGACTCTGTATGTTTTTCTCATATCTGCAATGAATGCGGGCTTATTTATGAGATGTAAATGAAATTTTTAGTTATCCAACAGGGCTAACCAGGGGTAGGGGCTATGTTTGTATTGAGAGGAACATACCGAGGTCTAATCTATCGTGCAAATCTCCTTCATCCTTGACATATTATGGATTCAAGACAGAGATTTGGAGCGACAATGATGAATTGTCTCTTCAATGCCTAGGAAAACCAGTGTAATGGACTTCCCACTACCATGTATCAGAATCAGAGAGTGGCTGGCTCTGTAGGAGACTTGCTATGCCATTGGTGGTACTGTTTGTATAGGATAAACACACTCCTGTGTGTGTTTCTTCTTTATTATTCACACAGAACACTTTACTTCTGACACTTCTGGTCACCAAATGTATGGGAGATTTTCCCCAGCAAGCAATTCTCTGCAATACCAACTGGACATCTTGCAGTTTAACTCATTGTGACACTACCTAGAAATAACATCGGATGCCACAGTTAAGGGCTCTGTCCCACAAAACTGTCCCCGTCCAATACAGATGCCAACTTCCAGCCCTGGGTCATTTCCTGAACTTCTAACCAACCAGCCATAATGTGGGATTCCTATGATTTCCCCCTTGGGTTTGATAATTTTCTAGAAACTCAGGGAAATACATTTGCCAGTTTGTTATAAAAGGATATGATAAAGGATAGACGTGAACATACAGAGAGAAGAGATGCATAGGGCAAGGCATGGGGGGGAAGTGGTGCTGAGCTCCCAGGCCCTCACTAGAAGCACACTACCCTCCCAGAACCTCCATGTGACCAGCAACCTGAAATCTCTCTGAACTCCATAGTTTGAGATGTTTAATGAGGTTTCATCACATAGGCATGATTTATCATCAACTCAATCTCTAGCCCTTCTCCCCTTTCCAGAGGATGGGAGGAGGGGCTAGGGCAGGGTTCAGGATACTGGAAGTTGTAAGCTTCTAATCATGGCTTGGTCTTCTGGTGACCAGCCCCCATTTAAGAGCTGCTCAGGAACCCACCTAGAGTCACCTCATTAGAACAAAAGACAAAGATGCTTCATGCACCCAGCAAATGCCAAGGGATTTAGGTGCACTGTGTCCAGAACCTGGGTCAAAAACAAAACAAGTTTCTCCAAGTGCTCTTATTACTTAAGAAGTTACAAATTATATCTGCCAGGAATTTGAGGCAGATATATTTATATATTTTTCCTTTATTTCACACTACCCATCTGTCCCTTCTTCTCTGGAAGGCCTATTTGTTCCCAAATGTCTTATAGTCCAGGAATACTAAAATTGATCCCAAAAGACATAAAGGCCAGGACCTTCAGGTCTCCTGTTCCATCATTTAATAACTCACAGAGTTATCCATGTCATCATTCCCATCAATGAGTATCCATAAATCCCCCCAGGACTTACCAGTATTCTCCCTGAAACCACTGGGCTGCTTCTTTAATTGTTGAGCACCCAAGGGGTTTAACTGCATGACTATAACTAAAAGAAAGCAGTAAATTAATCAAAGTGGTTACCTCACACACTGTTCTCTTGACTCTAAGTAGCAATTATGCCATTCTGCTTTAAGATGTTCATGTCAACTCTGATACAAACTAAAAAAAGGATATTACCTCACGTTCTAATATTTGTAAACAAAGAAGGCCACATTAAAGGAATTGGAAATAAAAGCCAGTGCTTGCCACCTTAATACTTTGATCTGACTGGCAACTACGGATGAGCCTTGCATGTTTGACTCAGGAAAATGTTTGACTTCTTGCCAAGGGAAGATTACATTTGTAGTTTTCATTATCTAAACTAAGCTCACCTACCAAGAAAGAGGAGGTTTCAAAGAGCCCTTCTCTTATCCTAGTCTCACTCCTTTCCCTCTCCCTCCGTTATCTTTTTAATCTTCATCCTTTTTAACTCAATTATTGACGTAAAAATGAACATTCTTTTAACTTGAGATTTGTTTTGTCTGTTCGAAATGGATATTGGAAGGATTTATCATAAAAATGCCAGGAACTAGATTTTAACTTAGCATATCTCCTTAGTGTCTTGTTGCACCTGGTACGTTTCCAACCCTGGAAATTCCTCTGTCAGATTAAGTGACACTTCAGGACTGGATAAGACTTCACCCCGCTCCCACCCAATGCTAATCTACAGCCAGAAATGAAAGCAACTGCTTTCATAGCAGAAGCCAACGCTGAGTGGAACAGGAAATGCCTGAGAATGCTTCGTCTGTCAGGCGGCTATGCTAAGGCTCATGAGGGAGGCTCTGGTTCCAGGTTTGCCATGGCAACCTCTAGAGATACATATCTAGTATGTTAGTGGCATGCTGACATCACAGTCTGCTCCTTGAAAGAGGAGCACTTGCAGCGGCCAGACTCCCTGGTTATCATTGTGAGGTTAAAATGATGCCTTGGGAGGGAGCTGCCTTTACATAGTTTAAATTGCTGCCCGAGATAAAAGCAGGAAATATGTTACTGTTTTGCAACTTCTTTTCCAGAAGAAATGTGATCTGCTGTAGCAGATAAAAGTCTATTGGCATTTAACAATAAGAAATACAGTTTCATTATTTAGACTCTAAACAATACTTTGCCCTTTTGAAAATAAACTACAGAATCCTGTTTGTACCTATGCCACAAAGTTTAGGTGTTTTTAAACTTAAATCTTTCTTTTATCAAGCATTGAAATGACAATGGTTTATTATTTTAGTGGGGGTACTGCACTGGTTAATGGCTGGATAAAAAGAAAAACAGGTTCTTTCAGCACTGTATCCCTGAAAAACAGAATGAGCACACCGGATGGATGGTGCCTAATGAGAGTTAGTGATGATTTTTGAGAATCACCCTACCTATCCTACTCTTTGAATGAGAAGGAGGCTGTGGGTAGGATGAAGCATGTCAGAGATACAGCAGAGCAGCATGAAAGATTGGGATTATCGTTGTCAGGGTCTGATGTGAATAATTTCTTATTAAACTCACTAACCTTTGAATCTTCCGGATGTGCTTCCAACTCTGGGAAAAGGAAAGAGAAATTGAACAGGTTCTGTGAAGGTTGGGGTGCTGTCTTTGGGCCTACCAAAATCAAACTAGGTCTCTTCCATTTTTATCATAAGAAGATAGAAATTACATGGCACTAGGAGACACAAACTGACTAAAAATGTTTCCCTCTCATATTATTCACTTTAATTGCAGTATGAAGTCACATCTAGACACTCTCTTCTCTTGATTTCTCTTCTTCTACCACCTTCCATCCTGTTTTGTTTTGTTTTTGTTGTTCTCTTTTGACTCCTCTTCTCCCACCAACTTCTATCCTGTTTCTCTATTCTTCTATCTATCCCCAAGGTCTTCAACACCTCTTTCCCCATTTTTTATTAAATCAAATCCCCCAAAAAATGGAGATTGGAAAAATAGGTTAGAAAGAATTGAAGTTTAGGACTATGGATGGTCAAAGAAAAAGTGAATGCCCAGGTAACTGAGAAAAGTAGTAGAAAGTCCTAAAGTGCCACAGCCATATATATACAGGCTGCATTTGATGGCATTAGCTTGTAAGAAAGTTCAGATCACATGAAGAAATTTAGAAAGATTGTCTTTTCATCCATCTTATCTTCCTCTGGTTTGGGGAACCTTTTCCATATTATGCCTTTAGGTCATAATTCTTGGGAGACCTTTATTTTCAGTGTGTAGGATGCTTTGGATGTGGACTTGAAGGTTTGTTATAAAAAAATCAAAAATACACAGAATACCACTAAGCAATAAATAAGAAAAAAACATCATGCCAACTCAACAACTCTGATAGGTCCCAAAAATTGAAAAAGGTTCATCTCAAATCACCCTTTCTGTCCTACTCTTGATATCAGACAGCTTCTTCATGATACATACCATATGATTTCCTTTTTTTAAATTGATTTTTTACAGAGAGGAAGAGAGAGGAATAGAGAGTTAGAAACATCGATGAGAGAAAATCATCGATCAGCTGCCTCTTGCACACCCCCCACTGGGGATATGCCCGCAACCAAGGTACATGCCCTTGGCCAGAATCGAACCTGGGACCTTTAGTCCGCAGGCCAATGCTCTATCCACTGAGCCGAACCGGTTTCGGCTGATTTCCTTTCTATAGCAATTTCTAAGTGACACAATTATAGTGATGGAGAACAAATTAGTAGTTGCAGGAGTTAGGTTGGAGGAAGGTTGTGACTTTTATGGGAAAGCACCAGGAGTTTCTTTGTGGTGATGGACTAGTTCTGTATTCTGATGATGATGTTGGTTACTAGAATCTGCACATGTGGTCCAACTTTATAGAACTACACACACACACACACACACACACACACACACACACAAGAATGCATTTAAAAACTGGTGAGTTCTGAATAAGGCGTGTACCAACACCAACTTCCTGACTTGGCCAACCCATGGTAGTTCTGTAAGATATTATCATTGGGGAAGCTGACTGAAGGGCACACTGTATTTTTGCAACTCTTTTTTGTGAGTCTTAAGCTATTTCAAAGTAAAAGGCTATTTTACAAAATAAAACATATAGCTTTAGAAAAGGGAATAGCAGACAGTTCAGAATTATCCAATTAAGAAAGTATATAGGGGGAAATGTACAGATTTGTTAGCTAACATAATTATGAATAAAGTGGTCATAATTTTATTAATATTTTCTAAGTATTTGTATCCTCAATTTCTAATCCTCAAATCTAAAATCTTATTAAAAGTTCAGTTTTTCACAGATTAGCAAAAAACAAACAACAAATACATAATAATTATACAGAACCAAAGTCCACTTGGCCTTGGGTTTTTAGCTTTAATATGCATGCTAGCCTAAACAAATGGTAAACATATAATTTAATAAATGGTATATCAGCATTTTAATAATGGTATGTCCTTTTATCTGTTAGAATAGAATCAATTAAAAGAGTTATTTGACCTGTGACAATACACAAATCGACTTTTTTTCTGAGAACTAACAGTGGTATGAAGAATTAAATGCATGTTAGTTATTTTTACTCCTCATAAGGATTTATGAGGTGCCTACTTTCTAATCGGTTCTCTGTGTGACACTGGGAATACAAAATAAATAAGCATGATTTGTGACTTCAGAGCATTCACATTGGGCACTGAGAGCAAAAATAAACGTGATTATGCATATGCCTACCAATCTCCCCACCCAACTCATTTTACAGTAACTCTTTTGTCTTCCACTGCCGCGAAGGCAGACAAATGAGTTTGCCAAAGTTCCACTGCAACAGAATTAAAACTTGTTATCAGGCACCTTCTTCATGACCAGAGCTGGGTAATCTGAGTTAATAGTTCTCAATGTGGAGTGAAAGCAAAGGCAAGATAACAGGTGACTGATTATGGTAATAAAATAATTAAATTTCATTAAGATCAATTACCGACAGAGCGATTTTAGCAATTTTCGTCTTAGTCATTCACAATGGTCCCTTCCCTCTCTTACCACCTTATGCTACAATATTTATTATCTAGAAAGGAAATTAACCCAATCTGCTCTTTTCCCTGGTTCGATGCACAGTGCTCATGTTCTCATCAGAAAGAATCCTGCCTTCACTTTCTTCATTGCTTGTGTCATATTCCCATTTCCTTGGCTTGCCCCTAGCACAACACAATCTCAACACCCAGTATCAAGTCACTTACTGCAAAGCATGACTGGTCTTTGTTTAGGGCTCTGTAAGCCAGGGCTGGTATCTGCTTTATTCCTAATCTATTCCTACTTTAATGAACATACTGGTTTTATTTTTTATATATATATTTTTTTACAGTATCAAGAATTTACTCATTTATTCAATGACAATCATGTCATCATCTTCTGGAACATCATCATAACAATCCAATTCCTGAATTTTCTGTGAATTTCTTGTGACTCCATTTCTTTCAGAATCAGTGGACCAAATCTCTCATGTTTAGCAATAGCACTGTCTTAAAATGAGTACTTCTTGTCAAGGTAGCCTGCTTACAGTGCATTTGCAATGCAACTGTCAGTGATTTTCTCCCATGAATTCTTGACCCAAGTCACAACTTCTTGTAGTTTAGGTTTCACAAAGTTTCCACGCTTATTTCTCTCCATTCACTGAACATACTGGTTTTATAATATCAGATGCTTATACGGTCGGTGTGTCTCAGTGGTTGAGCATTGACCTATGAACCAGGAAGTCATGGTTTGATTCCTGGTCAGGGCACATGCTTGGGTTTCGGGTTCAATCCCCAGTGTGTGGCATGCAGCCTATCAATGATTCTCTCTAATCATTGATGCTTCTATCTCTCTCTCCCTCTTCCTTCTTCTCTGAAACCAATCACATGCTTAACCTTCTTGAGTGTATTGTAAGCTTTAACTTCAAAAAGTTATAGGTATAATGTCTATTTATTACTGATATGTATTTTTTAAATTTATTTGTGAGCTCTAGAAGGCAATCCTATGTCTACTCACCAAATGGCAATTATAATCCTGAATGCAGAATTAGATCTATTTAACCCAGATCAGTTTGAAACAGGTCCACACTTAGAGTCCTTGGTCCAGCATGACAAACTGCCCATTGAGTTCTGTGTATTCCTCATCCTTCCATTTCTTTACCTTAGTTATCCCTGATTAGTTCCCATGTTGGAGAGGAAGAGGAAAAGTTAGAAACTTATCTTCTTTTGGATTTTGGAATAAATTTTATAATAAAATAGAAATTAGCCCGAGTTGACATTTTCTTCATATACACCTCACTTCCATATGGCAAAAGAAAGAAGAAGAAAAAAGAAACCATGTGGATAGTGTGTAATCCTTATATATTAATTTATTCAACAAAATGTGTATTGAGCATAGAGATTGTGATAGAAGAGTGAACAAAACAAACACCCCTGAGTTTACAAAGCTTGCATCTAACGGGGGAGAAATAATCCACAGATACAAGAAATAACCCAGGGCATGACAAACAAACTGCTCATTTGCATGGAAATATAGGGGCTATTTATTTTATAGGGGGCACAGTCAAAGTTATGTGACATGAAAACTAGCATTTTTTCATGTGTAATTAGAAAACTGTGGTTCATTTTTTAGTATAGTGTAGTGTGCTTGCTTCTTGGGTAAACAAGCGAGAGAACTGTTCGTTGCTCTCACCATTTTGTAGACAAAACAAGAACTGGCACCCACATTCATTCTCAGTCCCTGAACATGAGCTCAGCTCCTCCTGATGAGCAGAGCAGAACCTCTGCTAACATCCAGACTAATATGAAGCCCTGGAGTTTATGAGGCCTCCGAAGGGATCCAAGGTATAGGCTGAGATTGAAGTTTCCCAGTGAAAACCTGAGGGCACACGTCTAAGGGAAATGAGAATCTGCTTTGAAGTTAGAGAAAAATGAAAGAGAAGGAGTGATTGGAGAGAATATCCACACGTGAGCACTCTCACCTTGAAGCAGAGGGTCCATGGGCCCTTACCTTGGTCTTGAAAAGGAACAACAAAGTCACAACTTTCTATATACATGTGCTTCCTCCATTGTAATCATGTATGTGTTTGATCTGGGAAAAAACTAAGCATCTAAGAGAATCTCAGGAAAAGCATGACAAATACTCCTGAAACATACTGCTTGGCTGTCCAGCGGATACCACACACACACACACACACACACACACACACACACACACACTCATATGCAGAGTGTTCACATATTATCAGCAACACAATGATCCCTGATGGGGGGTGGGGAGCCTCCTATACATGAGATTGTGGAACTAAATGCTAGATTATCACACACACACACACACACACACACACACACACACACACACATACACACAGAATATTCTTCAGGACAAAGGAGGGTCTTGGTCATACCAGAGTATGTATGTATGAAGAATACATAATATATTACATACAATGTTTGGAATTTCTTTGGGGAAAGATTCTCTATTATTCCAGAGAATAATTATTCAAGTAAAGTTCCTGGCTCCTTCCATCTTGTTTTATACCAAGTAATTAGGTCAAACACTGAAACTTAGAACAAATTTGAACCACGTCATCAAGTGATATAAAGCTCTGTATTTATGTTCTGCCTGCTAATAGTTTACATATGGATTTTACACATATAATATACTACATTACTGAAAATGGCCCAGAATACACAGCACATGTTTTATTGATATTTCTAGGACCTATGGAATAGGATAGAGCCCATAGGAAAAAAGATAAACAGGTACAAGACTAACTTTTTGGTTAGTATATTATGTATTTTCTTTCCTTTACTTAGATCTTGAGCCATGTGTATATCATGATTTATGAATATATACTTTATTAATTAAATTTGAACCTTATAGAGGTAAAATTATGGATGTCATTAAGTTATTTTTGAAAGAAATTTTTCAAGGTTTTCATGTTTGAGTAATTAACTAGTTTAGTTAATGTATTGAATATGTTATATTTTTCTCATATCCCTTCGTGGAGTATCATATCTCAAAAACTAATTATAGAGCCACAAAAACATTTACATTGCTTTAAAAAAATAAAACAATGCCTCATAATATGTCTCACTTCAAAGTATAACCTTGATATATTAAATTATTTTAACCATAGCCAGAACAAACACATTTTAAAAGCAGCACAATTTAAATTCGGAGTTGGTGATATTTCAGGTTATCATTAAAAGTTCTCCTAGACAGCTTCCTTTTGGAAAATATGCTCACAAAGAGAGAGCTTTGGAATAGCAAAGAAAACATTGGGTTTAATGCCACATTCAGCTTGGACAGTCTTGAGGATACTGACTTCTTTGGAGTGCAAATAGCTAGGCTTCAAGGAGAATGAGAAAGCTAACCACAAACCACTGGGATGTCAGATACTGCCAGAGCCCACAGCCAACAAGAGATATGCTGGAAAGGTTACCTGTCTCACCCTCCTCTTCTTCATTTTATTTTTTAAATATATATATTTTTTTATTGTTGATAGTATTACAGATGTCTCCCGTCCCCTTCCCTCTTATCCCTCTCCTCCCTCCACTACTTACTTCAGAAAAAAAGTATCTTCTATACAAGGCTCATTGAGCGGAATCAGTCTCCAAAACCCTAGGGGGAGCTACTGCTCCCTGGTAGGAGGATCCCTGTAGTGGCTGGATCAAAGAGTAGGCATTTCCATGAGCCTGCTAGAGAGGAGGGTGTGATAGTCGCCCTAACTTCACATCATTGTCTTCCACTGAAGGGTTGCAGAAATTCAGGAAACGAATCCATTCTCCCATTCTCTCCTCTCTAGAATCAGTATTTTTCTAAAAGTGACTCTGAAGAGCCTTGGCTGGGTAGCTCAATTAGATAGAGTGCTGTCCTTATACCAGTACACCAAGGTTGCGGGTTTAATCGCCCATCAGGGCACATATGAGAATCAACCAATGCATGCACAAATTAGTGGAACAGCAAATTGATGTTTCTGTCTTTCTTTCTCTCCCTTCCTCTCTTTGTCTAAAATCATTTTTTTAAAGGTGACTCTGAAGATATTTCGTACTAAGTCTATTAAATATCTTTGTATAGATGATATGGCAAGGAGAACCTGAAATTTGGTTATTACAGGTAAAAATTCTATCATAGACATCCTTGAGTTTAGATGCAATAAATATGTGCCACTATTTGGTTTGGCTCAGTGGATAGAGCATCAGCCTGCGGACTAAAGGGTCCCAGGTTCAATTCTAGTCAAGGGCAGATGTCCAGGATGAGGGCTTGATCCCCAGCAGGGGGCATGCAGGAGGCAGCTGATCGGTGATTCTCTCTCATCACTGATGTTTCTCTCTCTCTCTCCCTCACCCTTCCTCTCTAAACTCAATAAAAAAATATATTTATAAAAACTATAAAGCAAACAAAAATAAATGAATAAGCAGAACAGATAGAGAAAACATTTTGACAGGTGCCAGATGGGAGGAGAGTTGGAGAGATGTGTGAAAAAAGGTGAAGGGATTAAAAAGTACTAATTGATACAGAATAGTCATGGGGATGTAAAGTACAGAATAGGAAATATGGTCAACAATATTCTGATAATTATGTATAGGTGATGTTAGATGACTACAAAATTTATCAGGATGATCACTTAGTAAGTTATATAATGTCTAATCACTGGGGTGTACACATGAAACTAACATAATATTATATGTCAATAGTAACTGAAAAAATTATTTAAATTTTAAAAATAAAAATAAAATAAAAAAATAAGAACGGATGGAGTGGAGGATATAACCTGGGGTTGTGAGGGTGGTTTTAAGAGCACTAAATGTTTAACTTCCATAGTAGAAAGCCAGTAAATAAGACCGAAAGCTGAAAGAAAAAAAATCAAGAAATCATGTTTTAAACTAGGAACTGCTCAGAGTTGAAAGAGGTTGCCTCCTGAGACTATGAATCAAAGAAGAAAGGGGTGGAGCAGGAGATTGCTGTTTTACATTATGAGTTTTGTAAAAGATTTGACTTTTTAACAATGTACATGTAGAACCTTGATAAAATAATATTAAATTTTAAAAGAGAGAGGGTGACATAAAGCTTTGTGAGCCCCAAAATAAAACCAAAATGAGTCACTGGTATGACACTAAGCTTAAAGTGCTTGAATACTAAAAGGAAAACCTTGCCTTTTTTATTCCTCATTTTTTTCTCCAGGGATTAATTCAGAGTTTTTTTTAGGAAAAAAAAAAGTAAAAAGCTCTATGAACTAGTAATTACTAGCAATTAATGTCCCTTTGCCTCATGTGCAGTTGCAAATTATTGTTGCCTAAAAACTAGGACTGCCAGGTTCATTCTAAGGAGGTGTATAGAGGTCATACTGTACCTTATAAAAGCCAAGGTGAAAATCTACACTTTTGTTCCATTTCCCTTGTGTGACTAAACAAAAGGCATGAATAGCAATGTGACTCTGTAAAGCTGAATGTGTACCAGGTGCAAGGACAGATCGCACTTCATGTTAGTGAATACACCAAGGACTTCTCTGCTAAACACTTCGCTCTGCTGCAAAGAATTACTGCCACCAGAGGACCTCTATTAGCAGAAGCAACTACAAATGAATGAAAATGCAACATAAAGCAACACAGCATTGACTGAAGATCAATGGCTCTTTTGGATTTATCCAAAGAAGAGCTCCTCCTCCTTACTTTCAGATGCAGCCAGCAATGGTGCTGCTGCTTTATTACACCCGTTTTTCAGATCGATATAAACAAAGAAGCCTCTCCTTTGTAGCTTGCTTCTACCTGTAAGCATTTCCACGCTAACAAGAGTGTAATAACGTCAGGTTAGCATGGCACCGCAGCCTCTCATCTACGTTTGGGGGGAAATTAAAATATAAAAAATGGAATTCTCTCAGGCATCCTCTAATTTGCTCATTACTTACTTATAGCCAATGAGCTCAATGACTGTAAGTGGTAAAATTTACAATGGGGGTTTCTTTGTCCCACTGGGCAAGTGAATATGGGTTGCTTCTATTCCAGTTAGTAAGTTCAGCTACATCTAGTTTTACCTGTTTCTAGCTGCTAACAAGAGAATATTCCTCCACATCTTCCACCAGGGGGGATACAACTGTCTATAGAAAACACAGTTATGTATCATGCCTTGTGGGAAGAAACCAATGTGATCTGGGCTTTAAAAAATTCTGCCTGTGGAATGTTTCTGAAAATGATTATGCAGTCACAGCATCCAGTTAGCCATTTCTGAAAACATGATTTCCATTGTGCTGGCCATTTTGGTATGCTTTCTAGTTCTCAGATGGTTCCCATTCATTCTACTAAAAAAAAAAAAGTAAGTGCTAATTGCCTTACTCTGGACTTTCTTAGTAGGTGTAAACTTTCCATCTGAGACAGGAGGGTCTCGTCCCATGATTCTTGTTAATGTTAATAAGTAAAGCTCTATAGTAAAATGTTGGCCAGGGTGAAATAATTTTCAAAACATATGGACTCAAGATGATCAGCCACATACAGGCAACAAAGAACTGAATCTAAGAACCAAAATGTTTACTTTTCTTCCCAGTTTAGACTAGTTTTCTGCCTCAAATATCTGCAAATAGGTGAAAATAACTTATCCGTTGACCCTTCTATTCATTAGCTTACAGTTTGTAAAATCACGCTGCACTTTTCTGTGCAAGGTGAACATTTCCCACCCATCATCACCTGCTATAGAAAGAGATTTACAAGGTATGATACAGGACTGTAAATATTTGGGAACAGACAGGATCTACACATCAAATAGTTAATTAACAATGATACAGAAAGTTTCCTAAATGACAACTGAATGATGCAAATGAAGTAATGCTATAGGAATTTGGGAAGGGGAGGTACACTGTTTAGGCAGGGAAGGTAGATTAGGAGGAAGTGACAATAAACTGAGATTTTAAACAAGTTTGAGATTAAACTAAATGGAGAGGTGGCATAGTATAATTTTTAAGAATATGAACTCTGGAACAAACTACCTGGCTTCAAATCCCAGCTCTGCCAGTTAGTAGCGGTGTGACCCTAAACATTGCCAAACTTTAATTTCTGCACTCATAAAAGTGAGATTAAATAATATCTGTCATATTAAGGGCTGTTGAGATGATATTTAGCTAAAATATATAAAGGACTTAGAGCAAGTCCATAAATATATGGCTGTTATAATATTATTATTTAATCATAGTATTAATGTTTCTATTATTATAACAGGAGAAGAGTGGACAAGACATTCCTAGCAAGGAAAATATTCACAAATTAATCAAATTAATAAATTTGTTAATCATATTTAGTCACATGATTATGCTGATATGCAAAGCTCATACCAGCACCAGCATGGGCAACTTTTTCCACTTGCCCTTGATATTAGTGAACTGGCAATTTGGAGAGGTGACTATTTAAACAGTGAGATTCTACTTAAATTACGCATGGCTCATAGCTGCATTAGTAATTTTTATTATTTGCCCAAAAGGTAAAAAGTGGGAGCATATGTCATTAATTTAAAAAGAGACAGATTACAATATTTGTTTAATGACTTCAGCTCAATCAGACATGAAGACCCAGGTGCATTGGATGCAGGCATTAGTGCAACACTAAAACACAAGAAAATGAGGTGCCAAACAGTCCTCATGATTTAGAACTCATTCCTCTAGGAACTATGAATGCAAATGTCTCATTTACATAAAATCCACTCATATTGATGCTAATCAGGAGCAAAGGAGCGGCTATCGCTTCTCTATCCAGCATCAGACACAGGAAATCTGAACTCAAAGTATTCCCCTTGGAAATGGTGATAGGATCTCTCAAATTGCTATGTTGATCAGCTTTAGGATTTGTATATTAATTAAAGAAATATCTATCAAATAAGAAGCACTTATTGAGTGATTACCATGACCCAGGCATTGTCCTAAATGTTTTTATGCATTTTTCATATAATTTCTACAACAATACTAATAAGAAGGTTCAATTATTATCCCATCTTTACTGATAAAAAAAATTAAGGCTTAAAGAGACTGAGCAACTTGCCTTGTATCCCATAGAGTGTCTATCTAATTTTAAAGGCCATGCTGCCTGCTCACTATTAATTAAGGCATCTAATCTAATTCCGTTGGCACCACCTCCATCTGCTCATTCCCACTCCCATTCCTCAAATCCAAACAAAGCATCCAAAGAACGCTTTTTCCTATAAGTCCAGCAGAAAATCATGCAAGGGAGAAATATGGAAGAATTAAGAAGGGTACTAGTAAAGGTGTCATTCACATGTCCACCCAATATGCAAATTGTCATTACCTGCCATTCTGTTTTAGTCAACCAATAGCAGCAATAATCTAAGTCTATCTGAGGAACTACATTGCAACATTAGGTACAAAAAGACAAATTGCTTAAATGACTGTTTTTAGCAAATAGTGAGGACAATTAGAGAAATTTAATACAAGGAAATAAGATTTGTGCATTTACAGCTAGATGCATCTGATAATTTCTCATGGTACCAGAGTTCTTCAAATATTTTATTTCAGGCAATCTGTAGGAGTAAAACATATGAGCCAAATGAATCAGCATAGAAACTTGCAGTGGAGTCTGATTTTTGACAGCAATATTTTTCATCTTGAGAAGATTATCTTGGGATCTTGAATCAGCTTCTATCCCATGGAGGGATCCTTTAGCATTGCATCTCTTCATTTCAAGCACCACCCACATTGTAAGATTCAGAGGAATCACACTTTACAAACAAGTTGGGGGCAATTAAAATCAAGTCCAACATCAGAAAACAACTTTAAAACTTTTATTTAAATGTGGTTATTTCCAGAACTCATGGGAAGAGTAAAAAAACAAAACACAAAAATTAAACCCTTCTCAGATGAATGCTACAGAAAAACATCCATATGCGGGTCTTTCTTTCTTCCTTTCTTTCTTTCTCTCTCTCTCTCTCTCTCTCTCTCTCTCTCTCTCTCTCTCTTCTTTCTCTTTCTTTCTTTCTCTTTATCTTTCTTCCTTTCTTTCTTTTTTCCCCTCTTTCTTCCTTTTTTCTACTGAGATAGGCTCTTTCTTCAAACCTTTAAATTACAGATCTACACCCATCCTTTCAAGAGAAAACCTACTTGACCACAAGCGTTGATTTTACCAGGATCAAGCCATAAGAGTCGTGGAGCAGTCAAGTCCCATCCCTGCATTTAGCCAGGACTAACCATGGTGGGTGGTGGGGTAGAGTGAAGGAGCTCATACTCTAAGTCTGTCCTCCTACAGGTCCAGGTAACCCTCTCGTTCCTCCAGGTTCTCCCATAGAGAGGCACTGTATCAACAAGTGTTACCAAAGAATTTTCAGAAAACTGCAATCTCAATCCCTATTAAGGAAAATGGTTGTTTCCATAAAGTACAACGTATGTTGACTTTATTCTGAGTATGTGAATTCCCAGGGACTCGTTCTTATGCCCAAAATCCAAGTGCAGGAAAGGCTAAGCTTTTCACACCACTGAGCCAGATGCCCCTAATTACAATCTTCTGACTATACCAAATCCTGGCCCACACTTCAGATAGGTCCCTTTCCTTGTCCCCCAAGCTTGATCAAATTCCTGGACATGCATCTCTCATACTCATGTAAACAGAAGGATCAAATAAGGATTCACAGTTGTTTATAGCAACTGTTCTGTAATGCCTGCAACTTTTCTGTTTATAGCAAGAGTTCGAACTGTTCCATTTGAGATGGGGGCAGGAGGTCACTTAATACAAATAGAAAATCAAATAAAAATTCTTTACATACTTTCATCCTAAAATTTCAGAATTTGAAGTTCCATGGATTTTGTAAAACATTTAACAGTAGTCGGTTCCATTGTTCTAGATAACACCTACTTAGTGCAAAAATTCTCTGTGTGTGTCATTATTAGACAGGGTTGTCATACTTGCCATGGCAGGTATTTCAAATTTTGCTCTATATTACAGTAGCCTGAGTCTCAGAATGCCACAAATAGTTCTTTTCTTGATAGTCCAGACTCCCCTGCTCCTTCATCCATTTCCTGCTGTTCTCTTTCTCTGACATGTTTTATTCCCTTTATCTTTTCCCACTTCTGCTACACTATCTCCCTCCATGATATTTGAGAACTAAGGGGTAAAAACAAATCTAGAGCATATAAAATTGAATACTTTTGTGCTTTCCCCAGGTCCCTGAAAGTCAATATGTGTAATGCAATGTGCAAAGCATAGAGTCTGCTGTTGCTTTTAGAGCCCTTAACTAATTTAATATTTGAGAATTTTTTTAATTCAGGGGTGGGAAGAATAATGAAAGTCTGACAGAGAAATTAAAAAGTTCTATTATTCAGTGGTTCTTAGTAAAAGTACAAAGGGAATAATTTGAATGATGTGGATTCAACACTACAATCCCAGCGGTAATCTGACAGGACAGAATTTATTTACATAAACCAAAAGTCGTGAAAATGAGGGCCACAGATCAAACCCAGGCAACTGTCTATTTTTGTTAATAAGATAACATTGGGATATAGTCAAGCCCATTCATTTATATAGTGTTCATGGTTGTTTTTGCACTGCAATGGCCAAGTTAAGTGGGCAAAGACCTTGAGGTGCCTAAAGTCTAAAATATTTACTATCTAGTCCTTTACAGAAAAACTAGAAAACGTGTGTCTCATATATTAATTAACATAAACAAAAATAATATTTCTAAAAATATATTCATCATGCCAAAACCGGTTTGGCTCAGTGGTAGAGCGTCGGTCTGCGGACTGAAAGGTCCCAGGTTCGATTCCGGTTAAGGGCATGTACATTGGTTGCAGGCACATCCCCAGTGGGGGATGTGCAGGAGGCAGCTGGTCGATGTTTCTCTCTCACTGACATTTCTAGCTCTCTATCTCTCTCCCTTCCTCTCTGTAAAATATCAATAAAATATATATATTTTTAAAAAATAAAATTAAAAAAAATAAAAATATATTCAGTGGATTATATTGTCCTTATATTTGGAAGTTGCCACTGCTGTTGTGATTGCTACAACACATTGTGTCTATGCCCCCAAGTGTGTATGATTATTAGTTAAAAAGAGTGTTGCTCACAGTCTTTTTCACAAGTGCAATGTGTAAAAATTAGCATTTGATTTAGTCTTTGCCAAATCCATCAGCAAAACTTTGTGCAGATTTCTTGGGGCTTTTTCTGAGTGCTGTTTCTGATTGCCATGAACTACAAAGGTCCAACAAACTGAAGACATCAACACAGTTGCTAAGTACAGAGCCAGATTTCATTGGGTCAAATTCTGATTCTACAATTAATAGTTATGCCTCTATAAAAGGGTGATAATAATGATACCTACCTTACAGGTAAAGACATCTAGAAGAGTGCTGGCCAATTTGTGCTTAATTAGCATTCCATAAATATTTGCTGTAATTATTATTATTTGAAGATATTCTTCACTCTGTCCTGAAACATGTGTTATGGCCTTCAGGATAATACTTATTTCACTTTATCTTATCATTTTGGAATTGATTATGTATTCTATATAATGGTTTTGTGTTCATCAGTAATATTAGCCAATTAGTGAATATTTATAGAGCAGCCACCCCCTGCAGAGAAAGACCTTAAAAACTTTGGGGATACAAAGTAAGCATGAGCGATAGTTCGGTCCCTGGTAGAATTTCTAGCATTGACACCTGGGGGAATGACTATATCTACCCAGGAAATAAACAAACAGAAAAGAGACAGTGATTATCCTATGATATTCTTCCAGGCAAAAGTGGATGAATGGGGAAGTCAGGATATCTTTATTGTGGAATGAGGCATGGATATTCCACTGTCAATAAACTATTACTCAATTTACCATTTGTAAAAATTCAAAGAAAAGAGAGAGCTCAACAAAACCTGCAGTGGTCACACAAGGAAGGCTTTATACGGAGGGGAAAATATGAGTTGGTGTGAGTTGGAAGAGAGAACAGAATAGATCTTGAAAAGCAAAATCTGCCGAAACCGGTTTGGCTCAGTGGTAGAGCGTCGGTCTGCGGATTGAAAGGTCCCAAGTTCGATTCCGGTCAAGGGCATGTACCTTGGCTGCGGGCACATCCCCGGTAGGGGGTGTGCAAGAGGCAGCTGGTCGATGTTTCTCTCACATGGACGTTTCTAGCTCTCTATCTTTCTCCCTTCCTCTCTGTAAAATATCAATAAAAAAATATTTTTTTTAAAAAAAAGAAAAAAGAAAAGCAAAATCTGTGTGTGGCCTGGGCAGTAAATAGACCATGCTGATGGTGGTTGTGGGGCACAATGGTCAGGGGCCACAAGTGAGCTGTAGACCTAATGACACATATAATACAAGAAAATGAACGAAGGACATAGAGAGGCAAAGAGTGAGCTTTTTATGGAAATTGCCAGCCTCTCGAGTTTCCAAATGGGGACATTGGCTTGATGGTATGTGCTGCAGGTAAAGTTCAGCTCATGGTTGGCTGCCAAGTGCAATGCTGACTGTGGGGACAGGAAAGGAAGTTGGGGAAGGTCATTTTAACTTAGAGAGGGACAATGAAATGGGGTGCTAGATTCTAAACAACATTTCAAGTGGTTCAGAGGCCGCCATCAAGATTAATAAAGTAAGAAGCATGTAAAATGGAATAGGAAAGGTTTGCAAAGTGATAGTTGAGAAGATTAACAGGCTAGACCAGTGGTCGGCAAACTCATTAGTCAACAGAGCCAAATATCAACAGTACAACGTTTGAAATTTCTTTTGAGAGCCAAATTTTTTAAACTTAAACTTCTTCTAACACCACTTCTTCCAAATAGACTTGCCCAGGCCATGGTATATGTGAAAGAGCCACACTCAAGGGGCCAAAGAGCCACATGTGGCTTGTGAGCTGCAGTTTGCCAACCACGGGGCTAGACACAGGGAATGAAGGGGGAAGGGAATTAAAGGTCATCCAAGAGCTGTTCCAAAAGATTTCAGAAGCAATGATGCCCTGGCCACAATCAGAAAGTGGTGGGGAGTACAGGCTCTGGACCTTTATTCCCAGTTCTCTTCAAGTGTACAGTAGAAAGGACTTCTTAGAACAATGACTTTACAGACACAGCATATAAGTATCTAATGCAACCTTTTTGTGTGAGCATCAAAAGCATAGTCACAGCTCCAATACTTCTTATGCCATCCATAACTCATTTTCTTGAAAATATTTTCTATAAAACTGAACCTACAATCTGTACGTGGGAAGTTGACTCAAAATCAAACTGTCCCTTTGGCAGCAATCTGGAGAGAACCACCTACTGCTGCAAAGTCAGTTCTTCTCAATATATTTATCTAATTAAAATATATATATATATACCTCAGTGTTCTAAACAGACTTCCCCATACACCCACTTGCTGGAAAACAAATTAGTTTCACTTAAAAAAGAGATGTTGACAGGAAGCCAGGAAGGCTGGTCAACAACCTTAATTGCTCTAACCTTTACTTGAGATATTGTTAAGCTGAAGCAGCCTCCACCTTATTTTGTCCCTTGTAAGTTTCTGTTATTTTCCTGCCTGTAAATTTCTGTTTATGTTGCTTAAGATGTTTTCCCCAAAGCCTCAATAAAAGGGGATGGCAGGGCCAGAGCAGGAGTAGTTCTCCCACTAGAGTTGGACTACCGCCTGGCCACCCATCTCGCCAAATTGAATTTCTTCAAGTCTCAGGTCTCTTCATCTGTGTGCGGCCCTTCTCCAGAACTTGAACCCTGAATTGGAACTGTTTCTATGCTGGCCATGAAAGAGAGTCTTATACACCCACTTTCACAAAATTTCTTGTCTGAACAACTCACTACTCAACATCCTGAATCCTTTATAAGTAAGACCCTGGAACAGAAAAAAAGGACTTTGACACCCAATGGAGATGATTATGGTGTAAGGAAAAGCATGGACCTGAAATGTATCAATTTAGGGCAGATCTGATTCTTTCCATTTAAGCAATTGTTTTTATGTAAATGCTGTCCTTCAGATTCTTTCATTTCTACGCTGCTCCCCAAGGTGGCATCTGCCTCTATTTAGGAGTTGAAGATGTTGAGGGTACAGGAAGAGGGCTCCATATCAATGCACTTGGGTTCATGTGCTGGCCTCAGCACTCCATGGCAATGTGGCCTTTGGGGGTCCTGCCCCTCTGAAGGAACCGGAGAGATATAAGGAGAGAGGCATTGGCCTCTTCTTCAACTCAGGACATTACCCTGCTTTCCTGCCTGTGGCTCCCGCACACCAAGGTGAGTAATGCTCAACAGACAGGGCCAATAATGGCCGCCTCGATGCTGCATCGTGGCTGTGCCCACTGCTTCAGCAGTACCCAGCAGAAGGTGCCATAGTGCCCAGCTGACTGTCTAGAATACAAGGAAGGAGTCTGGGCCAGGAAATGGAAAGCAAAGTAAGTTCATTCATGAACTCATTTAACCCAAACTTCCTGAGTTCTTAGAAAAATATCAGCTTGGGTTTTTAAGGGTTTCAAAGCTCTGCGATGATCAATAAGGGTAGAAGCCAGTCCTCATGATATGTAAATGTACAATTTGCATTATCCTGACTTTATCCAGGGTCTCGTTCTGTTGCCATGGTCAGCAACTTTAAGAGAAGAGCTGCTCCCAACCTTTGCTTCACCAGCACCACTAACCAGCCCCGTCATCGGCCTTCCTTTCTGTAATTGAAGACTGAATCACAGAGGTTAATTAACTTGTTGTAGGTCACACAGCCAGTGAAGTGGCAAAATTAGAATACGAACCCAGGCATTGTTATTCCAGAGCTCTTTTCTTAATCAGATATAGATAGATACATGGATGATACATACCATATGTATATATGGTAGATGGATAGATAGATGGAGAGATGAATGGGCAGACAGAAATACACTGACATGATAACTGAGAATTAAAAGGAAGCAATATTGTAAGTAGGCTTTTAGAAATATCTATGTGAAAGGTACTTCAGAGACCATCAGTACAGTGATTTTCAACCTGAGAAAATCCTCTCAAGGGAGGACTCTCAGAGACTGTCATGTATGTGGGATGAAAAGGGGGGTGAACAAGCCTGTAGGTCTCAGAGCCCCTCTGTCCCTGATGCAACCTGAGCAACTCTGCATTTATCTGTTTTATGTACTGGGATTCTGTATAAGATTCTTTTATAAAAAGAATTATGCTGCTAAGAATAATTTTAGAATCAGTTCTCTATCCCAATGCTCTCATCAAAAATGAGAAAACTAAGGCCCAGCTTCATCCGGATCACACTGCAAGGTTACAGCAAAGTTAAACCAAGCATTCACTCTAGTGACTCAATTGTAGAGAATAGGGAACACCCATGGGTGACTTTCTAACATTCTCTACAAGAGCGGTTGTTGAAAAACCTGACTCATATTTTTAGGGGAGAGGGAAGAGATAAAGACTGCCATGTTATGACAAAAGAACAATCCTTTATTATTAAGGTAAATGTGACCTACAAAAAAATGGCAAGGGCTTCTTGTTCTCTTATCTACCACTTAACGCCTTGTTTAAGAGTTTTCCCTATGGTTTACTTGAGTCTTTTATTCAAATAAGAGAACACTCCTCTAGCATTATATCTGATGCTATGGGCCAGGACTACTGAATAGAGAAGAAAGAGTTCCTCATCACTTCTCATCCTAGGCAGCTGAGTCCTCTCAGGTATCAGAGAAGGATGGCACAGAGTTCCTAATAAGTTTTGTGCAAGGATTAAGTACAAATATTGTGCCACAAGCAGCACATAAATGCTGAGATAATTCAGAATGGAAGGTGCACCAAAGTGAAACCTACTTACAGACATAGAAACTCAGACTTGCTGTCTCATCAAGAGGAACTTTATCTCACATGATTAATCAAACACACACACACACACACACACACACACACACACACACACACACACACCACAATGACCATTCATTAACTCACAATGGGAAATTTGCTCCTTAAGTAGACTGAATTGTTCACATCTACAAAGTACTGCATTCCTTCCCCAAGGTGGCATCTGCCTATAAGCAAGCTATGCACATAGCAGATCATCAGTATGTATCTATTAAATTAATGAGGAAAATCCAATTATCAATAGAATGTTAAGTCATTGACCTGCAAGGAGAAATGTAATTCTCAAAGAGACTGGATGATCATATTTAGCACAGTCATTCCCTGTAAATATATATATATATATATATATATATATATATATATAAAATTTAAAAAAGATCTTGAAGGGGATAGTGGCTGTGATCGGAAGTTTATCGTTAACTTCAACCAGGAAGAATCAAATAGCTCCTGGGACACTATAACCATAATACTCAGGGACCAGCTACAAACCCATGAACACCAGATTTCAAGCAGTACGAATATGTGGACCACAATGAACTCTGCACTTTCTCACAGAAAGGTCAGATTTTGCCCAGAGAAAGATGAGGTCTATGATCCAGGCTGGAGGAAGAAATGCGCACAAAGCATTTCTTCAAAAATTTAAAAATGGAACTGCCATTTGACCCAATAATATCACTTCTAGGAATATATCCAAAGAAAACAGAAACACCAATCAGAAAGGATATATGCACCCTTATGTTCATAAGCAGCACAATTTACAATAGTTAAGATTTGGAAACAGCTTACATGCCCATCAGCAGATGAGTGGACTAGAAAACTATAGTACATCTACACAATGGAATACTAGGCTTCTATAAAAAAGAAGGAATTCTTACCATTTGCAGCAGCATGGGTGGAACTGGAGAGCATTATGCTAAGTGAAATAAGCCAGTCAGTGAAAGAAAAATACCACATGATCTCACTCACTTATGGATAATAAAGAACATTATAACCTGCTGAACAAAAGGATGGTTACAGAGGCATAGAAGCATCAAACAGACTGTCAAATTATAGTGGGAAGGCTGGGGAGGTTTGAGGGAGGAGAGGAGATAAGAGATCAACAAAGGACTTGTATGCATATAAGCAAGACACTGGGGGGGGGGGGGGGGGGGGGCTTGTGCCAGACAGTATGGGAGGCTGGGGGAAGGTCAATGGGGGAAAAAGGAGACATATGTACTACTTACTATTTGTAATACTTTAAACAATAAAATAAAATTTTTAAAAATAGTGGCTTATATAGGATGTCAAGTTATCTGAAGGTTGCTAGAAAGTTAAGGAATTAAAATTAAGGGACATGAGCATCTTAAGAAATGACTCCCAAAAAGGAATGATTAAGGCCCATCCAATTCATCTAAGATGAGTTATCCTGGGGGGGGGGGGGGGGGGTAAGACACGTAATATTTGAGTACACTAACCAAGAGTCCTCTCCTCTTGAGGAAGCTGGATAGGCTCTTCCCACACCTGCCCCTCATTCTCCTCCCATAATTCCCATGTCTACCCAGACCCATTCTGATGTGCTCAGATTTTCCCCCTTAGATCATAGCTGTTTCACCAGCCTTGAGATGGTTCTGTTTTTTGTCAGTGCCTGGGTCTACTCTATCCCTGAGGTACTGATTGTAAACAGTAACCTGTCAAAAGTAGTCTTACTTTTCTCATCTATTTATTTTTTTGTTGTTGTTATTTGTTATTTGTGAGGGATAAAAGAGGAAGAGATGAAACATTAGCATCTTGGTAACCACAATCCAGGTTATATAAAATGAATTTTTTTTTAGTCCTTACCCAACAATATTTTTTCATACTTTTTTAGAGAGAATGGAAGGGAGAGGGAGAGATAGAGAGAAATAGCAATGTGAGAGTAACACACCGATTAGTTGCCTCCTGCACAAGCCCCGACCAAGACCCCAGCCAAAGAGGAACCTGCAACTCAGGTACATGCCCTTGACCAGAATCAAACCTGGGACCCTTCAGTAAGCAGGCCGATGCTCTATCCACTAAGCCAAACTGGCAAGGGCTATAAAATGAATTATTTCTCATTTAACTAATTCTGTAAGTTTAGAACTCCATTTAGGGAGAATTTTTATGCCTCTCAATGTAAGATGAAGCAATGTTATGAGAGGATTATAAGTCAACTCCACTTTCCAACTCTTCATACCATTATGAAAGTACTAGAGGCCCAGCGCACTGGTAGGATCTCTAGTGGCTGCCAGCTCCCGTGGGGTACTCCCTCCCTTTCCCTGGCTGCCCCCCCACTCCACCCCAAACCCCCCACCCCCCTACCCCCACCCCCCATCAAACTCCCAGACAAAGTTGCAGTGGAGGGGACAATTTACATACTAAGCTTTTATTGTATAGGATGTTTTTAGAGCCTTACCAAGCTAATGAGATTCAGAGTATTGACTTGATAGATATGTTAAACATAATAAGTGTTGTAAAAACAAACATAAGGACAGACTCACCAATATTATGTGAGTTATCCCTTTTTAATAATTTCACGTATGATGCTCTCTCCACTAAAAACTCAACCATCCGTTCCTGTGCCTGAAACCCTGCCCCATCATAAGCACAGCATGTATCCAAAAAGACATAGTTTATATTTCATCCTCTATTTTAACCAACTTGCACTAGCATGTGTGGGGTGTACCTATTCTAAATCTAAAGACTTTGCACCAAGAATACTTACCTTTCCCTCATCCTATAATAGGCAGAAATATAACCTAAGTGTTACAAAGGCAACAGAGAGTCCAGCAGATGAACAAAGAAACAAAAATCCCCTCCTGGGTGCAATAGGGTTGAGGCCAGTGAAACTCTATCTGAAAATGCCAGCTCTGGGATTTCTCCAAAAACAAATGAAAAGCCTACATAAAGCATGCATTCCAGGGATTATAAACTCATTTTGGCTTATGCTCTTTAAAGAGGTCCACAGCTGCATTCAGAATACATCCAGCTCATCTGTAGGCCTGGGGACTGACACGAAGCCAGGAGCCCCAGCTGGGACATACAGGCAGGAATCAATTTAAGCCTTTCTGGCAGAACCTGGGGCGGTTTGCTATAATGAATGTTAAGGAGAGATACCAGACCATGGAGAATTGGGTGTTTATCTTTTCTGAGTATTAACGAGATGATAAATTGACGGATAAAAGTATGTAGGAGACTCTCAGAAAAGATATTGTTCGTGCTGGGTAAAGGCTATGTCAGTTTGACAATGAGGACTTAATAAAAGTAAACCAGGGTTCGAGGGTTGGGGAAGTCCTGCCTGTGCTGTTGAGAGGAGAAAGATCACTGACACTTCCCCAGGGTGTAACAGAAAAGAGGGGGCATTCCTTCGAGGGCACCTCAACATCAGTGAAGCAACAAAGCTTCCAACGTTCTTAGAATTCTACATGTTTTTAGTAACTACTGCCAAGGGAGCTAATAATTATATTGGGGAAGCATACCTCAAAAGTAAAAATGATAGAGGAGGGGAATATTTTAAGTCCAAAATCAATCTTATAAGTACCAAGTGAACTGTAAGTACAGTTATAATCCAAGCTATGCTCATTCGGGTTATGAGAATTCACATTTAGGAGGCATTTCATATACTATTCTTTCCTTTGGCTTCTAAGGCATTTCTTCCTATTAACAGAAACCAGTTTAGACTTCCTTCACCTCCTGAGCCACATGCAATCATCATTGTACATGTAGTTAGCTCATATTACATTAAATTTTCCTCTCAGGAAACTTTGGTTTTGCTCATTTATAGCAGCAGCAATAATCTCAGGCATCAAGCCACTTATGATATCAACTTGTCCAGTGAGTGTGACACAATTTGCATTGTTTTCACTGCTTTCCTTCATCTTTGGTTTGGATTTATTGTTGTTATTTATGTGTTTGCTTATTTTGCAGTAAAGTTTGAATTATACTATTATTTTGTAACTAGAGGCTAAGTGCATGAAATTCATGCATGGGGGTGGAGGGGTGGTGTCCCTTAGCCCAGCCTGTACCCTTTCCAATATGGGACCCCTCTGAGGATATCCAACTGCCCATTTAGGCCTGATCCCAGTCAGACATCCCTCTCACAATCCAGGACTGCTGGCTCCCAACTGCTTGCCTGCCTGCCATCCTGATCACCCCCTAACCACTCCCCTGCCAGCCTGTTTGACCCTAACTGCCCTCCCGTGCAGGCCTGGTCTCCCCCCCCCCCCAACTGCCCTTCCCTGTAGGCCTGGTTGCCCCCAACTTCCCTCCTCTGCCGGCCTGGTCACCCCTAACTGCCCTTCCCTGCAGGCTTGATAACCCACAACTGCCCACCCTTTGCAGCCCTGGTCCCTCCCAACTGCCCTTCCCTGCTGGCCATCTAGTGGTGGCCATCTTGTGTCCACATGGGGGCAGGATCTTTGACCACATGGGGACAGCCATCTTGTGTGTTGGAGTGATGGTCAATTTGCATATTACTCTTTTATTAGATAGGATAATAATGTTAATATACAATATTTAACTTTGAGCATTGACATTGGGTAAGGCATTATGCTAAGTACTTTCCTCATATTAGTTAATTAGTTTTCACTGCATCCTAAGAGGCAGATACTATTATTGTTCCCATTTTTCTAATGAAGAATATGAAGCACAAATAAATTAAGTAATTTATTTAAGATTATAGAGTTAGTAAGTGGCAGAATTGGGATGTTTTGTTTTGAAGTATAGTCAGATATAATGTGATAAGTGGTTAAAATTGCTTACCTAGAACAAGCAAACAGCTATTTTCTCATTAAGAAAGAGAAAACACCTTGTCAGGGTCAATTATGACAAGTTCTTTTAACAATTATTAAAATAATTATGCCTAACTTAATGAGATATTGTGATGTTTTAATCTAAGTGGATGTTAATTTGAGGCCTAAAAAACATTTGACCTAACAAAACATATATAGGATCTCTGAATGCTAAAAATTATAGAATGCCAATGAAAAAGTCAAAGAAAATCTAAATACAGAGATTATACCATATCCATACATTGGAAACTAAACATAGCAAACTTATTAATTATCCCAAAATTGATCTATAGCATAATCTTTATCAAAATTTCAGCAAAATTCATATAAGAAGACAACAGAAAATTAGAATTGCTAAACAATTTTGAAAAAAGCAAATAAAAAAGTGGAGAGACTCTACCCAACACTAAAGCTTACTATCTAGCTACAATGATTCAGACAGCTGGTACTGGTGGAGGGAAAGACACATAGATAAATGGAACAGAATAGACAAATAGAATACCCATATAAATATGCCCAATTTATTTTTTTTGCCAAAAGTGAAAAGCAATTCAATAGAGAAAGAATATACTTTTCAATAAATGATGCTGGAATAATTGGACATAATAGGAAAGAAAGAAGGAAGGGAAGGAGGGAGGGGGAATGAGAGGGAGAAAGGGAAGGAGAAAAGAGGGGAGAAATAAAAGGAAAGGAAAGGAGAAGGGATGGGGAGGGGAGAGTAAGGAAAAGATGGGAAGGGGAAGGGAGGGGAGAAATAAAAAGACAGAAAAGAAAAGGGAGAGAAGGAGGGAGAAGGAAGGGAAGGAGAAAAGAAGGAAAGGAAAGGAAATTACACAAAAACCTCATACATTACACAAAAATTAACACAAAACAGTTCATGGACTTAAATGTAAAACTATAAAACTTCTGTCAAAATAGGAAAATATCCTCAGGACCTGGAGCTAGGCAAAGAGTTCTCAGACTTGACACTAAAGATTCAATCCATAAAAGGAAAAATTGACAAATTGAACTTCATAAAAATTAAAATTATTTTGTCTGCAAATGACTCTGTTAAAATGATTTAAAAAAAAAAAAAAAAACAAGCTACATACTCAGAGAAAATATTTGCAAACTACATATCAGACAAAAGGGTAGCATCTAGACCAGGGGTGGTCAAAATTTTTTACTCGAGGGCCACAATGGGTTCTTAAACTGGACCGGAGGGCCAGAACAAAAGCAACCTGACCATGATGGCACTCTCAGCTTGGGCTTGCTGGTGAAGGAGCAGAGGGGAGAGCAAGAGAACCCTCTGCTTTTTCGGCTCCTCGGCAAGATAGAACAGCTGAATGGGCCGCATCTGGCCCATGAGCCATAGTTTGCCCATGGCTGATCTAGACTATTAAAAGAACTCTCAAAACTCAACAATAAAATAAATCCAAATAGAAATAGTCACATGACATCAACTAACATTTCATTAAAGAGCGTATACAGATAGTAGATAAGCACACAAATATATGTTAACAACATTCATTAGCAACTAGGAAAATACAGTTTAAAATCAAAATGAGATATCAGTACATGCCTATCAGAATATTTAAAATAAAAATATTGATAATACCAAATGCTAGCAAGGATGCAGAGAAACTGATTGCTTTCACATTGCTGGTGGGAGTGAAAAGGAATACATCTACTCTGGAAAAATTTTTGGCAGTTTGCTACAAAATTAACTCACACTTACTGTATGACAATTGCATTCTTAGAAATTTATCCTATAGATATGAAAACTTATGTTCTTACAATGTTCTTAAGTGTTCATAGAAACTTTATTCATAAAGGACAAAACCAGAAAATAATCCAAAATGTCTTTCCTTTTTGTGTGTGAATGGTTAAAGCAACTGTGATACATCCATATATGGAGTAGGAGGTCGAAATAAGAAGGAACAAATGTTAATTCATGGAACAGTTTGCAAAGGCTCTCTAGGGATTATGTTGACTGGGGGGGGAAAAAACTCAAGTCCAAAAAGCCACATACTATATTTTTACACTTATATAAGATTCTTTTTTTTAATATTTTTTTATTAAGGTATTATCTGTGTACATAGCTTATCATTGCCCCCCCCCCATAGAATATATAAGATTCTTGGAATAAAATTATAGAAATGAAAAAGAGATTTGTGATTGTCAGGGGCTACGGATGGTAGGAAAAGGGGTGGATGTGGTGAAGAGGATTAAGATGGAGGGAGCCTCATGGTGATGGGACAGTCTTGTATCTAGATTGTGGTGTTTGTTATACAAACCTACACAGATAAAATGGACTACAACTACACACACACACACACACACACACACACACAAATGCATGTGTCTGGATTGTACCACAGTCACATTCTTGGTTTTGGTATTGTATGTTATCTGTACAAAACATCACCATTAGGGAAAACTGAGTGAGATGTATTCAGCACCTTCCTTCACATTTTTTCACAACTTCCTGTGAATGTATAATTATATTTCAAAACAAAAAGTATAAACAAAACATTTTTTTTCATTTAAACTATTGGTAATTACACTTTTTAATTATGATTATTTATCCCTTTAAAGATTTTATTTCTCAAGAATAAATTACCATTGCAAAACAGGAGAAGACTACTCAGATAAAAAGCTGTCCTTTTCCCTTTGAGCAGAATGTTCCCCAGAGGGGTTTGGGAGAAGATGTAAAGTACATTATGTTTTGAGTTCCTTTCCCTGAAGCACTCATACCAACTCCCAACATTTTGATACCAAGGAAACCAAATTCTATTAACATCTAGGATAACCTTGAAGAAAAAAAGTAAGTCACCAAAAGACAACACTCAGGCTGAGAAATTTAAATATGCATTTTATTTTATTAAGAATCAAAAACAAATCTTACTAACTTTATAACAAGTTCAATAATTACTTTGTAACAAATTTTAAATTCACTGTATGTGCAAATTCACCTGTGAGCTACACTTTATTGACATATCTATCTCTATATCTCGATGTAGATACATCTATTCTGTACTAATAAAAGGCTAATATGCAAATATGTCATGACACCCTCACAGTAACTGTAAGGGTGAGGCTAGAACCCTGCCTCTTTGTGGGGCAGGGCGGAGCTATCCTCCATTTTGTGGCCGGACCCTAGCCCTCACCCAACCAATCAGGGTCACATCACCCCCTGTATAAAACTCATTGAGATGTTACATTCTCTCTGTTGTCCACCATGCAGTCGGCTTGAGTGGGACGGAGCCCGTGCTAGCATGGAAGAGACTCTCTTGCTAATTGCATCAGATTTGGTTCCCTGGTGGTCCTTGGGGATCACGGAATCTCGGCACAACATAACAACCAAATAGCAGGGTGTGTTGGGCAAACAGACCAGCAGGGGGATTAGTGAGGGACAACCAAACGACTGAGCAGCAGGCTGCATGGGGTGACCAGGCCAGCAGAAGGGGCAGTGAGGGACGGACCAGGCTGGCAAAGGGAGGCAGTTGGGGGCGAGCAGGCTGGCAGGGGGACAGTGAGGGCTGACCAAGCCAACAGGGGCAGCAGTGAGGGACAACCAGGTCAGGGGGTGGGGGGTTAAGGGTGACCAAGCCAGCAAGAGGGGAGGGGTTGGGGGAAACCAGGCCAGAAGGGATGCACTAGGGGTGACCAGGCTAGTGGTGTAGGCCAGGCCAGCAGAAAGGGGAAGTTGGGGGTGACCAGGCTGGTGGGAGGGAGGGGAGCAGTTAGAGGCAATCAGGCTGGCAGGCAGAGGCGGTTAGGGGTGATCAGCCTGGCAGGGGGCAGTTAGGGGCAATCAGGCAGATGAGCAGTTAGGAGCCAGCAGTTCTGGATTGTGAGAGGGATATCAAACTGCTGCTTTCAGCCTGATCCCTGGGATGGAACCAAAACCAACAGTCGGATATCTCCCGAGGGGTCCCAAATTGGAGAGGGTCCAGGCTGGGCTGAGGAGACCCCCCCATGCACAAATTTCATACACTGGGCCTCTAGTATATAGTATATAAACAGATCTAGATCTACATATGTACTTACTTGGCATAATCCAATATAATTTTTTTTAAAGATTATCTGGCCCTGGCTGGTGTTGCTCAGTTGGTTGGGCAAAGTCCCATGCACTGAAAGGTTGCCAGTTTGATTCTCAGTCAAGGCACATGCCTGGTTATGGGCCCTATCCATAAGGGGGCCATGAAGGAGGCTCATGAAAGGTTGTAAGGTCCCGACGGAGAGATTTGTAAGATCCCAGCTGAGAGGTAGGCGGCGCAGAAGCAAGACACGGAATCCAGGTGATTAAGAAGGGGGGTTTTAATCTGCACTCCCGGGCGAAGCTCTCTGGTCCGAGGGTGGGCCAGGGAAGTCCTCACCAAAAAGCAGCATAGGTATTTCTTTTATACAGCTGTTTAGGGAGGGGAGGGCGGAGGGCATGAGAGGTGTGGAATTCCTGCCTCGGGCCAGGGGTCTAGGAAGGCCCTAGGAAGGTGCCAGCTAGCCAGCTATCTTTGTCACCATCCATCCTGCAGATGCTTGCATCTGCTCTGGGCTACCCCCCTTTGCCTCGACCTAACAGCTCAATGTTTCACTCTCATATCTATGTTTCTCTATCTCTCTCCCTCTCTCTAAACATAAATAAAAAATAGTTTTAAAACTGGTTTGGCTCAGTGGTAGAGCATTGGTCTGTGGACTGAAGGATCCCAGGTTCGATTCTGGTCAAGGGCATGTACATTGGTTGTGGGCACATCCCCAGTAGGGGGTGTGAAGAAGGCAGCTGGTCGATGTTTCTCTCTCATTGACATTTCTAGCTCTCTATCTCTCTCCCTTTCTCTCTGTAAAATATCAATAATATATATATATATATATATATATATATATATATATATATATATATATAAAATCTGGCTCCCACTCCCAGGAAATGGGTAGGGGGACCTTGAGATGAGAGAACTCCTCAAGAGTTTATGAAAATGTTTAAAACAACTCCAATATGGACACTACTATGCTTTTAACAAACAGTATTTGAAATTTTGACAGTAAACGAGTCAGAATTATATAAATCACATGCACCTTTCAAGTTCCTGTGGCTATAAAAATGAAAGGGAATTTGGCACAACTCAGAACACTTTCTCAATGTTTTGGTGATGTAGAAAAATGTGTCTGGATTTTTCAACCAAACCTTTCTATGGCACGTGGTTATAGTTTACTGCAGGATGATGTCAATGATCATAATTTAAAATAACACATTAAAATCAGAGGCTATGCAGTTCTCCCATAAAATTGATATCAAATTTTTGGACTAGAACCCAGATTCTTTGTCCACCGAAATCAAAGAATGAATCCAGACAGGTGGAGATGAATCCACGGACAGAAAGTGGCATAGCAAAGGTGGAGATTTATTGAAGAACAAGTACAGACTCCCACATGGGAGAGGGAAGAGTCCCACAGAACAGACTCCCACGTAGGGAGGGGGAAGAGTCCCACTGGGTTGCCTTCCCCTATGGGTTATAAAGGCTGCATATCTTGGCGCCTTGATAGCCCCTCTGATTGGTCACTATTCCCTTAGACTGGTTACTATAGTAACTCCTGGGCTTAAAGGTTGAACCTCACATGAAATATGTGAGGTTCTTTCCCCTCCTTCTTTATTGTTTTCCTATTCCCTTTGTGCTTCCTTCTCTTTATTTTGTAAATATAGACCTTTCTTGGCTACTTCCAGTTCCCTTGTTGCTGCTTCCTTCTATTATGGATATGTAAATGCACCTGGCTTCTTGGTGTTATGGAAATGTACCTTCTCTCAGTCTGTGGCCCTGTGTTTTTTTATCCATGGACCCCAATTCTAAAAAAATCCCTAAACCTGCCTATGTCCCCCTAAAATTCCTGCTTCAAAATGACAAAGATGTCTGCTGAAATACTGTGTAAAGCAGCTTGTTCCTAGAACGAGCTAAGGAAGCAGGCGACGGTTATATCATCTCAGCTTAAGCACCTTTCCCACAGGTGCACAACTCGGCACCTGGTAGTTTATCCTGGTTTCGATGTCCACCATTCATTCTGATTCTTTGTCATGAAATCCAAAGCTCTTCACCATATGGTGTCAGTTTTGAAACGTTACTAAGTGGAGCTTGTGATGCCAGCTAGGTTCCCAGCTGGTCCCTGTATTGGCTATTTCACAGACATTAGCCCTGTTTGGAATGAAACTAAATTAGAAAATAGAATGAGATATTGTCATGCAAAGTCAGGCAATACTATTTGACATCTGCGCCGTCTCTGAGAGCTTTATTGAGTGGTTATTTTAAATTTTAAGCTAGGAAGGAAAGAAATACAAACAGTAAGTTAGGGCCAGATTACATGGTGGTGTAGCATCTTAGGAGATGATAACAATAGTAATAATAATAGTGTTGCTTGAAGAAAGGCCTCTATCTACATGGACTTTCATTTGGGCCAGACACTAGGGTGGAAAATAGCTTTGCATAAGGTACTTACAGACCCAAATCTTTAGTTTTTCCAGGCTATGGAAACACCCATAAGGATGTATGTGTGTCAGAAATGCACCTGTGTTTTTTGTGTGTGTGTTTTTTCCTTCCTGTCATTTCAAAAGGCGCTATTGGAAAGCAGGGAGGTGAACAAAAGAAATTAATGCTGTTTTGCATAATAATCTAACATATAAAGTCCACTGGAAGAGAGGAACGTTAGTAATAATCACATGGGGTTGGAGATGACTAAACTCTCATTCTTTTATGACTTAAGACTGTCCTTTCCCTGAGAATCAGTATTTGTCTGTGGCAGATGTATGTGTATGTGTGTGTGTATGTGTGTAAGCATGCATGCATGCATGCCAGCATGTTCATGTGCACACGCATATGAACAGTTATGTATGGGAAAATCAGAAACAACATTCCTCTCTAGCTCACGTTAGACCTTTCCCAGGTCTCCCCCTGGAAGCTGAGGTAAACATTCTGTGTTTAATCAGGTGCAGGAGCCAGACTTAGCAGGGTTAAAATTCAAACCGCAGTCTTTACCAAAGTATGGTTGCTACCATATTTCACTTCTTTTCCAAATTACAATATGGGAACGGAGATTGTAAGAGCTGTGCAAAACTGGCTCTTGGGTTAGACTAGATGACATTTATTATTTTCCAAGTGCCAATTGTTCTCATCGCTTTGCTGGCATTATATTCAAACAATGCTGAGATGAATGCAGACTTGTAGATGAATGCAGACTTAATTCACTTGTTCAAGACCAGAGAGGTGGAAAATAGGGAATTCTAGATTTGAAAGCAGGTGATTTGACTCCAAAATCTGAGCACTTGGTCACCATGCTCGCCCAGCCTCTTTCTGGCTTTCTCTGAGCTAATCGCTGCTAATAGACTTTAACCCTCCACACTTTGTCCAAAGGCTAGGGCTTTCCAAAATTCTACCCTCTGCCCTGAGCCTGTCCTGTTTTGCCCAGGAAATATGCTGGCCCCTTCCTCTGTAATCCCAGCAAACCTACCAGCTGGTCTGGGCGGAGTAATTGTCATTAACCAGTGCCATCCTTTCAAGCATCTATTTTTCTCAGGCGGTTTGATAAAGTATTATTCTTTTCAAAACCTCTATTTGGTGCCTGTCCCTGCGGAAGAATTACATTTCCCCACCCTAATGCAATCAGGCAGGGAGCTGGGATTTGCTTTGTCAATGAAATGTGAGTTCAAGTGGCAGGTGTCTCTTCCAGGTGGAAGTTTTAAGAGCCAGGACCTCCTTTGTCCGAGCAACTGGAAATACTCAAATAGAAGCGACTCCCTCTTCCTGGGTCCCAGACTGGAAATGACCTGGAGCAGAACCTCAGCCAAGCCATAAAGCATAATGAGCAAGAAACAAACGTTGCTATGCCGCTGGAACGTTCAAGTCCTGTGTTACTGAAGCATAAACGAACCCATCCTGGCTGATCCAAGCGGAGAATCTGCATTTCTGACACTCCCCTCTACGTCAGTGTAAGTCCCATCTTGCTGTGCCTCTGCTTTCTCAGCAGGCTTGAATGCCTCCCAGGGGACAATGTCTTGAGACAGTTTGGGTTGTCAGTTCTTGGGGATGCTACTGAGCCTGAGTGGGTAGAGGACAGAGATGCTGTTAAACATCTTACAATGTGCAGATACTTCTCTACAATGAAGAATTATCCAGCCCAAATATCAATAACTCTAAGGTACAAACCCTGTTCTACACTATGCATCAGATGTTTTCAATTTATTGCATCAGGAGTGATTTGTTTTCAGGGAACAGATACCTAATAACAATACCTTAAACAAAATAGTTCACTTTGTTTTATTTTATTTTACTTTTTGTTTTGTTTTGTTTTGTTTTTCTGCCTAACAAAAAGGAAGGAGCAGTAGAAAGTCCAAGAATGGTCTTGAATGTATCGGGAATTAATTTATTCCTGCTTCCTGTGCTGCCATTCTTGGTGTGTTAGCTCATAAATTCATGAGCACAAGAAAACTGCTGCTCCTCCAGCCATACTCAAACTGCCATACACACCAGAGAGACAAAGTCAACTGCCTGAGGCAGCTACATCTAACCCATTGTACGAAGAAAGCAAAGCTTTTCAAACACTCTACAGAAGACCTCCCTCCTTTAGGTCCTATTGGCCAAAGTTTCTCCACTACGTATACTGGGTATCAAAGAAAGTTAGGAATGTGCATATTCAGCTTTCCCAGTCTATAGTAGAAAAAGTGCTGGTAATTGGTGTTTAGGGAGCAACCCCACAGTGTCTTTCTCTGGTCTAAACTCTAACCCAGTTATCATTAACTTGTGCTATGAATGAGCGAGACAGAAGACACACAAGATGGTTTTGAGGGACCCATGTCCCAGGTTCTATAAGCAGCTTTGTTAAGGGAGATGAAAACAACCTCTTCCCCCTCTTTTCAATGTCTCTTCCAGACATTCTAGTGATTCACCTTCCCGTTTCAAGCTCATGCCCAATCCCAAGCACCTGTCTATGAACTGCACAGCTTCCCAAAATATACCTGTAGAACTATAAGAATGTTGGTTTTCCCACCATTACCTAGCATGGACTCTAAGACCCCGAGGAAATAATAGCAAAGAGTTAGACTTCTGAGGCATTAATCTGGAAGACTGGTAGAAAGACAAAAACAGTGATCTTTGCCTGAAAGTCCCAAATTATTGGCAACAGCTAGCTAGGTCTTTCATCCCAACTCTCACTGCATCAGGCTAGTGTGTTCTCCTGGGGGTTATAGAATCTATGACTCAGTTAATAGGGCACTATGTGCCGGGGAGGACTTCTAATAGAAAATGCATCCATATGGAAATGAAATTAGAAAGTACGGAGGAGCACAGACGATGCATTATGATAACCTTCGTCCATTCAGTAAGCCAACAAAAGTGTGTTTCACAGTAAATTAAAATGACTAAACGTTAGCCTTTTTGCCCATTTTAAGTAATATTCTTTAATGACCTTAAATGAAACAGAAAATTAAAAATCTGTGAGATGAAGAGAAGAGCGAATTGAAATACTTGCTCAGATATGCTATGATGGCAGCAAGAAGTTAATAGTCATTTCTATGTTTAGTGCACTGGTGGAAAAAATGAGTTGTTATAAGCTCTTTACACTGTGAGTGCTATTTTTAAGGTTACTTTTCATTCAGAGGCAGAATGCAAAAGGTTAGGGGGGAAAGGTAATATATAGAAAAGAAATGACTCAGTGTGTGGGCCAGATCAGAAATTGGTACATAAGTAAGGTACTTAACTTCTTCCAGATTTGACTATTATAATACTGCCTTAATCAGAGAAAATAGTTTTAGATACCAGCCCATAAATGGAAAGCTTTATGCTGCGCACAATTTGACAAATGAAATTGGATTTGGACGTCTTAATTCTTAAGAAGTCCTTGGCTTTACACTTGAAAGCTATCAGCATGAACCTACCTACGTCAACACTGGCCCTACTGAAGTAACAACGCTGAGATCCTCACATCGTTCTTTGGGCTAGAAGGACGCTGTGGTGTTGGAGATGAAAAGAGCACTGACTCTCTTCCTTGGCTCCACCACTTATGTCTTAGATAGGACATTTTGGACAAGTCTTCAATTTTCTCCAAAATCTATATACATTATCTGTTGCTGAAAATCTTAGCAGCTTAGAATAGTAATAAATATTCATTATCTCAACAGTTTCTGTGAGTTAGGATTTCAGGAGCAGCTTACCTGGGTGGTTCTTGGCTCTGCATCCCTCATCAGCTATTGAGATGTTGGCCCTGGCATCATTCATTTTAAGGCCTGACTGGCCTTGGAATCCAGTTCCAAGATGAAGTAGTTAATACAGTTTGCACATCAGTAACTGTCTATGGGACCACCCACCCTGCAGAGTCTCCATAGGACTGTGAGCTTTCTCACAACAATGGAGCTGGCTTCTTCCAGAGCAATGTGCATGAAATGACTTTTTCAATGATAACAATCTACAGTATTTAAAATGTATCATCCAGATTCCAATCTATGGCCAGGAATGTAAACTTTGTAATGGGCTGATCAGCCAGTCTATGAGTGTATATGTCTGTATATACATGTATTAAATAGAACTTGCAGAATTATAGGGGGAAATGTCAGGGACATACATTATTCCCACACTTCTCAGACATAATAACTTCCAACAATTTAACATTTTAATTCAACTTATACAAATAACATATATAAACTTTACTTCCTAATGTTATCATCCTGAAGATAATTTGTTGGCTCTGTAATATTAAAGGCAAAGTTTTAGTTCTCTTATTGTCACCCTTTCCACAACTCCAAAAAATATATATTAAAATTTAAGGTAAAATCAACATATAATAAATATACCATTACTAATGTTGATGTAAAATTAGGTCTTGGCTAAGCTGTATAATATATTATGTGATTTTTTTAAATGAAAACATGCATTTTATTTGGGAAACATACTGAAAGCTATCAATATTTCTCAATTTTATATGATATAGAGAAATTTAACAACTTTTCTAAGGCTTTATTAGCAAGAAATCAGGTTGAAATGTTTGATTATTCTATGTTCAGGGAGGTAGATTGTTAATGTTTTTTAATTGTAGTGAAATATACATAAAATTTACCATCTTATCCATACTTTAAGTGGACAGTTCAGTGGCATTAAGACATTCGCAATGATGTGCACCCTCACCATAGTCCTCCATTATTTCTTCATCTTCCCCAACTGAAACTCTGTACCAATTAAATAATAACTGCCTGTTATCTATTCCCTCCAGCCCCTAGCAATCACCATCTACTTTGTCTCTATGAATTTGACTGCCCTAAGTACTGCATACAAGTGAAAACATATGGTATTTGTCTTTTGATAGCTGGCTTATCTCATTTAACATAGTATTTACAATTTATTTCATCATGTTGTATCATGTATCAGAACTTACTTCCTTTGTAAGGCTGAATTATATATATATGTCACAATTTCTTTATCCATTCATCCATGTTAGACACGGGTTGATTCCACCTTCTAGCATTGTGAATAAGCTACTTTGAATATGAGTGTGCAAATATCTCTTCAAGTCCCTGTCTTCAATTTTTTTAGGTATACATGCAGAGTGAAATTGATGGATCATATGGTAATTCAGTGTTCAATTTTGGGGGGAACTGCCATATTGTTTTTCACAGTGGCTGCATCTTTTTACATTCCCACCAATACACAAGGGTTCCAATTTTGCTTTTGTTTTGTTTTGTTTTTCATAATGGCTATCCTAATCAGTGTGAAATGGTATCTCATTGTGGTTTTCATTTTGTTTCCCTAATGATTTGTGATACTGAGCATCTTCATGTGTTTGTTGGCCATTTATATATGTTCTTTTAGGAAAAAAATGCCTATTCAAGTCCCATGCCTATGTTTTCTTTCTTGTTGAGTTATAGTCCTTTAAACATTCTGAATACTAATCTCCTTTCAGATCTATGATTTGCAAATATTTTCTCTTATGCTGTAGGGTGCCTTTTCACTCCGTTGGCAGTGTATTTGGTGCACAAGAATTATTCATTTTGTTGTAGTCCCATTCATCTATTTTTGTGTTACATCCAAAAAAAATCATTGCCGAATCCAAGGTCATGAAGCTTTTCCCCTATGCTTTAATGTAAGAGTCCATAGTTCCACCTCTTCTTTTAAGCCGTTGATCTATTTTGAGTTAATATCTTTACATGGTTCAAGATAAGGGTCCAACTTCATTCCTTGCAGGTGAATATCCAGTTTTTTCACAACCATTTGTTGGGAAAACTGTCCTCTTCTCATAGAATAATCTTGAAACCTTTGTCAAAAACCTTTCTTTTTCATTTTTCTGGCTTGTATCGTTTCTTATGCTATTTTTTGTTGTCCTTAGAGTTCATAATTGCTTCATTCTTTCATTTCCTTAATTATCTTTGTATTCACCAGTAATTTATACCCAATTGTCCCAAAATATATAATATTTTTCTCATTATAGTTTTTAAAACCTGGAGATTTAATAATTTAATATATTTTCTTGATTGTTTTTTGAAGGAGACATTGCTCTTAGAGCCCTCTGCCCTCCTTCTCCTTATTACAGGTTTCTGCAGAGCTGTTATCTGGAAATTCCTCTTCACTATCACCCTTGAAATCCCCATTGTTCCTTCTTTCTCTGGGGGCCCAGTTTCCAGGATTCCATATCTTCCCCTTTCTTTGACTTGCTTATATTTATGAAGCACCTCATTCTGTGGCTTTCTGAAACCAGTTATTACATCTTCCCACTTTAGCTTTACATGACTAAGTGTAAAATTCTGGGTTTGAAATATATGACCTCAAAATGTTAAAGGCTTTGCTCCACTGTCTTGTAGCCTCTAATGTAACTGTTACAAAGTCTCATTTTAGACAACAATACATCACTAAAGGATTTTAGGTAGAAAATGTCATAGTTTTAGTGTCTTTTTAAATCGGATCACGTTGACTGCTGTACAGAGGATGAACCTAAGAGGTATGGTAATAGGTTTGGAGCCTAGCGGAAGTCCAAGGTTGAAATGACAACACCTGAACCAAGACAGGAGCCAGAGATGGAAAAAACAGATAAAATTCAAGAAATACTTAAGAGGCAGTATGAGCAGGATTATCTCAATGTCTTGGCAAAAAAACAGGTAAAGTCTCTGAATTTAAAAGTACCTTCTAATAGATAAATATATTCAAAAAATAAAGTTAGCTCCTTATGATACGATAAATGCCTCATCTCTGAATATATTCAAACGCAGTCCAAAGGAGTATTTTTAGTCTCCTTTAGATTATGAATCATTTGAGAATAGAATAGAAGCAAAACTACATGCATGTGCGCACACACACACACACACACACACACACACGCATTTTCCATACATAGTTTAACCTTTAAATCAATCAGGTCAAGAGAAAATGGACCAATTGATCATTTACAAAGTTACAGTATAAAGAGGATTCCTACATTGACTCTGAGGTAAGATCACTGACCTCTAATCGGCTTCCAACTTTTTCCCATTATTCTAATTCCATAAACAATAAAGTGTTACCTATTAGCTACGTCCCAGCACCAAAAGTGCATTGCCATACTCATCTCACCATGTTACGGTTAATTACTTACATCTTGACCTCCATGAGGTTAAGTGCTTACTTTTCTTCATCTTGATATCCCTGTCATGCAGCACAGGTTTACTTAATAAATATTGTGAAAGAGTGGCATAAGGAAAGCAAAATAGTATGTCCCATGCCCCTCTAGCAACACAGTATTTTATTTTTGTTTTCTTCACTGAGCATCACCATAATAGTTACCCACTGGAATTTCACCCAAGCTTTCACATTGAATTTTGTGTCTTAAATTATTTAATACGCTTATGGGACCCCTGGACATACTAGTGAGTTGTGTGAAATTAGTTTTAGATTTTGAAAGAACTTTTGATGTTCCCAGTATAATTTCCCCAACTAGAGCAACCATAAATAAATAAACAAATAAACAAACAAATAAATAAATGCAAGATTTCAATCCTTTGTTTACTGCTGAGAAGAAGCCATGGTGATAAAATAGGAAGGCATGAAGCTGGCATTTGGGGATTAATATTTGGTCCTTCACTAAATCTGAGTCCCCTGATGAACTATCTCTCTGGGCTTTAGGTTTTTTCTATCTGTAAAGAGATTTGATTGTACCTTTCATGTGGATAGGCTTTATTGGGACCAGCTCTTATTGGTTGGTTATAACTGTGTGGGGGAAGATCATGCCTCTAGGTCTGGGCTCAGGGCTGAGCAGCACTATTTGTAGAGCAAAGCCTGCTATGGAAGGGGCAGCACCTGTGCTGTTAAAATGCCAGTGCTGGAGTGGATAAGCACTAAACCCTTTCAGCTTCCAGACCCTGTGACTAGTGTACCTTATTTTTCATACCTTTGCCTTCTTTGTTGCTCTAAGCTAAAGTGTTTCTGAATTTTCCATGTCTCCTTTTAATAGAAGAGACTAAAATTGGATAAAAACCTCTTGAAAAACTTATCAGATTTACTATGCTAAATTCTACATTCCTACTCATTCACCATAATGTTTGCTTCTTTAATTACAGAGTTGAAGTGCCAACTGATGATACATGGAACAGATGATACTATTAATAACTTCCAGCTATAGAAAGATATGCAAAGTAAAATAACTCAACACAGCATATTGTATTCATTTCCTAAAGCTGCTGTAACACATCACCACAAACTGGATGGCTAAGCAATAGAAATTTATTCCCATCAATCTTGGAGGGTAGAAGTCCAAAGTCAAGGTATCAGGAGGGTCATGCTCTTCTGGAGGGTTCTAGGAGAGAACCCATTCTTGTCTCTTTGTAGCTGCTAGTGGTTGGTAGCAATCCTGGCATTCATTGGTTTGTAGATGCATCACTTCAATCTCTGCCTTCAGAGTCAAATGGCCTTCTTCCCTGGGTTACTGTGTTTCCAAATCTCTCTATAAGAAAACCAGTCATTAGATTTAGTGCCTGTCCTAATCAAGTATGATTTAACCTTAAATTGATTATGTCCATAAAAATCCTATTTCCAAATAAGGTCACATTCACATGTGCCAGGGATTATGACTTTACCATATTTTTTGAACATTTAATCCATAAGTTATAGCTAGCAACTTCTGTTTGTCCAAAATAATAAAATTACTAAAACATGACAAACATTCACCTTCTGTTTTGCATAGCTTGATGGTAAAGATCTATAATTATTTAACTTGATAATAAAGATCTATAATTATTCCACTGATTGTGGAATAAAAATACCAGACTACAGTACAGTAAAATCTTATTTATAGGAGGTTATATAAAACTAGAGGCCCAGTGCACAAAATCTGTGATGGGGGTGGGGAGTGTCCCTCAGCCCAGCCTGCACCCTCTCCAATCTGGGACCCCTCTTTCACAATCCAGGACTGCTGACTCCCAAATGCTCACTTGCCTGCCTTTCTGATTGCCCCTAACCGCTTCTGCCTGTCAGCCTAATAACCCACCAATCACTCCCCTGCCAGCCTGATTGATGCCTAACTGCTCCCCTGTCAGCCTTATTGTCCTTAAATGCTCTCCCCTGCTGGCCATCTTGTGGTGGCCATTTTGTGTCCACATGGGGTCAGCCATCTTTGAACAGATGGAGGCAGCCATCTCATGTGTTGGAGTGATGGTCAATTTGCATATTACTCTTTTATTAGATAGGCTATCTTCCCCAATAAATTTAATAAAAAGAAAAAATAAAACATCTACATGTATATACATACTTTGAAAGACATTTGGATAAAGCAAGTATCATTTTTACAAAAAAATTTAAAAGTTACAGGCTGGACATAACTAATCTATATATATAAAACCCAAATATGCAAATAGACCAAATGGCAGAACAACCAAACAACTGCTTGCTATAATGTCCACTGATCACCAGGGTGCACACATAGAACATGTCAGATTTTGGCAGCAGGTGCAGAACACGGAAGATGGTGGGCATTGGTTGTGGCAGGGTGGTGGAACAGGTGAGCAGGAATGCCAGACCAAGGCGGGGTGCTGGTTGCTGTCATCAGGGCAAGCCTCTGGTGGTTACTAAAAATTCTTTGTTCCCACACACCACAGTTCCACTGGGCACTTGCACCTGCTGCTGGTACTGGCCCCACATGCACCCGCTACCAGTGCCCAGTGCCAGTCACAATTACTCGCTACCACCAATGGGTGTAAGTGGCAGTTGCCAGCCCCAATCATCCCTGAGGGCTTCTCCATCTCCCCCTGCTCCTGAGGGGTGATAGGGGCAACAGCCAAAACTTGCACCTACTGATAGCACCGGCCCTGCTTGAAGCTGTTGCTGGCGCCGGCCCCAATCACTCCATGCTATCAGTGGTTGCAAACTGGCCAGTGTAGTTAGTGTGTGGGAGTGGCAGCAGTGGGAGTGGGGCTGCCCGCAGACAGGACCAGGGGGGGGGGGTGCGTGAATTTTAGCACTGGGCCTCAAGTATATTATATATATATATATATATATATATATATATATATATATATATATACCCAAGTGACAGTTTAACTATTCAACCGGTAGCTATGATGCACACTGACCATCAGGGGGAAGATGCTCAGTACACAGGCATGGAAACATGGAACAGACTGGTGTATTTCAGAAGGAAGGGGGAAGGGGAAAGAGTGGGAAGATATTAACTAAAGATCTTATATGCATACTAGAGGCCTGGTGCATAGACTCGTGCACTGGTGGGGTCCCTCAGCCTTGCCACAGGGATCAAGCTGAAACCAGCAGTCTGACATTCCCAAGGGGTCCCAGATTATGAGAGGGCGCAGGCCAGGCCAAGGGACCCAACTGGTGCACAAATCTGTGCACCAGGCCTCTAGTAATAATAATAATACCAACAATAATTTTTAAAAATTATTTACAATGCTTTATACTTTAAAAAATAAATAAGCAAAAGTAAAAACACCATTTTAAAAGATATAATTTTATTTAAATTCTTTATTGTTGAAAGTATTACCGTATTTACCGGCGTATAAGATGATTTTTTGGCCCTGAAAAATACGTATTTGCCGGCGTATAAGACGACTGGGCGTATAAGACGACCCCCTAACATTTCCACTAAAAATACAGAGTTTGTTATATACTCGCCGTATAAGACTACCCCCCACTTGGAGGCATATTTTTCAGGGCCAAAAAATCGTCTTATACGCGGCAAATACGGTACATATGTCTCTTTTTCCCCCATTGAAAAGATATAATTTTAATATTTTTAACAAATAAAGGTGGGTTTGTTTTTATGTTTAGTCCTTATCTATATAAAAGTTTTGGTTTATCTACAAGAGATGAAAAGGGTTTTACCTTGTTCCTCATAAAGGAAGAAATTCCTTCAGTGAAATCTAAAATAAATTTATTCAATAGGTCATTTTATGTCTGTTAATATTATGTAGGAGACTGTCCCCATTATGTTATCACTATCTAGGTTGTAGTACAAACAGAGATGACATCAGGTATTCCCCCTTAAGTGATCCTACAATAGTGATCCTTTCAAAGAAAGGAGCCCAGCCAAACATGAGCCTGGAGGCTGAATGGAGGAGACTCAAGTATGCACCGTTCAGCAATTCTGCAGGGATTTCCTTGGCTGACAACTGAAATCCTTGGTCAGTGGGGCATGCAGCTTCACTCCTTCCACCTGTCTTTTAGTGTGTCATTATTGCAAATTAAATAATTCAGTTGAAAGCTAAAACATTTGCTGCACTGTCTGCAGAACCTCTCGACTCCAACATGTGACATACATAATTGAGTTCTCTTCCACTAAAAGTCAAAATATCACAGAGTTCCAACCTAAGTCTCTCAGACCTTCTCTGCCCCATTTAAGAAGGATGAGTGTATAGAATTTGACACAGTTGACTTTTTAACTGCAAAGGAAGGAAGTTCCTTTAAGCCTAAGAAAGCAAAACCATCTGGTATTGCACAGCTGTGGAAATATTGTGTATATAATTATTTATGGGTTTACCTATTATTTGGTCTTGATATATCCCAAAAGACTTTGAATAAGCAGAGTTTCATAGTGGCTTCAGATCAATAGCTTCTAAATCATTATTCTTGTTCAAGATTTTTCTCGTCAGAATGAAGAATGGGAAAATCCTGTTTTCATTAAAGAAAAACAGAGATGTCATCCTAGGTTATGGAGAGGCATGAGAGATGGCAGCCTTATGTAGTACTGTAGAAAAAGTAAATCTGTCAATCGTTCCATAATCTTGACCTTTCAAATCCATCAATCAGAACAAGTAAAAAATATATACCTATATATTCAACAAAAAATGGAGTCTCTAAACACTCAACTATTATTTGTTTTATACTCTTTACAGGTTGACTACTAAGAAAGAGTAATACACCCATTTTAAAATAGAATCATAAAAGTATAGAATTTTAGTGTTTAACACTTCCTAAGCAGCAAATTAGAGTTTTGACTTTTTCTTTGTATGTTATTGGCCAGAAAAATCTTCCTCCTGTGAACTAATGAAAAACTAGGAAGATATTTTAAAAATATAAATGTTTGAAGCATCAGAGAGTTTTCCAAAGAGTGAAATTTTTTAAAAGCTGATTTCAAAAAGAAAAAGAATACAGAGAAAATGAGTTCAACAGATAATGTGTTGCTTTTATCCTATAGACTTTTGCCAATTTACCAGTGGTGACTTACAGGGAACAGAAGCCTATGACTGGGAGGATGAAAGCTGAATAGAACTTTTAACCATCTTGAGAGGCTGAGGAAGACATAAATTGGAATTTGGAGTATACTAAGAAAAAAGAATGTTGATAAATCACCAAAACTTTCCATTAGGACCCCTAAAAGACTTTTGTGAAATTCTAAAATAGGGGTAAATCAGAAAGACATTGTTGAATCCATCCTCACAAATACTAAAACTGGACTTTGAATCAGCCCAATTCCTGGCTAGAATGAGATGGCTACCTTAACTGCCTGTTTGAAACAAGCAAGTCCTCTGAGAAAAAAATAGGAAAATCATTCAGAAGCAAGCTTTTCACATATGATGTCTGGCATTAAATTCAAAATTATGAGGAAACAAGAACACCTGACCAAAATTAAGACAATAACAAATAGTATAAACAGATCCACAGAAAATGTACTGGTGTTCTTAGACATACATTTTTTTAAAAAACTATAATTAATACCTTCAAGAAATTAGATAGCATGTTAAAGAATTTCAGCAAAGAAATGGAAATTATTTTTAAAAATCAAATAAAAATTTTAGAACTAAAAATATAGTAAGTAAAATTGGGAGTTTAATTGATAGGTTTAATGGTAGATTAAATAAAGCTGATGAGAAGATTCATGAACTGTAAGGTAGGTCAGGAAATATATATCAACTGATATAAAGAAAAGCAAATTTAGCACAGAAAACTAAAGACCAAAAAACAATTATAAGCAGCAGTGGTAAAAAAGGTAATGCATTATTCAAAGAAGCAAGTAGATGAGCAAATAAACTGACAGATGACTCCATAAAAGAAATAATGCAATCTGGAAAAAATTGGAATTACTCAAAGTTTAGAAATAACACTACTACTTATTCAGTACAAACTCTACATCCCTCTTTCTTTAATAAGGAATGTAGGGGAAGGGATTCAAAGTTTCAGGGAGATTGGAATGTTAGAAGAGATTAGTCAGTTAAGGCCTACTCATCCACACTGCATGAATTCAGAAGACATACCTTTTTTCATCAAAAAAAGGTACGTCTTGGTAAATAAATGTGTGAGAGGAGCCTCAACATCTTTGAAGAGCTCCATGACTGCTCTTTTCTGTAGACTAGGCCTTACAGGGGGAACCAAGGCAACTCAATTGGAAAATATAAATGCAATGGAAGTAATTGGATCCTGGAATTCCAGGGGCCAAATGGCGGCACTCAACTCAAAGGCAAGATGGGTGTAATTACAATGGGCCGCAAATCTCAAAACAGCTATCAGAGTAGACTGATAGGTAACACCATAAAAGAAACTAAAATTTTAAAAAAAAGTTGGAGTGGCATATTCAAAGTGTGGAGTATTACTTATTCTGTCCCACTATGCCATACTAAAACCTAATGAGAAAAGAACATGTGCAGAAGGGTTAAGTATCTAGCCCAAAATAACAAAGTACCATCAGACCAAACCTTTGGTTCCCCATCAGTCTCCTAGTTTACTTGTATTCTTTCCCATTGTCTTACTCATACAACCACTCAAAGAAAATAAATAACAGCCTATCCAACAAAGAAATCACTGCTTTCTGTACATATTCCTTTCCAAATATGTATTTAGGTATCCCTTATGTAAAGAAAACAATCTTTATATAACCCAATGGTTAAATTTTGACCAAGCATATTAACTTATCTGAAAACATACAGATTCCATTCTTGTTCTTTGCAAAGAATTCTTTCTGGGAAAATGCCTACTAAAAACAAATTCCCTAGATTATAAGCCTCATCAAATTATTTAATTGCTGCATTCCCAACTTATCTGGGAATTGTGTGAAGAAGAGCATCATTATTCTGTATGTGTGACACTTTATTCAACTGAGTACTTTTATCAACCCAATATCTCAAACATGATACACCTACCTTTTTAGACACCCTAAATAGATCTATTTTTTAAAAAAAAAGTTTTGAATTTGCAACAAAGATTTTTTTGATGCATAAAATCCTCTACTTTTCTAAATCATCTGTTCCACAGTTCCAGCAGTAGAGATTTATAAATGTCATTCTTCTTAATGCCACCCCCGAAAATGTGGCCTTTCAACATGCACATTTGTGCAATTCAGAACAATGGGGAGTCTCCTTAAATGGCTTTCTCTGAATACATTCAGGGATACAAATTGCTCTGCATGATGGAAGAGATCAGTAATATTTCTCATTTTTTTAAACATTATTTCTCTTTTTTACCTAATTGAAATAGTTAAAGAGGCTCCAGCAAATAAAATGGAGGTGCCTTCACATTTGGATATGTAAAAATAAAACACCTACAGGGATTTTATGTCAGGTTTACAGGAAAGAATCAGAACATGCAATGCCTAAGGATTTAATTCAAGGAATATGAGAGCATTTCCTGTCACCAACTTAACACTGCCTTTTAATATTCTCATGAAATGCTAGACAGCACTCAGGGCACCAAGTGAATAGGGGGCAAAGTAGATTCATTTTGCTACTTCTAAATACAGAACTTTGTCTCTCTCACTAATGCTTTAAATCTAGTCATCACCTTAAATAGTCTCATTATATTTATTAATATTAGCCCTTTAAGTAAGGTCCATGAGTAGGCAAACTTTGCATCTGTTTTAACATAATCTTACTGTGCTAACTATCTCAGTAACCACCCGTGTGTGCCAGATGGAGGTGACTGCTCTAACTCTACATGGTACCTGTCAGCAGTCCAGCAATCTAAAGGAATTAAATTACTCCATCTGCTCTTCCAAATTGCCCGGGTGACTAACCCTCAAATGTTAATGTTTTTGTTTGTTAATAAATAATAAAATGACACTTTGTCAATTATGTGACTTGAATGATTCATAATTTGTGCATCACCCAAGAAACATTCATTAAGTACCCACTATATACTGTTACTATACTAGTTATTATAAGATATTAGAAAAAAATAATTCTAAAAAATAAAGAACATACCTAGAGAATAATTCATGGTTCCAACAGTATTATGCATGACAGCTAATATAATAATGTTATAAATTGTGATACTGACAAAGAAGAGACCAATATAAAGAAAATAATTTTTAAACATTTATCCCTGCTGTACCTTCCTCTACCATTTATCCTCACTGTACCTTCCTCTACCTTCATCCACAGCCACCTCCCCTACAATCACCATACTGTTGTCCATGCCCATGATTTTTTTCTCTTTTTTTTCTTTTTTGCTCAATCCTTGTCACCCCTAGAGCAGTCAACCTGCTGTCTATCTATGAGTCTGTCTCTATTTTGCTTAATTGTTCACTAGATTCCACATATGAGTGAAATCATGTGGTACCGATGAGAAGATTCATGAACTGTAAGGTAGGTCAGGAAACATATACAAACTGTTATAAAGAAAAGCAAATTATTAAAAAGTACAGAAAACCAAAGAGGGGGAAAAAAGGTAATGCACCAAAGAAACAAGTAGATGAGCAAATAAATTGACAGATGACTCCATAAAAGAAATAATGCAATCTGGAAAAAAATGGAATTACTCAAAGTATAGAAATAACACTGCTACTTATTCAGTACAAACTCTGCATCCCTCTCTCTTTAATAAAAAATGTAGGGGAAAGAATTCAAAGTTTCAGGGAGATTGGAATGTTGGAAGAGATTAATCAATTAAGGCCTACTCATCCACACTGCATGAGTTCAGAAGACATACCTTTCATCAGTACTTTGGTAAATAAATGTGTGAAAGGAGCTCTTTTGAATGGTCTTTTCTGGCATATTTCACTTAGCATAATGTCCATCCATGCTGTCTCAAAGGGTAAAATTTTCTTTCTTTTTACAACCGAGTAGTGGTTATAAGACCTCTTAGCTAGTCTTCTGTTGGTTATTTAGGATGATTTCTTCCTAATTTAGTTATAATTCTAGTTTGGTTTTGGGAGGAAGTTAAAGTAGCTTTCACCTAATCTAACACCATCTCTCCAATTTGATCTTTTAGCATTCTGAAAGCTGCGATGTTCAAAGTCACAGTGCTGGCAGATTTCATATCTGGTGAGAGCCCACTTCTGGTTCATAGATTTTTTTTCTTCTCACTATGTCCTCCTATGTGGAATGGTGGAAAATATCTTTTTTTAAAAAAAGAAGGAAAACTAAGATTATAATAAAATGTGAACATTATGTGTGTTTGGTTGGGAGTGCAAGTTTATTTAACCAACAAATATTTTTTAAATGTAGAGTACATGCTTCAAACTATGCTACAAAGAACAGTGGAGAAAGAGGAATAGGATATAAATCTTTTCTTCCAAGAGAGTTCATACTTTCAGATGTAAGAAGACACAATCACACATATCTCTAATAAAATGGGAGTAAAAATTGCCTACTTAAGAGCTGATATTAAAAATTACCTTAAAAAGTTGGAGGTAAGCTATGAAACAACATTGCAATAGCAATAATGGTTCTTTTAGATATTTTGAGTAACAATAATCTTCTAGTCTTGTTAACTATCTCCTCCAACATTTGACTTTAATAATCTTCTACTTTTGTTAACTATCTCCTTCAACATTTAACTTCAAGACTCCTAGTCTGACCATTTGTTTAATGATGAGTAAACGCAATAATGACATCTCAGAAATTGTTCTGGTGAAGGTTCTTTAATATTATAGCAAAGGACAAAAGCCCCTTTTTATATCCTCACCCAAAGATATGTTTTTTAAAATTGATTGTGAGAGAGTAAGAGATGTTAAAGAGAAACATCAATTGGTTGCCTCCTATATGCATCCCAACTGGGATCAAACCTGAATCCTAGGTATGTGCGCTGACTAGGAATCAAACCTGAAATATTTTGTTGTACAGGATGACACTCCAATCAACTGAACCACCTGCCTAGGGCCTTTTTGAGATGTTGTAGTTGACAATCCACTGGTGGCCAGTAACGGATATAAACATATTACTGCAGCAGATATCTGAGATGGAAGACAGACCACTTGAAAACATAAAGAAAAGTGAACACAAATCAAATGTTTATTAAAGTCTAGATGCCTTTCTAGATCTAAACATGAGCAGTCAAAGCTTCATCTTATGCCTTATGGAAATACAAAGCCCTCTCAAAGTCTTCAAAGAACTTCTTAGAAATTTACATGCTCTTATTGTCACCTCTAGTTTCAGCTCTTAAAAGTTTTGAATTAGTTCCATTAGAAAACATCTCACCATCCTGTTCATGCATCCTGTTTAATTTCACACTACATTGATCTAACTGTGAAACCGTTTTTCCTAACTTACCACAAACCAATCACTCCTATGGGTATCTATATGTGGAACAAAACCGGACTGCAAATTTAGGAAGTCAGAGAATTTGTGTGGCCACAACACAAACAAACCAAAAATGCAGGTTTAAATATTCCTGATGCAAAAGTCACTTGGCCATTTGTACAACCCGTATTTAAATCTCCTGCCATGTTATTCCCTCTTAAAGGGCTGGTGCACGAACTTACACAGTTCCACTCCCTCTGAGCTCCAGTGCTGGGTGGCAGCATTGGGGGAATTTGAGCCGACTGGCAGCCATACCCAAGTTTCTATCAACATGGCTGTCACTGTTCACTCCATCCTGGGGATTCCCTGAGACCCCGCCCCATCCAACTTACAGACCCTCCCAAGCTGTTTGCAGTGGTTTTTCCATATGAATGGCCTGTCCTGGCTCTAGCTTCCTACTATCTCTCCAACAAGCAGAGGCTGGTGGCAGAATGCCCCATACCTATCAATAAGAAGCCCAAGACCTGGCACTAGCACCAGCCTGCCTTATAAATCTACAAGAAATAGGTAAAATATACTAAGATAGACTAATTTCTGGGCCATAAAATAAGTCTCAATAAATTTAAATGATTTCAAATCAGTATGTTCTCTGACCACATGGAATTTAATTAGAAATAAGAGAATATATCTGGAAAAGTCTCCATATATTTGGATATTTAATGACAAACTCCTACATAAACCAATGGAATTTAGAAAGTATATGGAGCTAAATGAAAATGAAAATACAACATAGTAATGTTTGTGAGATGTGACTAAAGCAATATTTGGAGGGATATCTGTAGTTCAAAATGCCTGTATTAGGACAGAAAAATATTCCCAAGTCAATGACCTTCACTTCTATCTCATAAATTAGAAAAAAAATTAAACAGACAAAAGGTAATAGTAAAGGTTGTGAATGAAAAGAGCCACATGCTAACCTGATAAATTCAGGGAAGGCCTGTGTGGCAGTCTTGCAAATTCAGAGACCTAAAGTAACCACAAAGGATGGTTTGAAAATTAAATATCTTACTACCAACAGGTTATAGTGGGCAGTCATTTTCTAGGCCAATGTTTTCCCAGACAAAGATCAACTTTGATCTTTACTGAGCCCATCTGCCTTCCTGCCTCTAAGATAACCTATCTGTGAGATGTCTGAGTAACTTGTAGCTTCCTCTTTACCCGGACCCCTGAGGGCACAACAAATGGCCCTGAGACATTCCCTCATTGTTATTGTTATCAAGTTAATTGTCAACTGTTAATTGTGTTGAAGTATCCTGTATCCATCTCTGTAAAAGAAGCTCATGTCCATCATTTCACCTTTTACCCTATCCCAGAGGTTTCCCACCAGCTTGCTTTCCCCCCCCTCCTTACTCCATCACCAATGAATTTCATATAACCCACCTATGTCCCTCCTTTGATTGCAATGTATAAATACAGAAATGTAACAGGCCATTCTCCGGAGCATTATCTCAATCCGTTGAGGTTCTGCTTCCCGGCAATTGTCAGTTTGGCTCAAATAAACTCACAAAAATTCTTTACAGGTTTCAATGGTTTTTTTTTTTTTTTTTCGTTAACAAGGTAAAAAAAGACAATGTAATCAAAACAGGAAAACAATAGAGAAAATTTATGAAACCAAAAGCTTATTATTTTAGATCAATCAACTTAATAAACCTTTAGCCAGACTGACCACAAATAAAAAAGATGGAACAAATTACAAATATCAAAAGTGAGAGAGGGGATATTACCATACGTTCTCCATATATTAAAAGGAAAATAAGAGAATATTATGAGCGACTTTAGGCCAATCATTTTGACAAACTTTGATGAAATGGACAATCTGCTTGAAGATCTCACACTACTAAAGCTCACTCAAGTAGGAGATAACTTAAATAGTCTTTTTATCTATTGAAAAAATTGACTTCAACACATATAATACCTTAATGAAAAAAATTGACTTCATATTTAAAAACCTTTTCTTAAAGAAAGTACTGGCCCAGATAGCTTCAGTGAGAAATTCTACCAAAAATTTAAGGAAAAAATAATATAATTCTACACAAACTCTTCTACAAAACTAAAGAGGTAATACTTCCTAATTAGTTCTATGAGGTCAACTTTATTTGGATACCAAAACCAGAACAACACTTTACAATAAAAGAAAACTACAGTCTAATACCTCTCATAAACCTAAATGTATAAACTCTGAAGAAATATATTAAAATGATGACATATCATTGCCAAATAGGCCTTATCCCAGAAATGCTAAATTGGCTTAACATTCAACAATTAATCAATAAAATTAACCATATCAGCCAACTAAAAAAGAAAAACCATACAATCATCTCAATAGATGCATAAAAACCATTTGACAGCCCTGGCAGGTTTGGCTCATTGGATAGAGTGTTGGCCTGCAGTCTGAAGGGTCCCAGGTTCGGTTCTGGTACCTTGGTTGTGGGTACGTCCCCAGTAGGAGGTGTGCAGGACGTAGCTGATCGGGTTTCTCTCTCATTGATGTTTCTAACTCTCCCTCTCCCTTCCTCTCTGTAAAAGATCAATAAAATATATATATATATTTTTAAAACATCTGACAGAATCCAACACCTACAATATTTCTGATAAAAATTCTCAGCAAACTGGGAATAGAAGGGAATATCCTCAATCTAATAAAGGGAACCTATGCAAAAATTTACAGCTAAAATCTTAGTAAGGATTAGGAACAAGAATAACCATTATCAAGACACTTCCACTTATCATTGTAATGAAATTTCTACCAAATGTTGTAAGGAAAAATGGTTCCACTTAGCATGAAGTCATAATACTGTTGAGCATCAGGGCAGCAACATCATGTCCTCTGTTTTTAAGGATGGCTCTTCTGTGGTTATTGAAGGTTTCTCATGTCTAAGGAAAAAATAAATTGCCAACCATCAAGTGGATTGGGACGTTATTCCCATCCTAAGACAAGAACAGAAATATATTACTTTTCCAAACATGACGTTAAGGAAGGAATATTTGAACTACACAGCTCTTTTCAAATTCTGTTTTGTTTATTTAAAGGAAGATACATTCATTCATAAGAAAAGTCTTATATAATTTTGGAGTTCCATACCACAGAGCTTTTCTCATAAAGAGGCCACAGTTTCAATGCCTTTAGGCTATAGACCTGGAGCCATTGTTAACTGCTCCCTCAATATGATTTCATGCAAGTTTTTCTCAGATGTATTTTCTTTGGCTACACTCCCATTCACAGACATAAAACAAGAAAATACTTAAGGAAAACATTTCAAATGCATTATTACTAAATAATGATCAGAGGTTTTTTTTCTTAATAAATTATCATAAAGCTTTCTAAGGAAGACTGGAAAGCCACATGTAAACAGCTTTACATATTTTTACCCATGGATATTTTAATAGCACCAGTGACCCAGTGCACAGATTCGTGCACATTGAAAGGAAATTAATTAGAAGATGGCTGGTGGGGCAGGACTGGGCGAAATAGGCCAAACATGCTGTTAAGCCAACCCCATGGTCCCTCCCTGTTGTCTGTGTAATGAGCAAGGTCTCTCTGGCCCGTGGTGTCTTTCAGCCCTGGGCTGCGGGAATCAAGCCGAAACCTGCTCTCTGACATCCCCCAAGGGGTCCCAGAGTGGGAGAGGGCACTCTGCAAAGTTGCTGTAGTACAGATTGTGAAATGCAAACAAGAGTGTGCAGCAAACCAGATTCAGGGATAACAGTGCCCCAGCAACAACGTAACCCATGACTGAAGGTGGAATTGCGCCGCCCAATGAGGAATTGAGCTCCCTCCTCTCGGGTTTCAGGGTGAGTCACGGGGGAACCACAGCTGCCAAGTCACTGCAGCTCAGCAGCTTTTGTGTTGAGTGTCTGCCCCCTGGTGGTCACTGTGTGTTATAGCAATCAGTCGGATGGCCAAACACAACATATTAGCCTTTTGTACATATAGATAATATACTTCATTTCTGCCTTACTGTTTTCAATTACATATTTAAAATTTCCTCCTAACCTTTTTAAACACAGGAAAGCAAATCTCACCCACCTGATTGGTATGTTTGTCTAATGTATATGTTATTCTAATTTTCTTTAATTCAAGTGGACATTTGCTTTCTTTGGTTACATTGCTGAATAACCAGTTATGTAACTGATTTGTGGATGCATTTAAACTCTTATTCCTCAGGGGATTGAATGATACATATTGTTGTCATTATACTTTATCTCAACAATTTATCTGCCCCAACAGTCTCATAAAGTGGGTTGGTATAACCACCCCTTTTTATAGGAACCCAGAGACATTACACTATATTTCTGCATGAATTTGTGCCAGTCAGTCAGAAGTGGTTTAGCCCATGAGGTTCTAATCTATAGCATAAACCAGACCTACCCCACATCCCATGAGAGCCACAATTTTCTGGGCCATTATAGCAAAGAGTTAAAATGGTAGATACCATTTTTTTAAAAATACATTTATAACACAGGTTTTTAATGATTAGTACTACTAAGTAATTATAATACTACTGAGCATAAGAGACCCTCTTCAAATACATATTATTCTGAGTTAACTTGTGTGACCATAGATTAGGAGAAATTTAAAATCATAGATTACTTAGAATAAGGTTTGGATTTTAGGGGTGTTTTGTTTTATTTGGCATAACCAATGGACTTGAAGGGAGAAGCAAACTTGAAGTACAAAATATGCACCTGTGTTTAATTAAGAGCATTTTGAAGAGTGCATATTAAGCAATGTGATTTTAAGACTCAATCATTGTAATATGACCAAAACCTGAGTGAAAAGAGAATCAATCAGCTTGCTATTTTGTCTACGGACTCTATGTTCTCACTAACTTTGTTTTTGTCTGAACAAGCTGGTGGTGTTTATTTTGTTTAATATATACTTATCCTAAAAATAATAAGAAAATTTCCTAAAATTGCAGGCCCTCCGAAATCCACCCTCAATTTCATTTACTAAAATTAGGAAAGCCAATCACTTGCACATGCAAAATATCTTAAATATTTTCAGACCCAGTTGACTCTCCATTTTATTAATTCTGATTCCATTCTTTTCCCCCCTGGAAAAAAAAAAAACGATACTTTCCACAGTAGGTTTATAGGTTTATTCCACCTTAAATCACATCCTATAGAAACTATAAAGAGACTGCCAAGACCCAGAGGTACCAGGTATTTGGTCTTTACCTGACCCCAACACAAACATATGAACACAATTACCCCAGAACCACAGGCCAAATTCTTCACTGTTCAACAGCAAAAATTTGGTTCCAACCACTGGAGCAAAGTATTCTTTGACACAATACCTCAAGATATTTAATATTCATCCACAGCTAGCTTAACTGTAGTTGAGGCTAATGTTTAAGTCCTAGTTTCGGACACACCTATACAAAATCAACTTTGTACAACCAAAGTTGACCCAAAGAAGTTGCAGTTAGTTTAATAGCAGTCAACCCTTTCTGGACAACGAGGCCAAAATATATCTATAAAATGTAAATATATTTTTATGTAGATACAAATACATCTATAAAATTTACCAATTAAAATAACTTGAGGTTTACCATTTGTTTACCTGAGGAAGAGCAAGAAATTCTACTGAGAGAAACATAGAAAGAGATCTTAGAGCAGAAATTCCCTGACCCTAAGGATGAGGATTTTTTTTTTAATTTTTATTGAAAAACTAGAGGCCTGATGCACAACATTCATGCATTGGTGGGGTGGGGGGAGGGGGAACTCAGCCTAGACTGCACCCTCTTGCAGACCAGGATCCCTTGGGGGATGTCTAACTGCTGGCTTAGGCCCACTCCTGGGGGGGGGCCTAAGCCGGCAGTCAGACATCCCCCAAGGGGTCCTTGGTGCTGCCGCAGAGGCAGGAGAGGCTTATGCCACCACTGCGGTGCTCGCCAGCCATGAGCCCAGCTTCTAGCTGAGTGGTGCTTCCCCTGTGAGAGCACACTGACCACCAGGGGGCAGCTCCTGCACTGAGCATCTGTCCCCTGGTGGTCAGTGCACATCATAGCTATAGGTCATTCCACCATCTGGTCAATTTGCATATTAGCTTTTATTATATAGTATATAGAGAGGGAAAACTGCACATAGGGTACATTTTGACAAATTTTCACAACCTGGGTATGCCTGTTTAAGAATTTCATAGACCAAGGAAGATAAAATGTCCAGGACTCCAAAAGTCTCTCTTACACCCATTGCCATCATGTCTATTCATTAAAAAACAAAACAAAACAAAACAAAAAAACAAAAACAAAAAAAACTATGAGGTAGGCAATATCACACTCCCAATGTACAGATAAGGAAACAGATACAAAGACGATGTTACTTGCTCAAAGCCATATTACCAGCATATTGGGATTTGAATCCAGGCAGCTTGACCCCATAACCTATGCTTTTTTACCTCTACACCAATTTTCTAACTTATGTATCCATTGAAAGTTGATACAAAATCTTAACCTTTTGTTTACCTATCACAGATGTTCCTGTTAAAAGGAACCAATTTTTTCCCCAGAGCCTAATTTGCTCCCCGGTGCCTATGCCACCCACTACAGAAAAACAGGAAGTCACCTCTGAGAGACAGTTGGTAACTGTTGAACTCGAGAGACCCAACACATTTTCTTTTGGCATATTTTACCACCAGACAGTCAACTAGACACGGGGAGAAAGTAGACTCATTAACAATTACTGTGTCTACCATCTACTGCTGCCTTAGGGCAGGAGTCAGACAAACAGAAGGGGCACTGCAGGCTCCAGACTCAATGTCATCCAGTCACAGCAGCCAGTACCTGGTAGCACTGTAAACACACCAGCCCTACAGAGGGATCGCCTGCTGGGGGAGAAGTAGGGCTCATAAAGTGCGTTGAGCAAGGGCAACATCATTGAACTTCCCGGGGTTTGGAATCTGAAGGTCAAACTTCTGTGGGGTGTACTGGTGTCATTGTTTTAAATATATACCTCATTATTTCACAGATAATATGTTACCATGTTAAGGGCCCATATTGATGAAATTATAAGTGAGAAAGTAGATACATCTCTTCACTAAGAAGAGTATTCGAAGGCTTAGTGTTAACTTGGGTGTGCTGGGTCTGAGCTCTGGGGCACCTTCCATTCTTTCACTCAGCAAATATTCACTGAGAGTACCTTCTCTATGCCACATACTATTCTGGATGTTAGAGATGGAATGGTAAATAAACAGACAAGATACAGCCCATCAAACTTTCACTTCTACTCTCAGGACCAACTATTAGTTTCCTTACATGAGGTTTCTAAATCTCTTTTGGCAAGAAATGATTCTGTGTCTCACCAATAACAATTTTGTTATTGACCCGTAGGCAGAGGGGAGAAAGAGGGTGACAACTTATAAATGCTACAACTGTGTGAAAAATATTCATATGGTAAGGTTTAAAGATGATGATGATAATCCCACACCCGAGTTCACTGCTTAAACTCCTAAAAAACTCTTTAGGGAGGGACAGAGTAGAGGCAGTGAGGGCCCAGGTCTACACAGCCAGCACTCTGAACTTTGTCCTGGTGTGAAATGTACAACTTAGAAATTCTTGTTCACTTGTGAAATGAAACAACTCTTTCTCTTACTAATGACCGCATGACCTTATATACTAATAGCTGTATTAATCACAAAGGCTCTCAATCAAATAAGCCACTGGTTAGAGAATTAAATGCATAAATAAAAACACAATTAAGAAATGTGCTAATTTTTTCTTTACTAAATACAATATTCTGTCATTGCTCTTGGACAGATGGGCATTTTCTATAATAAATCAGATATGAGTAGATTCATTTAAGGTACACTCATTTCCTACCGTAATCACCTCACTTAACATTTTGCATATATATATATATATATATATATATATATATATATATATATATATTTAGAAATGCTAAATAAAATGTCAAGTATATTTTGGAAATTAGAATGTAAAATAGGCAGCTGGTGACATTACAATCTTAATGTGGCAGAGTGGGCTTTTCTTGTCTTTGCATTCCCTTCTTGCTTTACCTTTTCACTCCTTCCTAGGTGGGAGTAGAGGTGACTTAGGTGCAAAGAGAACTAGATGAAATGTTTTCAGCGTAACAATTGTATCAGCCAGGATAGAGGTAATCAGGCTGTGGTGATAAATGTCCCCAAGGCCTGAGAGTCTCCAATACAAAGGTTTACTCCCAGCTGTGCTGTGTGTCCATGGGTATTTGGAGGAGACTCAGCTTCATGTCATCAGCACTGGGCACCCAGGTTGAAGAAGCTGCATCTTCTAGAATGATGTTGGGGGAAGAGGGGAGGAGAGACAGAGAGACAGAGAGTAAGAGCTTAAGGCACAAACTGGCTCCTAAAGTCTGTTTCAGATTTTATTAGCAGAAGCAAATCACACAATCAATCAATGGGGTGGGTGAGTGTGATTCTTTCCTAAGGGGTAGGAAAGCAGATATTAGTAAAAAATAAAATAAAATAAAAATATAATCAAGCACATAAAGTTTTCTATGAAAGGCAGGTTAGAAATTAAGTTTTTCTTGTCTTTTAGAGGGTTCATTCTAATGAACCAGAAAGAGCTATAAGCAATGAACAAAATAGAGGACTTGGAAACATTCGTATGTAGCTGAGTCCTGGAGGAAAGCAGGATTCTTGAAAAAAATATCAAAGGACACTGGGGAGGGAAATGATAAATATCTGGGGAGGAAAGATTCCAAAATGCCAAACTCTTTCAAAGACTGCCATTTTCCTCAAATATGCATGCTTCCTTCTACTATAATTAAACTAGTGCTCCAGTGCATGAATTCGTGCACATTGAAGGGAAATTAATTAAGACGGTGACTGATGGGGCGGGACTGAGTGAGATGGGCCTGACGCACCCTGGAGGAAACCTCATGAGGTCCCACCCTGGCTGGCCACACCTGTGGTGGCACCACTGCTCAAAGGTAGTCTACAGAGTGAGTAGGATCCATCTGGTAGGTGGGGTCCCTCGGCCTGGCCTGTGGGGATCGGGCCAAAACCAGCTCTCCAACATCCCCTGAGGGGTCCCAGATTGTGAGAGGGCAGTTCTTGGGTGACACACCCCAGAATCAGGCTCCGTCCTCTCTGATTCCAAGTGTGTCACCCGAAAACTGCAGCTACCAAGTCACCTCAGCTCGGCATCTCCTGTGTTGAGCATCTGGCCCCTGGTGGTCAGTGTGCATAATAGCTCTTGGTCAGATGGTTGAACGGTCGGCAGGTCACTTAGGCTTTTATATAGATTAGATATATTATCTCCTACAATAAAGATAATTCTTAGCCTCCTTGCAGCTGGTGTAGCCTTGTATCTAAATTCTGGCAAAGGATGTTAAATAAAGGTAAAATATGGTAACTTCTAGGATACTCCTTTAAGAAAAAGTAGATCATCACCCTTGCTCTGTTCTCTATTCCATCCTTTGTCCTATTAACTTTCAGCAACATTGCCACTTGGGTTTTTAATATTAGTACCACACTCTAGAGTCGGAAGAAGCCTAAGGTAATCAGAAGACTCTTGCTACTTGTTCTAAGCCTTCTGTGCTGTTTGTTACTGTACATTTCAATATTTGATTGTGAAATATTTAAATTAAGAAAAGAAATTTTTAAAAATTGATCAAGGAAGCATCCACATAGGAGACTGGATTTAAAGTGGATCTTAAAGAATCCTTAGAGTTTAGATAAAGAGTTAAAGTGAGGAAAGGGGGAAGGAAAGTAGACTGACATTTGTCAGGCGACTCCAAACAATAACTTGTAATTTCTGAGCGCTTTCATTACCCCATGAACTTGTGCTAAGCACATTATTTCATTCAATTCTTGCAACAACCCAAGAATGTCTGCATTATTACTGCCATTTTCAGATGCAGAAACTGAGATTCTTTTTCACAGAATCTGAACACTTGCTCAGTTATATAGTTAGTAACTGGCCGGGCTATCCCTCTGTTATAGAAGCTCTTCCCTTTCCAGAAGGTAAAAGTAAACATAGGCATGCGAGAAGGAATGTGCCTGATGTTTTTTGAAAAGGCAACCCACTGGAACCAAGTTCATTTTAGGGAAACACTAAAATCTCCTCCCATCAATTGGTGAATGCTCTCTGAATTTAAACCTAAATTTAATATTGATTTTTAAAGATCACAATTTGCAACCAAAATAAAAATCACACACTACTTTCCAAAGTCAAATAAAAGTATTTTTGATTATGTGCATTTAAAAATTATTTATGACACTAATCTTCTCCATCTATGTAGAAAATTAAGTTCTCTGTATTCTATGAAGCATGCCTTCAGATTTGAAATGTGTCTACATTTCAAATAGCATATATTTTATACCATACTCACTTAACCATCTCAGTTATATTTTTTAATGTTGGAATAGTGCCTATATTTACAATATGCTTTTCAAACAACCTATTACTGCAGCATATGTCCATTTATCAATATAACATAAATATTAAAAAAAACATTTAGAAAAATAATCTAGATCTGTCTAATAGAATGCTTTACTGTGGTTGCTAACTTTTGTTTTCAATATTTTTATCAGTGGTAGAAATGACTGCTGAATTTGTAGTGTTCAAACTTATATTTGGATAAGCAAATACAATTCTGTATAATATGCCATGTACAATATACGTTTTAAGCTTCTTTAGAGAAGTTTAATTACAGTTCCTGCCTGTACCAACTAAACTGGTCTTAATAGGCTTCAGTTGATTGAAATTAGAAATTTTCCCTATTTTTCCACTTTATTTTTTATTATTTTATTTTTTTAAACCTCACCTAAGGATATGTTTCCATTGATTTTACAGAGAGAGAAAGGGAGAGAAAGAGACAGTGAGAAACATAATTATGAGAAACATCAATTGTTTGCTTCCGGTATGTGCCCTGACCAATAATCAAACCCAGGACCTTTCAGTGCATGGGCAGATACTCCAACCAGCTGAACCACACCAGCCAGAGCTCCTCTTCCTACTTTAATGCCAAGCACTTTCAGTAATCAAAGGACTTCTGCAGCTACACCAGACTGCAAACAACATTTGTGTTTCACCTAGATATGAACTTAGGATCTACTTCTACAGCAACTATTTAAACTAAAATGAATTATTGAAAACAGTCCATAGGTGACAAACATTACAACACAAAACCATCTAATGCCAAGTTTGAGAATGGCGGAGATTATATAGATTGAAAATGCATTGCCTGATCATTAAACTTGACACAGGAAGTTTTCACACAGCCTTTTAATGTCTGTTTCTTGTCTAAACTGATATGTTTTCATAAATGTGAATAGCTTTTCCATCTAGTCTCAACAGTATTAGTTGAGAGTTCATATTTTTCTTTATACAAATCTATGAAAGTACAAGTTTTTGTTCAAACTTATTTTAACCATTGTTAGTGGAAAATGTTAGAACGTGTGCAGGAAGGTCCCAGCAACTATATTTCTTGATTTGAAAACAGCGAAGAGCCCAAATATATATATTAAAGTGCCCATTTATTCTGCTAAAATGTATTTCTCCCCATATCTTTTGTCATCTCTCACTCTCCCCAACTATTTCAGAGAACCCAATTGAATAGGCTAAAGTAAAAATCAAGATAAAAGACTATATTTTGGTGACATACAAACACATATACTTCTTCCTTTGGGTAATTCTCGGTTCATCCTGGGATGCAGGAACAAAAAGCCAACATGCATGGGAATGCAGACAGGACTATTTGGGGTACTGCATGAATCCAATTGATTAAGTAGACATCCTCCATAATTTGAAAAGTAGTTTAATTTTTTTTCATGCTGTGTGAACCAAATGACAAAGTGTGACTAAAACTACCTTTAGGACAATCAAAATAGTTCACAAATACAATACTTGTTTACTTCCTCTTCGAAAGGTGTGAAAATTTAGACAATTGCCACTGGCAACTTTTTATTGAGCCAAGTGTTTTCTATCAGCTTACAAAACATATTAACATCATACTTCAAAGCACAATGAAGTTTTTCTGCATGTGAAATATAAGTTTGAGATTAGAGCCAGATTCCTTCCAATCATCAAACTTGCACCTACTTCTCTAACAGCACGGACTGAGTCCTTCCATTGTTTCACTTTGTACTCTACTTGCCATTGACCCACCCGGTAATGATTAAAACAACCAGTTAGGAGGAAGAACAGTTGAAATGCCATCAGTAAAGAAACCAGTCCAGTGGTTGGCAAACTCATTAGTCAACAGAGCCAAATATCAACAGTACAACAATTGAAATTTCTTTTGAGAGCCATTTTTTTTTTAACTTAAACTTCTTCTGATGCCACTTCTTCAAAATAGACTCGCCCAGGCTGTGGTATTTTGTGGAACAGTCACACTCAAGGAGCCAAAGAGCCGAATGTGGCTTGCGAGCTGCAGTTTGCTGACCACTGGTCTATACTAATTACAGTTTAAGTGTTGTGGAGGTTCTGCAGCAGAGCCAAAAAATAGGTCTGCTGTGGAGAAATAAGTCCAAGGTCATGTTAAATAAAAAATAACAATAATAAATAGGTAGATAGATAGATGATAGATAGATAGATAGATAGATAGATAGACTGACTAACTAACAAACTAATTTGTATCTCTCTACTGGATCAATTCTAAAAAAAATCTATTTTAAGGCAATAATTCTACATAAAGGAAACAGCATCATGCACAAAATGTTGTTTAGAGATTATTTACAATAAACAAATGGAAGGAACAACACACTACCGTAATAGCAGAACCATTAAATAGATTCATTGCTCTCCCAAAGGAATATTATAGCCATTTAAAGTGAAACACTTTTTTTGAAAAAAGAGAGGAGGGGGTGTTTATGTCGAATGACAATTTGGTGTTACCAAACTATGTCAAACAAGCTATATCTCCGCCTAGACAGAAAGTGAACTGTGAGCACAATGGTTTTTCCTTCCGTGGTGGAGCTTCTCTGTATTTGTGTAATAATCTATAAAGAAGACATATTACTTTTTGCAAAATAAATTCTTAAGTCTGATAAATTTTATCTGTATATAAATAAACCAGAAAATCCTCTACAAAAAGTTAAATGAGGATAAAGCCCCAAAGAAGGAAATAAAGAGACCGAGTGTTTATTTTCTCTCTCTCGCCCATTAGCTAAATATAGTCCCGTGATGCTGATCCAGCCCTGGGGGTTTTCGCCTTCTAATGAGGGGCCTGCCACCACTCTCCATGATGCTCTTTATTATTCAGCGCCGGCTAGCAGTCAAAGCTCCGCCGGCAGAGAGGATTAAACAAGGAGGCTGTGCATGTTGCTCAGTTTATCGGCAAATCCACAGCGACACGCATTTTCTTTTTTCCTCCACTCATGAATACTAAAACCCTCAGCGGTGCACGTCTCTCTCCATTACATCTGTGCTGCGGGCCGAGGCCATCTCCCTAAGCCCTGAGTGCTGGTGGGCGGGCTGCAGCTTCTGGGTCCTCCGCTAGTTACCAGCAAGGCCGGTGGGGCAGCCAAGAGCCAAGAGTAACAAGAGCCATGTCTTTGAATAATGATTAAGAAAGGGCGTGTGGATGAACAGATGAAAGAAAAACTCAATGTTATCTTTTTCTAGGGAAAGAAGGCCAGCTTAGCCACAACTGGAACATCAAAGTCATGACTGTTTTTAAAGGCTGAAAAGACAAACGGGTGAGGGGATACGTTTGGTGGAAAAAATAGATTTTTTTAATGGAAAAGCTTAATTGTGGCAAATGGAAGTCACATCCCTCCTTATTTATTTTATTCATCCTCCTTTCCTCATACCTTTTGAAAAGTCCTATGAGGCCAAGTTATGCTGTCAAAATATATCCTTCCCCTGTCATATCAGACTATAATTAGCTTCCTTTGGTTTGGGGTCATTTCATCTGCTCAAAATGCTAATTTTAAAGCCAGGATAGAGGTATCAGGTTGACTCTTTGTCTCTTGTTTGTTTTGTGCCGCTGACCCAGAAAGCCCTTACCTGTAATTCAGTCGCTAGAATGCCAGAAGTTATAGGACTTACTTGTCATTTACATAGGACCTCTCTGAGCATGCAGACAATTGAAAAGAGAAAAATTAAAATAGATATTCTCTATAAAGGAATGTTTCATCACCTTTTCCTATAGTGCCCAATAATATGAGTGCTCAAAAAATGTTTAATAAATCAATGAAAGGTATACTGTCCCAAAATCATTTCATAGGCAAGAACCACATCTTATAAACCTTTTGTCTATTCCAGCACACAGTACAGTCACAGATTCATAATAGGTAGTCGATCAAATATTTAGGTAAATAAATCCCCCCAAACTGATATTATAGACAAATATATAAAACTCGCTAAGCAAGTTTTATGTAAGATACCTAATAAATTTGTTTCTTTGCCCCCATATTCTTTTTGTCCAATTGACTCTCATATATTTTTATATGACTCTTTTCCCCCTTTCAAATTTAATCATATACCATGACTTCCCACATATACAAGCTTGAATTGAATTTGAACATGGATATGAATGACTGAGAATTATGACTCATAATGAGCCCTTCCTGCCCCATTTTGTGCAACTTCACTTGGTATAAAAAATGCACCCTGCCACCCGGAAGGAAATGTGTTAGCCCCAAGACAAATCGAACCACCACGTACACAGCTGAGAAGAATCATAATCGCTGTACATTGGTATTTGACTAATCTGATTTTTTAAAGGCAGTGATAAAACAAAGCAGATTATGCAGACATTTAAAGTATGCCTGAAACCTCCCAAAGCAATTTTGCCTGTAAGAGAGCAGTAATGCAATAAATACGCCACCATATAAATATATAGCAGAATGCATTTGAGTAACTTACATAGTCATTCAGGGCAGCAGATAAGAGAAAACTGACAAGCTAAATAATAAGTCTGTACTGAAGATCCTGGGCAAATATTATAAGAAACAGGATTGGGAATTAGGTTTGCCTAATGAAACCTGGCCCACTGCAAGTTCAATCAGGCAGACCTTGCAAAGATGAGAGGATAGTAAAACAACCCAATTGCACAGAAGACTTGAATAAAATAATTTAGTAGAAAAATAAATGTGCCAAGGATGCTGCCATTCTTATTAGATTTGGGGAACGAAATGCTGGTAATTCCCAAATTACTGAAAAGGTCAGCTTATGTGAAAACTATAAGCTGCCTCATCTTTGGTCCCACTTGACTTTACCAGGCCAGTATTTTGTTCCTCATCCTTATTCTGTTGACCAACTACACCCACTATTCATGCTCAGCTTCCTCAGAAGTAGTCGAGGTCATTCCTAAACTATTTGCCAGTCCTCCCCTTATCCCTCCAACCTCATCTCCTAGTTTCCTCTCCCTTCCGTCATCCCCTCACTCATCCCTTCTGCCATCCTGGTCTCCTTGCTGTTCTTTGAACAAATTAGGCCCCCATCCTCCTCTGTTCCCTTGTGGCTGCTATTCCCTTTGAATGGAACAGTCACAGTCTTCATATTTCCACATGCCTTGCTCCTACACCTCCTGTTCAGACAGCATCTTCCTAGTAGATCTTCTCAAATGCCCCTATTTAATTCCTCCCCCCTCCCCCCCGCCCCAATAAGTCAAGGGTTTCTATTGAGTTTGTTTACTATTGTCTTCCCAGTACCTACAACAGACTTGGAACATAGTAGGCTCTCACTAACATTTGTTGAATGATTGAATAGAAGACTAGATGCTACTATGAGATTAATTGGGTTATTTTAAATCTCAATTGATAGTATATGAAAAAGTTCGTTTTCACATTGTTTTAGAAAACAGTGCCAAGATAAAATGCTGATCAAGCCTTATCCTCTTATCTCTCCAACCATAATAGCAATTGTCAATGATTCATTGGAACAAAGGATTTTAAACCTATGTTCAGTTTATCCACTTGTCAAAATTATTGAGCCCTAGCTGTTTGCTTCAATTGATAGAGCATTAGCCTGTGAACCAAAGGGTTCCCTGTGGGCTGGATCCCGAATAGGATGTGTACAAGAGGAAGCTGATCAATGATTCTCTCTCATCACTGATGTTTCTACTTCTTGCTTCCTCTCTGAAATCAATAAAAATATATTTCTAAAAAATTATCTGGGGGGGGGGGGGCCAAGAAGTAAAAGGAAGATGAAATAAAAATGGCAGATGTTGGCAGTTGTTGCAGCTGGATGGTGGGTACAATGGAAACCCATTATACTATTTATTTTGTAAAGATTTGAAATGTTTCATATACAAAGATCTTTTTTAAAATCTATATTGAAGTTTCCAAACTGAACTAATAAATTAGGGGGAGGGGGAGAAGAAGCTTATCAATTTTCATGGTAGCCTGAAGGCTATTTAATATTTGATACCTTTCTCTATGTTCACTTTTGTTAAACTGTGAGCTTTCCTCTGAAAATTTGCTCATGAACACAGCCACTAGACATCAAAATTCCCCCAGGTAAATTTTAATGACTTTCCTATCTTGATTGAGGTCATGAAGCCGTCAAGGTATGAGGGAGGCCACACCGGATAGAACACCATGTTTGGAAAAGAGGATACAGATCGCAGCCTTCGGAGGCAGCCAAGGAAAGGCCTTCCCAGCAGGCATGAATGCAGGTAAGAGCATATTGTACACATCTGCACCAACCTCCCCTTCTGCCTAGAAAGGGACAATAGACCTGACTAGATGCCCAGCTGTGGTGAGCCAATCTTCCATCTTCCTGACTCATCTCTCTAAAATATAGCCAATCTACTACTCCAGGAATAGCTAAAATCCTTTACAAATAAGGGTGGATTTTTGGTTTTAAAAACAAACAAACAACTTTTTGAAATACTAAATAGTCCCGAAACAAAAGCTAGTATTGATTTTTTTTATATATTTTTTTTTTAAATTTCTACAATCTTCAAAATTTAAAAAAAACACACACATAATTTTATAAAAGGAAGTGTGTCTGCCTTACAGCATCTGATCATTCAATGTTATTGATGCACTTTTATAATTTATTAAGCATATGAAGTGTTTTTCAGGGGCTAAGGGAATTTCTAGCCTTATTATTAGAGAAAGACATATCTTCTAAAATAGCCTAGAAGAATATACTACAGATCTCGCCTCCTTGAATGTGACCAATTGAATTTAGAAGAGATTTTAGAGCTTAGTGAATCTACTCTGACCTCCAATCCATTTGCCTGCCTCAATTCCCCAATTAATTCATTGAAGCCCTAACAAGTAAAAACAGAATATTATTCTTAGCTAATTTAAGCCCCTGATTCCTTGGCCAATTATAACATAGTGGATAACTAGAATAAATATTTTCAAAAATAACTATTTTTTAAGAATTTTAAATAAATCTTTATTGTTCAGATTATTACAGATGTTCCTCTTTTTTCTCCTCATAGCTCCCCTCCACACGATCCTCCCCACGCCCCAAGCCACTGTCCTCATCCATAGGTGTAAGATTTTTATCTAATCTCTTCCTGGACCCCTTACAACCTCATCCCCTCAAGAATTGTCAGTCCACTCCCTTTCTATGCTCCTAATTCTATTATATTCACCAGTTTAGTCTATTCACCAGATTTTTTTTTAATCACTTGATTTTTAGATTCACTTGTTGATAGATATGTATTTGTTGTCACTTTGTTGTTCATAATTTTTATCTTTACCTTTTTCTTCTTCTTCCTCTTCTTAAAGAATACCCTTAAGCATTTCATATAATCCTGGTTTGGTGGTGATGAACTCCTTTAGCTTTTTCTTGTCTGTGAAGCACTTTATCTGACCTTCAATTCTAAATGATAGCTTTGCTGGGTAGAGTAATCTTGATTGTAGGTTCTTGCTTTTCATCACTTTGAATATTTCTTACCACTCCCTTCTGACCTACATAGTTTCTGTTGAGAAATCAGCTGACAGTTCAATGGGTACTCCCTTGTAGGTAACTAACTGTTTTTCTCTTGCTGCTTTCAAGATTCTCTTTTTGTCTTTTGCCCTTGGCATTTTAATTATGATGTGTCTTGGTGTGGTCCTCTTTGGATTCTTCTTATTTGGGGTTCTCTGTGCTTCCTGGACTTGTAAGTCTATTTCTTTCACCAGGTAGGGAAAATTTTCTATCATATTTATTCTAATAGGTTTTCAATATTTTGCTCTCTCTCTTCTTCTGGCACCCCTATAATTCAGATGTTGTCCCAGAGACTCCTTACATTATCTTCTTTTTTTTCTTTTCTTTTCTTTTTTTTCTTTTCCAGTTGAGTGTTTTTTGCTTCCTCATATTTCAAATCTTTGGTTTCATCCTTGGGGTCCTCTAAGTCTACTGTTGAAATTTTGTATATTATTCTTTATTTCAGACAATGTATGCTTAATTTTTTACTGGTTCTTTTCCTTTTTTTTTTTTTTTTTTTTTTTTTTTGCATTCTCATTAAGATCCTTAAAGGTCTCACTAAGTTTCTCAGAGGTTTCTATAAGATTCTTGAGTAACCTTGTAAGTGTGGTTTTGAACTCTATATCCAGTAGTTTGCTTTCCTCCATTTCTTTTATTTGTGACATGTTTCTTTGTCTCATTTTGGCTGCTTCCCTGTGTTTATGGAGTGGCTTTGTATGGTAGGTGACCTAAAGGGCCCAGTGGCTCAGCCTCCCCAATTACCTGAAGTGGACACTCTTGGTGCACTCCTTTGTGGGCTGTGTGCACAGTCTTGTACTTAAGCCTTGATTGCTGTTGGTACACTGGAAAGAATTGACCTCCAAGCCAATTGGCTGTGTGGACCCGCTATGTTTATAATGGAAGAACTGCTGTGCTGGAGACACCCTTATGGGGCAGGACTTGCTTCAGTGGGGCTTTGGTGCTCATGAGTTTGCCTCTTGAGTGTGTCACTATGGATGTGAGGAGTTGAAATCTGGTATCATCTCACACTGACCACTAGGTACACTGGCTCCTGGATCTCCCAGGAGGTGTAAGTTAGCTACTGCCTGAAACCACCCTATAGGAGCTACAGGGAGATCTGCAGATTTCTCCTCTTTGTTTGGGGTTTGGAAGTTTTTGAGCTGTCTGATGCAGCTGCAGTTTGTTAGGTTAAGCTATTAAAGGGTAGGCCATTTATATGCAAAAGCCACTGTGCACAGTTTGGGTGGGTGTGTAAATTGGGTGGGGTGAGTCTCAGGGAATCACTGGGGTGTAGAAAACAGCAATGGCTGCCAGTCAGCCATCTCTATGTCTCCATATCTCCTCACCCGTACCCCAGCGCAGTAAAGAATGATTCCTGTGAGCACCTCTGCAAGAAAGCCACCTTCACTTTCTGACCATTGATGCCAGACAGTCCAGCTTCTCCTCATGGGTCCCTAGACTCTTGACGGAAACTGGAGTTCAGAGCAGTAGGGAGCTTGTATCTCCTTCCCGATTGGAAAAAAAAAAAACAGAGCACCCAGTAGCCAGCCACCAGCCTGATTCGTGTGCCTCTGTAACCTCTGCTTTTCTGCGCCTCTGCATGTCCTATCCAGTCTCAATGTGCTTTTTACTTTCCTTCTAGTTGTAGAACTTCTACTCAGCCAGCTTTCCCATGATTCTGGGTGATAGTCGTTTTGTCTTTTAATTGTAGTTTTGGTGTGGTGAGAGGCAGCATGTGTAGGTGTGTGTATACCTTATTCCCCATCTTGGTTTCTCTCAAAAATAACTATGTAATTAGAGGGGTGTTTTTTTTTTGGGGGGGGGGGTGTTTTGTTTTGTTTTTAGGGTTTACCAGTTATTTTTATTTTCTTTTGCACTTTCCTATTTTCTCCAAATTTTCTTTTTTTAAATTCTGTATTGTTTAAAATATTACATATATCTCCTTTTCCCTCATTGACCTCTTCCAGCCCACCCCAGCAAATGTTCTCACCCCCCTACTGTTTGTGTCCATGGGTTATGCTTATATACATGCATACAAGTCCTTTGGTTATTCACTAACCCCCTCTACCCTTGCCTTCCCTCTGAGATTTGACAGTCTATTCAATGCCTCTATATCTGGATCTATTTTTGTTTAACAGTTTATGTTGTTCATTACATTCCACAAATTAATGAGATCATGTGATAATTATCTTTCTCTGACTGCTTATTTCACTTGGCATAATGCTCTCCAGGACCATCCATAACTGGAGATTTTTAAGACTGGTGACTAGCAACAGTGTAATGAATTTGGGTGTGTTTGTTATCCATCTTACATATTTGTTATAAATAATTACAGATAATTAATTTTTAAATGCAAGAATACATTAGTTCAACAAACAAGCTTTTGTCATTATCTAATACCCATTAGGATGGCTACTACCCAAGAAAAACAGAAAATAAAAACTGTTGTTGACAATGTGGAAAAATTGGAACCCTTTTCCACTATTGGCGGGAATATAAAATGATGCAGTCACTATGGAAAACAGTATGGTGGTTATTTAAAAAATTAAAAACAGAATTACCATATGATTGCTGGATTACATGGTATACACCCAAAAGAACTGAAAGCACTGTGTGGAAGAGGTATTTGTTCACCCATCTTCCTAGCAGCAGCATTCACAATAGCCAAAAGATGGAAGCAACCCAAAGGCCCTCCAACAGATGAATGAATAAGATGTGATATTCTTCAGCTTAAAAAAGAAATTTCAACATGCAAAACATGATTAATCTTGAAGACATTACACTAAGTGAAATACGCCAATCACCAAACACACACACACATACACACACACACACACACCATATGATTCCACTTATATGATGTACCTAGAGGAGTAAAATTCACAGAGACAGAAAGTAGAATGCTAGTTGTAAGAGGCTTGGGGTGGAGGAATGGGGACCTGTGAGTATAGTTTCAATTTTAAAAGATTAAAAGAGTGCCCTACCCAGTTTGGCTCAGTGGATAGAGCATCAGACTGTGGACTGAGAGGTCCCAGGTTCAATTCTAGTCAAGGGCATGCACCTTGGTTGGGGGCACATCCCCAGTAGGAGGTGCACAGGAGGCATCTGATTAATGTTTCTAACACTCTCTCTCCCTTCCTCTCTGTAAAAAAAAAAAAAAAAAAAAAAAAAATCAATAAAATCTATTAAATAAATAAATAAATTTTAAAAGAGTTCTAGATTGGTTGCACAAAAATGTGTATATATTTAACACTATTTAACTGTATACTTTAAAATCCTAAAATGATAAATTTTTATGTTGTATGCATTTTACTATAATTTTTTAAAGCCCCCCAAAAAAGGCTTTTGTCTGACTGGTGGAACAAAGCCTTTTCCCACCTATTCTCTGGAGTTTTTTAAAATTGTAACTGACTCTGCATGCACAGGTAGCCATGTTTTCTGACACTTAGAACATTCAGATGAATGGCTCCAAGTATACTGTGTAAATCAACTGGAAGCAGCAGAGCATGGCTGCTGACAGCAGAGAAGAATCCATGGCTGGCAGAGCTTGATGAGGTGCCACTTTGAAGGATAGGGAGTCGGGGTTTGGCTGTGTCCAATACCACAAAAGGCTCTAGACTGAGAAAGTCCAGATCAGAGCTTTCAACTAACTTGACAACTGACACATGCTGTAGCAAGGTCCATCTTATAAAATGTACCATTAGAGGCAGGAAAAGGTGAATGTATAGATACAATTTTAGGTTAAACAGTGCATCAACAACTGTAATCACATCACTCCTTCCTGCCATTCGCCCATCCCTTATGTTTCTTGTCCACAGATAAAATGAACAACTACTGATTTAACTGAAGAATTCTAGAGCCAGAAGAGCTTTCAGAGATAATATGTCTCAAGGAAAGAAAGTAAGTTTTAACTTCCATGGCAACCTCCATCATTTGGTATTAGCTGCCTTGAATGTGGTCCTGAGAAGTACTGTTCAGCTACATCTGGGCTCAGAGGGAAGCCATGATTTGATGGCTTAGTTATATCTGTCCCAGATCATTCAGAGAAACTGAAGCAGAGCTGAGAAGAAAAAAAAAAAACTACCAGTCCTGAGTCTGTTCCGTCGAAGAGCACAGCTATAAGATGGAATTTGCTTTACATATCCCTGCCAAGTTCAAGCCCACAAAATAGGAAATGACTTGGGTGTTGGAAGAGAAAAAGGTGTGAGTTGTGGAATGTCTTTCAATAGAGCTAGAAATTTTCTTAAGTGAGGTGGACCTCTGGGTCTGGATGAACTCATCAGGAAGGAGATGGTAGAGAATCACACAGGCATGAAGCCACCGACAGGAAAACAAAAAAAGGCAAGTAAGAGGGGAAAAAATCCATAACAAGATATGCTTTTTAAAAACCCAAAGAGAGCCGAAACCAGTTTGGCTCAGTGAATAGGGCAGCCAGGGGCAAACTATGGCCCTCGGGCCAGATCCAGCCCAATCAGTCGGCCCGCGGAGCCGAAAGAGCGGAGGGTTCTCTTGCTCTCCCCTCCGCTCCTTCACCAGCAGCCCAAGATGAGAGTGCCAGCATGGCCAGGTTGCTTTTGTTCCGGCCCTCCGGTCCAGTTTAAGAACCCATTGTGGCCCTCGAGTCAAAAAGTTTGCCCAACCCTGGAATAGGGCATCAGCCTGCGGACTGAAGGGTCCTGGGTTTGATTCCGGTCAAGGGCATGTACTTTGGTTTAGGGCACATCCCCAGTGGGGGGTGTGTGTGCAAGAGGCAGCTGATCAATGTTTCTCTCTCATCAATGTTTCTAACTTTCTATCCCTCTCCCTTCCTCTCTGTAAAAACTCAATAAAATATATTTTTTTAAAAAAACAAAGAGAACTTAGAAATTTCCAGTCCAACATATTTGATTCATGTGTTTTTTTGTATAATTAATTTTATAGAAATTGTTTATCTTATCATCTCTGTTCTTGAGCACATTAATCATCTCATTTTAGAGTTTTTGTCTAATGGCTCTCAAATTGGGGTCATCTATGAATTTAGTATCTGTTTTTCCTTTGAATTTTTAGCTATTTGGTCCTATCTCTTGGCATCTCAGTTAATTCTTAATTGCCATGTGATGCATATAAAAAATTATAGAGGATATGTTAGTTTTCTCAAGAGAGCATTTCATTTTCTTTCCAAAAGCAGTTAGACTAAAGGCAGATCCAGTTAGGAGTTGGGAAGCTTTGAGACTAGACTTTAGCCTTTGAAAAGACTGGTCTATTTCTGGTTTATCCTCAGGTCTAGTCTTTCAACAGTCTCAACTCAGGCATCTACCACAGTCCAACTCCAGTGGTGTCTTTTGTTGGTTGGCTGGTTGATTTTTAAGGGGATTTTTTTAGGGTATTTGGGTCTCCTTAGCTCTAAAAGAAAAGAAAAATCTCTGGGCCTCCACTTACTCAGCCTCTCCTCCCTGCTTACAAATCAGCAAAAAGTTGGAGGTGAAAAGTAGCAGTTACCTTGATGGGTTTTCCTTTTCTCTGTCTTGGCCTCTCAAGTCCTGGATGTGTTGGTTGTTTTCACAATATGTATTTTTATTGATTTCAGAGAGAAAGAGAGAGGGAGAGAGAAATAGAAACATCAGTGATGAGAGAGAATCATTGATGGGCTGCCTCCTGCACACCCCCCTTCTGGAGATCAAGCCTGCAACCTGGGCATCTGCCCTTGACTGGAATGAAACCCAGGATCCTTCAGTCCATAGGTCGACGTTCTATCCACTGAGCCAAACCAACTAGGGTGGTTGTTTTCTGATGAATTTGACAACTGTGTATGTGTGTGTATTTTTATACCCCCAAAAATTATAATTAAACGGAAAAAGACAAAAGGAAATAAGCTCACCATCATCCTATCATCTGAAGTATTCAGTTTAGTATTTTGCTATTTTCTTATATCTTTTCTCCTATGCATTTGTGTTGGTCTTTTTACATCATTATATAAATAGTGTAAATAGATTTTATATTCTAGAAAGAATTCTAAGGGAAAATATATAAAATTTTAAAGTGTAAAAACCTTTAGAATTATTTAGTATGTGGTGTGAAGATTCAAATAGTCCAATGTAGTCTGAGGCACCAAAGAAAGAGCTTATGATCTGATTAAAGAGACCTAAAAAATGCATAACACTTAAAGGTTTCAAATCACTGATGAGGCCTGTTCAATAAATAATGATTATATATATATATATATATATATATATATATATATATATATATATATAATTTGATTTTTTTACAGAAAGAAAGAGAGAGGAATAGAGAGTTAGAAACATCAACGAGAGAGAATCAGCTGCCTCTTGCACGCCCCCCCACTGGGGATGTGCCTGCAACCATGGTACATGCCCTTGACCAGAATCAAACCTGGGACCTTTCAGTCCGCAAGCTGACCCTCTATGCACTGAGCCAAACAGGTTTCAGCAATAATGACTTTTCCCCATAAACAAATAGCAAAGGAAGTTTAAACCTAAAAACTGAAAAACTGGATAAAATTAATATTGCAGAAGAAACTCATAAATAAAAAATAAAAAAGATCTGTCAGGGCTTTTGCTTAAGCTTTCTTTCTTTAAAAATAAATCTATAAAAATTGCTTTCCTTGACATTTCATTTATTATATCCTCCCCGTAGTAAATATTCTACATGTGCCTGTGAGCCAGCCAGCCGGCTTTTGGCCGACCTATATATCTAGTTAATTTAAGATCAAGCCACCATGGTGCTAAGCTGACCATAACCCCGACTTCTGATGAGTTGTTATCCTGTGAAGTCACTGTGCTAAGCATAGGCTTTCACAGCAGGGATTTTCCACGTGTATGTTGTATAAGGAAGTATTTGCGGTGTGATAGATTTTTTGCTCGGCCAACTGAGTCAGCATTTGTGGTGTCAATGGTTAATATCTCTTCCTTCTGAGGTTTTAGATTCATGCTTGTCCTGAAATCAAGGCAGGCCAGCCTGGTGCCCTAGAAGTCACTCTTCAGATTGGAGAGGGCCAGAAAGAGCTCGGGACATTTCTCATTCCTTTGCAGCTACACCTGGTGAATAGCTGTCTTTAGAGAGCCCCTCCACCCCACTTCACCCCAACCCCAATCCGGGATAGTTAGACTGCTTAGGCAATGAACCTGTGAAGCATGTCCTATGTATTATAACCTGGCTAATATGAAGCTAAGAATTTCTCAAAAGCAAATTGTAAAATTATGGGAAAATACTATTTGTCCTTCTGAATAAAGTGACTCAGCTATTTGCATACCCAAATTTAAATTTCTTTATAAGTAAAGCATGGTAAAATATGAAGCTTACGTTTTTTTAAAAAATACTATTAATAATATCTTGAGTTTTAGAATATCTATTATGTTCAACATAAATGAACAAGCCCATTAAGACAAATAAATAACATGAAGCTGGGAGATGTTTCGGGTAAGTCACAGAAGATTATGTTTGCAGGGAAGTAACACTTTTTTACTCTTTTTTGTTCAATTCCCAGATTTCTTTAAAATGATTGTAAGTAGCCCTTTGACACTTGTAAGAACATGTTCCCAGATGTTCATAAACTCCCAAATTTTTAATCAGAATTGTTGTTGATACCTCCTGGTTCTCTTCCAACTCATGTTTCTAGAGCCACATGTGTCCTAGGCAGATCTTTGCATCACTCAAGTTTTACCCTCTCCCTCAAGACCATATTCAAACACACACACTTACACATGTGCACACACTCACACGACTATTGTGTATGAAAATGGGCAAGAACTTTAAAGCAAAGTTTTAAAACTATAAGAAACAATAGGGGCTAGGAAGCTGTCTCAGCTCACCTAGTATCTACCCTACCACAACTCACACCTTTTCCGTTGCTATAAAGTGTATATAGTGAACCTTGAGATCCTAGAGAAATCACTATCACTACAAACTTTTTCAAGGACAATGGTCAATTGCTGCTTACTGTCTGAGAATGATGCACAGCTCAGTGTGGTATAGCTATAGTCTTGAGAAGCTTTAAAAAGACATTGAAAGACTCATGGTTTAAAAATGAAAATATTTAACATTCAGAAAACAATACCATAAGTTTTCAAAAGATTCACTTTAAAAAATGGCTGGTGCAGGTACAGAGGGTCAACTAAATCAAATGGACTCTTCCTTGTGTAGGCTGTACCTGTGAGGGATCGCTGAAGGTAGGTGATCTATTTAATAGTATACTTTAAAAAAATTATCTTTATTGTTGAAAGTAATTCAGAGGTACCCTTTTTTTCCTCATCGACCCCTCCCAGCCTGACCAATAGTATACTTCTGACATATAAGAACTTCTGACATTTTTTCTACCCATATTTATAGCAGACTCATTTCCACAAGTAAATATTCTTATAAATAATGACATCTTAAGTGCTTTTAAAGATTATTATATTGCTCCAGCACCCAAGATAACATATTCCAATCTTTTTAAAAGATCATAAAGAAAACCAAATAGAATAAGCACAGAATGTGACAACAATTAATTATTATACCAATAAATTAGCTTCCCCCTTCCCCCCCACTGCCAGTCAGAGTTTAAGCCAGGAAAAAGCTTGAGCAATAACCAAGGAAAATGCCTTTTTTAAAATAATCCTTCCAATTCCTTTAAGATTTTCAAGGATCACTAAAGTAATCCAAGTAAACCGAAGAAGAAATGGTGGCAAATGGCAGTGATAGGATTAAGCACAGTGATGCTAACACCGAGAATATACTGAATGAAATTCTGGTTTGATAGATTGTGACAGTTTAGTAACTGCTAACAAATGATATTAGGCAAGCTTTTTTCACTGGCTCAAAGACTCAGACCTGAATTTGACAAATGTGTTTTCCACTTAGAATGTATTAAATCTTTAAAAATTCAAACATGCATAAAGAAAAGAAAAAAATCTCCTAGTGTAGATTGGAAAAACAAAGGTGTATGATTGAAATGCAATGAGAAGGGGGCTTTCCTTTGGCAGTATGTACAGACTAGAATCTTTGAAAGAAATATCCAAGTGTGCCTGAGCTTTAAAAGCGTGAGAAATCCTTTTGCATTCACTCTGCTGTTCTTTGACATCTGTCAAGTATTCAAGGACTGAAGGGCAAAAGCAAAAGAGGGAGATAAAGAAATATCCCAGCCCAGCTAGTGTGGCTCAGTGGTTGAGTGTCAACCTATGAACCAGGAGGTCACGGGTTTGATTCCCGGTCAGGGCACACAGGCTCGATCCCCAGTGTGGGGTGGGTAGGAGGCAGCCAATCAATAATTCTCTCATCACTGATATTACTATCTCTCTCTCCCTCTCCCTTCCTCTCTGAAATCAATAAAAAATATATATTAAAAGGAAATAACAGAAGGAAGGAAGGAAGGAAGGAAGGAAAGAAGGAAGGAAGGAAGGAAGGAAGGAAGGAAGGAAGGAAGGAAGGAAGGAAGGAAGGGAGGGAGGGAGGGAGGGAGGGAGGAAGGGAGGAAGGGAGGAAGGGAGGAAGGGAGGAAGGGAGGAAGGGAGGAAGGGAGGAAGGGAGGAAGGGAGGAAGGGAGGAAGGGAGGAAGAAAGGAAGGAAGGCCCAGTGATCCAGTGATTCCTTTAAGCTTTGCCTCTGCCCACACAGATAAGAATATACAAAGAGGTCACTGTCTTTTCCCATGTGGTCAAGAATAGATTTATTAAAGGAGAAAGGGATTTGAACGTGTACTTAAGAAGGAAGATATGTTTTAGACTTAGGGACTTCTGTGTGAGAGTTGTCATAAAGCAAGGAGTCTAAGATTAAATTTCCTGCTCTTTATGTCTCAATACGAAGCCTGTGTTGGGCAAATCAGTTCAGCTACCTGGGCCTTGGCTCTGCATCTACATAATGAAGAGACTGAGGGGGTCATTCCTATCTTCAACCCTGGCTCTAAAAGGCCTTCAACCCCTGAGTAGGAAAGACCCTCTCGTATGTGAACACGAGCAGTTTTCACCATTGTTGTTCCTCCTAAGTCAAAACCAGCACTTGGATTCGTGTCCTCGGCAGCCTAACAAAGGTAACATATGTGATTCATTTATGATTCTCTGGAGTGAAGTATGCTAGGTGGGAAATTACATACTAGGATTACACGGGCAATTAACCAGCTTTGTCAACTGAAGTAGTGACAGCTGTTAATCATATCTTTTAATTCTTCACTGTTTTTTTTAATCTGTTATTATTACTCTTATAATAATTTTCTGATCTCTTTACTTTCTCCCCATTTTTTTCTCCTTCAGAAAATTCTAACTGAACTCTCTCTGACCTTCTTTTATGCTGGATAATTTTCCCCTTGGAAACTCACACTTGATTTCATTTCAGCTCTCTAGCTTTCTGATTCTAGCTGCCTCTGCTGATTGTAACCAATTTGCTTTCAAGGGTCGAGGCAGACTTCTAAGCCCTAACTCACACTCCTGTTCTTTAATCTCCAGTGATGGTAGAAAAGAATACGTTGTCCTGACCGTTTGGCTCAGTGGATAGAACGTTGGCCTTTGGACTCAAAGGTCCCAGGTTCAATTCCGGTCAGGGGCATGTACCTGGGTTGTGGGCACATATCCAGTGGAGAGTGTGCAGGAGGCGGCTGATTGATGTTTCTCTCTCATGGATGTTTCTAACTATCTCTCTCCCTTTCTCTCTGTACAAAAATCAATAAAATATATTTTTTAAAAAGAAATACAACACTCATTTATTACTTGTTGAACTTGGAGGCACCATTCAGACTCTATGGGTCCAACCTTTTATAAATAAGAAAAGTGCTTTTGTTAAAGCTCCATTGAAAGTAACTGCACTATGTGGTTTTAACATTCCTTCAGTAGCTGACACTGTAATCAGACAAACAATGGGTCCCTGCTGCCTGTCACTGCTTGAGCCAATTAAGCAGAGACGAGGTTGAATCTCATATGAGTGTTTATTCCAGTCCTGCCGGCAGGATGGGAGAGCAGCAGGTCATCCACAAACGTCTGCTCTGCACCCCACCATAAGTCAGCTGCTTACGTTGGATAGAAGGACAAAGATGACATGGGAAGTTGGCAAAAGGCCTGCCAAATGGGCAGTTTACAGGTAATGCAGGCTGGATATTTGCAAAGGCCTACAGGTATGCAAAGGCTGGGGGTCTTCAAAGGGCTGGCTAGCTACTCTGGTCTCTGCAACATGGTTGTGAAACTTTTCATGACAATAGGCATTATCCGGGTGGAGAGGGTGGGCTGCATTTCTACGTGAGCTCCCAGCTCCCATGTGCAACTCCCAGCCAGGTTAGAACGTGCCTTCTCTAGTCAGGACAACAGTCACAGTGAAGAGAGCATGAGTAGTATTTCCTTATAATATAGCTGCTCCCCAGCATTCTATTTCAGCCCCATCAACATGATGTCTGGGGGAATCCACTGACCTCTTCCTCTGATTTTAAGTCCTCAGCTCCAAACAGACCACGTTATTATCATCACAACCACGTGAAAGTTCTGCACCAGAGAAGCTGGTTCAATAGCAGCCCTATTAGAGCTTCCAGTGGAAAACAACAAAATCCCCTCTAAATTTAAGCAGAAAAAAAATCTTGAAAGGTATGAGATGACTTACAAAACCACAGGAAGACTAAAGGCTCAGTTTCCAGGAAATGCCACAAACAGTGCCTCAGAACTGGCCTGAGGAGGACACGGCTGCTGTCTCCGTGAATCAGCTCCAGGACTTGACTTTACCTGCGGCGCCTCCAGTCCGATGCTTCACCTTACCCCCTCTGCCGCACCTGGCGGTCAGCTCCCTCTTCGCCAGGCATGCCAGGGCATTCAGTCCTCCCTGTCCTTTTCCTCCTGCTCTTCCAAACCAAAGCCCATGCTGGCATGTCTGAGTAGCAGCCCAGCATCCCACTTATCTCCTAACTGCAAAGACACTGAGACTCATAATGTGGGATGTTCCCCAAACATGCAAAGCATGTTCAAAAATGAATGGGCAGCCAAAACCGGTTTGGCTCAGTGGATAGAGCGTCGGCCTGAGGACTGGAAGGTCCCAGGTTTGATTCTGGTCAAGGGCATGTACCTTGGTTGCGGGCACATCCCCAGTAGGGGGTGTACAAGAGGCAGCTGATCGATGTTTCTCTCTCATTGATGTTTCTAACTCTCTATCCCTCTCTCTTCCTCTCTGTGAAAATCAATAATATATATATATATATATATATATATATATATATATATATTTTAAATGAATGGGGACCGTGTGTCAGGGAGAGCTGTGTGCCCGGGGGAAGACATGTGCCCCGGGGAAGCCGTGGGACCCGGGGGGAGGGGCGGTGTGAACCAGAGGAGGAGCGGATTCTATTCGTGTGATTCTGAGATAGTCACCATAAAACAAGCAGATTGTCAAATGACAGCAGGGAGGGGAAGGAGACCTGGGGGAGATAAGAGAACAACCGAAGGACTGGTATGTATGAAGTACAACCAACTAACACAGAACTCTGGGGAGGGAGGGCATGCATGGAAGGCGGGGGGGCAATGATAAGCATATAATACACACATATATACCTATGTACACATATAATACCTTAATAAATTAAATAAAAATTAAAAATTAAATAAAAAATGAATGGGCAGCCGAAGATCTCACAAATGTAGTCTTCGGTTGCTAAATGAAAAGCAGAATCCCAGGCTCCATCCTCTGGTCTTGCCCATCTTATTAAAGCACAATTGCATTAATAAATGGCAGGCCCTGAAGTAAACAAAGAGCTACAAACATTATCTTTATCCACACCCACCTCCAGAACAATATCGGGAGGCAGTTAAGTGCTCAGCCAGGCTTATTCAAACAATGAGTGCTTATATACATGGCTAATGTTTAATCCAACAAATACACATCAAGCACCTGTTTTATCCAGGGCTTGTTTGAGGCGCTGAGGGATGATAAGTAGGTGAATAAAATATGGGGGCGGGGAGTAAGCAGACTGAAAGAAGTTAATGGGGGGAGGGGGAAGAGGACCTATGTAATACTTTTAACAATAAATAGTTTTTATTTTTTTTAAATATGGTCCAACCCTCAAGGAATTTATAGCTTTGGGAATAAGAGAAATATTTGGGTACTAAAATTAATATGCCTTGATAAATACTATGCAATAATAAAAATACATGAAATGTGTCAGGAAGACACAAGGAACAAGCAATTAACTCTGCCTTGAATAAGAAAGCTGGGGAGAAGGGGTAGTAACGTTTGAGCCCAAGTGCAAAAGGGTTTTACAGAGAAGAAAGGGCACTGCAAGCGGAGAAACTAGTGAGAGCTCAGCTTGTCAGCATTCAGCAATTCCGGGCATTCTTCCAAACATGTTACACGTAGTAACTCATTTAAGCCACTTGACAAGCCTGTGATGTAGCTGCTATTAATATTCCTGTTAGACACAGGAGTTGAGTGTGGGTGCCCCAGTCCCAGCATCCGGGCTCATGCCACGCTCCGAGCTCCCATGCTTCTATTTTACAACAGCAAAGGCACAGATACAGAGGCAGGAGGCAGTACAAGGAGCTCAACAAAAAGCAGGAGTTTTCAGTGTCATTGTATATAATGGGTTGAGGGTAAAGAAAAGGCTGAGAGATATAATCATTATGAACCACCTAAATTTAAATAAGACTCATAATGTGGGATTTCCCACAAATATGCAAAGCACATTCAAATCAGCAAAAGTTAAGACAATGTGGCTTATCTTGCCAGCACAACAGCATTGAGAAGAATGGTAACCTTTTAAAAAATTGTTTAGAGTCATAGGAGCATGAAACAGACTGTTGAACCTCAGAGGGGAGGCAGGGAGGGTGGACACAGACAATGGGGTGGTGAGGGCCTGGTGGGGGGAGGATGGGAGTGGGCCGGAAGAGGTTTATGCAGGGGAGGACCCATGTAATACGTTTAACAATAAAGATTTAAAAAGAAAAGAATTTAAAACATGTGGCTGAATAAAGTATTATAAAATAAAATTTTAAAAAAATTTTTAAATGTGATAGAACCCTGGCCAGTTTGCCGAGTGCTAGAGCATTGGCTCTTGGGTCAAAATATCGCAGTTTTGATTGTAAGTCAAGAGCATGTACCTTGGTGCAGGTTCAATCCTGGGCCGGTCAGGTGTGTGCAAGAGGCAACCAATCCATGTGTCTCTGCCACGTCTCTCTCTCTCTCTCTCTCTCTCTCTCTCACACACACACACACACACACACACACACACACACACACACCTCTTTCCCTCCCTTCTCCCTTCCCTTCTCTCTAAAAATCAATGGGAAAAAAATGTCCTCACTCCTTGGGTGAGGATTAAAATACTATGGGGAGGGAGGGCATGTTTGGGAGTGGGGGTGGGATGGTGGGGTGGGGATTGGTAAGGTATGTACACATATAATACCTTAATTAAAAAAGTGTTTAAAAAACTGATGATGGAAAAAGTGAAATCTGTGCCAAGGGAAGTGAGTCTTGCTCTGTGCTGCAATGCTTCACAGAGTCAGTTCGCGGCCTGAGTGTGCCCAGTGGCAAGAAGCTTCCTCCTCGATCTGGCAGTAATGATGTGGCTTGTGTAGGCACCTCTGCTCTCCTTCGTTCCCTATGCCACACCCCCAGGACCGCAATCGCTTCAGAGGAAGCACAGCAAATATTCTATCGGAGGCAAGTTCAGAAACCTTGTCACTGGAGGCACAGAAAATTAAACCAGCTACCCTTTTTGAAACCCTCCCAAATAGACTATTTCCCTCCAGAAAAGAAGGATCGCCCGGCTGGCTTGTGTGTCTCATCCATCCCTGACACCTGCGCTCCTGTGATATGATCCCAATTTGCCTCCACGGAGGGCTGTCTGCTAAGCTAATTGTATGCACTCCTTTGTCCTCACCTCTAATGTTTATTTCATTTCAATATTTACAAAAGGGCCTGAGAAATAAGTCACTATGCAAATGGCAGTGTGAATACACGATCCAGAGGAATATTAAAATTCATTAACCTTATTTACATTTAAGCCATTATCATGTATATGTGAACACTGTGCACCTGCCAGCATGGATGGGAAGCCACATCAGCCGTCCATTTGAATAATCTATTCACTGTCTCTATTTCCTTGTCAAGTAAAGTAAAAACTTCCTCTTCTCCGATACATCCGAAATCACTACCACAATGATTTATTTATTAGCAGTTCTTACTGCTAGAGAAGTCCATGCATATTTCAAGTTGTCCTTTGGCATTTAAAGAATCTCTTCCCTTAAGCAAATTTTCCCATCTTTGTTAATTTTGCCATGTTTCACTTGGAAATGAAGTAGACCAAGCTTATTTTAAAGACTGACAAATAAAAGCTACATCCCTCACCCCCTCACCCCCCCCAAAATTTTAGTTCTAAAAGAAAAGGATAAATATAAGAGAAAAAGCAGTCAAATTGGTGGCATGGTATTAATTAGGTAAAGCAACCAGCTAATTGAAATTTTCTTTTTCTTTCTTTCTTTCTTTCTTTCTTTCTTTCTTTCTTTCTTTTTTTTGTCACTTCTTTGCCACCATCTTAATCTAGTCAGCATGTAGAATCAAGTGGCAAGTCCAAACAGTGAGCAAGCCACCAGGATGACGTTGGACGTTTTCCACGGCAATGAGAACTCAGCCTGCCTTACACAGCCCACTTGGATTATGTAGCAGAAAAAACAGCAGGAAAAAATGTTGTGTAATCTATAACTTCTCTCCAACAATGTACAGGCACACCTCAGAGATATTGTGAATTTGGTTCCAGAACACCCCAATAAAGCTAATATTGTAAAAAAGCAAGTCACTTACATTTTTTGGTTTCCCAATACATATAAAAGTGACATTTACATGGTACTCTGTTAAGTGTGCAAAAGCATTATGTCTAAAAAATGTACATACCGTATTTGCCGGCGTATAAGACGATTTTTTGGCCCTGAAAATACCGTATTTGCCGGCGTATAAGACGGCCCCCTAACATTTCCACTCAAAATACAGAGTTTGTTATATACTCGCCGTATAAAACTACCCCCCCTTGGAGGCATATTTTTCAGGACCAAAAAATCGTCTTATACACCGGCAAATACGGTACCTTAATTTTAAAATATTTATTGTTAAAAATGCCAACCATCATCTGAGCCTTCAACAAGTCATAACCTTTTTTTGCTGTGAATGTTCGTCCCTTTACCTTGTAAATAACACAATCTCTACAAAACACGAGAAAGCAAAGAGTAATAAAACGAGGGATGTCTGTGAAGCCAATTAAAGGGCAATTTTTTTCTCCTAATGCCTTGATGGGTTTGTACATGCAAGTTGGTAAGTGGGAGCTAATAAGAGATCACTACCATAGAAAGGTGATATTTTTAATATCTACAAGAGCTGACGAGAGGAGGGGAAGCTGAGCACTGCATGGTGCAAGGATAAAAACAGCGCCAAAGGACAGAACAGCCAGAAAGAGAGGACAGGAATTTCCAGTAGCTCACTGTTAACTTGTTTCCTGTGGGGTATGCGATATAAACACCTCCTCGCCACTCTTCTACTTATATAAAGTAAAGTCTGCATGTTCACAAATGTTCCTTGAAGAGTGAATACATAGAAATGTTTTGATTTCCGTTCATGTCAATGTGGTGTGATGCCAGGATCAGGAGGCACCACCCTAAGGTAACAATCAAAACAAATCCCCAGAGAGGAGAAGTTGTGCTCTCTAGCACACAAACTCTGATGTGGAGAGGGACAGCAGGACACCCTGGTTTAAATGGACAACCCCAGACTGTGGAAAGAGAGGCAGCATTTAGAGAACTACACCACAGCTGCCAATCACAAAGGCACAAGGGTAGCAGGCAGTCAACAGTGGGGTAGCCCCCCGGCCAGTGTGGCTCAGTTTGTTGGAGCATTGTCCCGTACACCAAAAGGTGGCCTGTTCAATTCCAGGTCAGGGCACCTACCTGAGGCAACTGATCAATGTTTCTCTTTCTCTCCCTTCCTTTCTCTAAAATCAATAGAAAGTGTGTTATTGGGTGGGGGGGGGGAAATATTGTTTTTAAAAGTGGAGTAGTCTTCTCTAGGTAAAGGCCTGAAGATTAACATGGATCGAAATAAAAGTAGGAAGCAACTACAATGTCATCCATAGGTGGAGTAGTTTACAAGTCTTTGCATTAGAACTATAGAAAAAAAGCTTATCAACCTCTTTAGCTAATTCCATACATAGCAGTGACACCATTATCCTAACCCTGTGAATATAGTGGAAAGGCAGGAGCTAAAGAGAAATAAAGACAATAGGAGGAAGATATTTTGAAGATTCAAAGTAGCTAATCAGTGTGTGTGTGTGTGTGTGTGTGTGTGTGTGTGTGTGTGTGTCAGAAGAGTTGGAGCTGAGGCCTAAGGACATCTACCTGGAGGCAGTAGAAGAAATTCCCCACCTTCCACTAGTCACATCATTTGATGTGCACGGAGCCCACAGACCTCCTGTAAAGAATATGGAGCACTCTTGCAGGTCCAAACTCCCAGATTTGTGCTCCTACCTCAGAGAGAGGACCCACTTGGAGCACATAAGGAAAAAGCTCTTGAGGGGGAAAAATCATGGAAGATGGTAAAAGGAAGCACCTGGCTACCAAAGACAGATTCTACAAAAGAAGCCAAACATCTGGAGAAAGTGACTGTTTCAGGTACTCTATGAGCCTTTGTTTGAATCATTTTACATTCACTAGAAATCCTTTTGGGGGTTTTGGTGGTGGTTCTTTTGTTGTTGATGTCTGTTGTTAAAAAGCCTTTTGTAAAGCAAAAAAAGTATGGCAATAAGATTTTCACACTTTATTTTTAGCATAGGAACACTGCCATCAAAAAATCGTATCAGAGCCCTGCTGGTTTGGCTCAATGGACAGACTGTTGGCCTGTGGACTGAGGGGTCCTGGGTTTGAGTCTGGTCAAGGGCACATGCCAGGGTTGTGCACTCAATCCCCAGTAGGGGTTGTGCAGAAGGCAGCCAATCAATGATCCCCTTTCATCAATGATGTTTCTCTCTCTCTCTCTCTCTCTCTCTCTCTCTCTCTCTCTCTCTCTCTTCCTCTTTGAAATCAATACAAAATCCTTTTTTTTAATCATATCAGAAACAGAATTATAGAGCAAAAAAATACAGAGCTGCTCCAACGTGAAAAGTGGTAATCCTGGTCCCCAAATTGGGACTCACCTGACTCTTGATGCAGTCCCTGAGAGACCCCATAGATCTGAATTTGCAAATCACTGGATAGCCTCATTAGCGTTGTGAATCTGAATTCTTCACCCAGAAAGCTGATCTTCATCTATACATGATAAAAAAGACAACTGGGGCATTTTCTTTGAACACTGGTAAATAAGAAATTAGACTATCCTTTGTTGTTGTTTTTTCCAAGTTATGAGAGCTGCTGGAGGAAGAACTATTAACAGACTTCAACACAGCTCAGAGAGAGCAGTACCAGGGTTGATCTCTGATACAACTGCCTTGGTCAGCAAACCCATTAATGTAGTTTCAGTCTGTTCACAAGTCCACAGAATAGAAATCACTGCCCCGGACCTTTTCTCTCTGTATGTTTATTTTCTTAAGATCAAAAGAAGGTAGACTCTGAGCATCAAAGTCAACCTGTCTAGAACCTATCCTATAGCATAAATGCTTCTAAAGCTGGGCAGTTTATTAGATTAAAAGCCTTATATCACCAATCAACATAAGGTCTCTGTAAAGTAGGAGGCATAGCAATGGAGGAAGACAACTGGAATAGGAGTATATACATCTGGTCCAGTAGGTGGGTATACCTGAACTGGCAATGCCCTTTCAGAATTATCTTGATACCTTGCCTATCCCAGCTTCCCTTCACCCTGCCTTCGTATTTTTTTAAATTAAATTTTCATCCTACTTCTACTCAGTATCCCCATTTAATGTTTTTCTCTCCTCCCTATTGCAAGCACCATTTTACATGATCAGACTCCTATCATAGAATCAAAATGGTGTGCCCAATCCAGGTGTGTGCAATAGTACAAATATTTTCAGAACCCAGAAAAAGCAAGAACGATTACCCTTGCTCATTTTTCTGAGCCATGATTTCTCTGCTAAACACTATCCAGAGTTGTGCTTTCTCAGGAGTTTGTTACAATGCATAAAGAGGGAAATAATATGGACACCCATGGACCTACTGGTACCCACCAACTGAATGACAGTCCATCGTTTATGACTTCAACAGCCTTTGACATAAACACTTTGAATTCTCAATAAAATAATAGGTTTCCAGATTCCAAGAAATAGAGTAAAGTGAAAGTTTATTAATATATTTGTGACTATACCACAGCAAAAGACATCCAAGTGACTGTGTGCTCTTTTAAATACATTGTAATAGCAGATTATATTATAAAAATAATTTAATATATATAATTTGTAATTACTATTCTCTATTTTTAACTTAGTCATATTATTCCCAAGTTTGCCGTATTATACCTCACCATTGCTACTAGTAAAATACCCATAAACCTACATCAGAGAAAATTAATATAATAAAATCAGAAATTAATTTTATTCCTAAAAGTCTAGCATCTTAATCAAGAGATTGACTAACTGTTATCATTCAACTGTTTCTCACTCAGGCGCTTGTTCTTTTCTAACAAAGCCGTATTAGCATCGAATTGCTCTTTGGCGTGTACCTCCTTCCACCTTCTGGGACAAAGAATTATTAATGCAGTCATGAAGGAGGAAACATTTAAGATCTCCCCTTCCAGAGTAAATCAAATCAGACTCTTTTTAAAAAATATATTTTATTGATATTTTACAGAGAGAAAGGAAAAGGGATAGAAAGCTAGAAACGCTGATGAGAGAGAAACATCAACCAGCTGCCTCTTGCACACCCACTACCGGGGATGTGCCCACAACCAATGTACATGCCCTTGACCAGAATCAAACCCGGGACTTTTCAGTCCGCAGACCGATGCTCTACCACTGAGCCAAACCAGTTTTGGCTCAAATCAGACTTAATCTAAAGGTAGGTACATTTCATTTTAAGGACTTTTTATAAGAGAAGAAAAAGGTCATTAATTTTGACAGCTTTTAGTAAAAGTAAATTACCACATAGCATAATAAAGCTCCCTATGTATTGTTTACCTTCTTTGTGTGTATTGAGTTTCATTGTAGTTTAGCCTTTTGCAAAGTGTTCAAACCAGCAGGTCATCTTAGCTAGCCAGAAAGACCTATTTGCTTTGATTTTTCTTTGCCCACTTATAATCAATACCAATGAGCTAATTCCAGATTGTTTGCATTCTGGATTGTTGCTGGATAATGCTACTTTTTAGCTTTGAGAAGTACTTTTGAATTTAAAAAATAAATAAACTTTAGTATGACTTTGATGTTCTTACAGTAAAGATAAATAAAAAGAGGTCTGTTGCTTCAGACAGACCTCTCCTCAGTAAAATAGATGAACTCGGGTTTAGAAATATATTAGTGGTTCACCTAGGGCTCCTGGGAGAAAGGGACTACATCTTACAAGACAGTGATTTAGGAAGCACAGTGCCACCTTCTTAATTTACTGTCAGAGGATCTTGCCTCTGGAGATGGTCGCCAGGAGATCCAGTCACAAGCCAGAAAGATGTTAATGACCCTAAATTATTAGGGAAGACAGTTTTAGTTAGACCAATGTATGGAAATTAATCTAAAGCAGTGATTCTCAATCCTTAGCTTTGCATTCGAATGACCTCAGGGGCTTGTTAAACACAGATGATTGGCCCCATCCTTGTAATAGGATCCCAGAATTTGCATTTTTACAACTTCTCAGGTGATGCTTCGACTGGTCCCAGGCCCACAGTCCTGGGAACTAGATGAATCATCCTTGTCGCTAATGGATATATTTGTCTATGTACCTAGTACTGGTGTTCAGAATGAAAGTCCATCCTGCCCTGAACAATGATGAATTCACAAATCCTTACTCTGCAAAGTAAGAATTCTTTACCAAATCATGGGACACCTCTACCTCACATTATAATTCTCAAAAAACATAATGTGTACTGCTTGTGCTTAATGTTAGAGCCTTCCTGATGAGATTATTTGAAAATATGCTATTCTTTCATTTTAAAAGAATGTTTACAATAGACCTCTTAAATGTGCTACTTTGGCAGGTTGTTAATTTTGTTCACTGAACAATGATTATTCTTAGCTTCTACATCCGTCAACATTTTACTGAACTCAAGGCCTGCTGCTGCTGCTGCTTGGATCAATGAGAATTGCATTCATCTAAAAGTAACAAAACAATGATTTACCGAAGCCTTGACCACAGGTTTATCTTTCACATTCTAAGAAACCTGAATTGAGACAGTCCAGAGCTGCTGCATCTTTTCAAGTATGCTGCCAATGGCCCAGACTCGCTTTGTGCTCTGCCATCGCTTGCATGTTGGATTTAGTCCTCCTGCTTATTGTCTCATTGTAAAAAAGATGGATGCTGCATCCTCAGCCTCATGTCATTATTCCAGGCAGAAAGAATAATAAAGCAGGGAAGAAGAGAGAGTAACTATATTAGAAACTGAAAAGTTTGCCATAAAACCCAATTTAAATGTTATTGGCTGGTACTATAAAAAATGGCCACCTCTAGTTGTTCAGAAAGGTGGTATTTTTTTTATTTTTTGCTGAATTCATGACTGTCCCTCTCTCCATAAAATTGGCATTCCATTAGGAAAGATAATGTATGCTCCCGATGTACGCTTCACTGCTGTATTTGAATATGACATCCTCATTCAAGACTCCAGCACTCACTACAATAAAGGATGTCAGAACAGTCCTGACTTTTCAACCTATACACAAGATCACCAAACCAGGTCAGAAAGGAAGAAAAGGAAGGAAGGAAGGAAGGAAGGAAGGAAGGAAGGAAGGAAGGAAGGAAGGAAGGAAGGAAAAAAAAGAACCCTTTTCTTCTTTTGCAGGAACTGTAAATTCCACTAAATCATTAGCATGAAATATCAGTGTCAAAAGGGATACTCAAAGTGCTAGAGACATGTGAACACATCTATGAACAAGAGTATTCTCATCAAATATTCATTTGGCAGCCCAAGGGTGAGCCCTCCATGGGTGAGTGTGACTCTGGGATGGGTGTTTCATTCATCCCCAGGTCACATGTCAAGACATTGCACTGGCTAATAAAGCACTGAAAACTGAATAAAACATCATCTCTGACCTCAAGGAATTTTGAGATTAATCTGAGAATGATTTGAGTAGGGAGGAAGGGGAAATGACCACCATATCTTCTTCCTTAACATCCATTCTTCTCCCAGTATATAGGACAGCTGATCTCTATATAAAGTAATTAAATGGTACTTCAACTCTATATACAATGGAATATTACTCAGACATAAAAAGAATAAAATCTTGCCATTTGGGGCAACATGGATAGACCTAGAGGGTATTATGCTAAGTGAAATAAGTCAGAGAGAAAAACAAACACCAAATGATTTTACTTATTTGTGAAATCTAAGAAACAAAATGCACCAACAGACAAAACATGAACAAATTCATAGATACAGAAAACAGACTGATGGCTGCCAGTTTAGAAGGGGGTTGGGGGATGAGTGAAAAAGATAAAGGGATTAAGATGCACAAATTGGTAGTTACACAATAGTCATGGGGATGTAAAGACAGCATAGGAAATATAATCAAGTATATTATGACTAGAGGCCTGGTTCATGAAAATTCATGCACTGGAGGTGGGGTCCCTCAGCCCAGCCTGCTCCCCTCTCACAGTCAGGGAGCCCCCATGGGTGGAAGGCAACCTGGCAATCAGGGGAAGATGGTGCCCCCATCACACCTCTACTGCTGCCACTGCTGGCAGTGTAAGCCTTGGCGAGATCTGGTTACCTGAGCCTCAGGTGGCCCTGGGCAACTGGGCAGCCACCATCCGAGGCTTGCCTGCACCTCGGGATGGCCCTGAGTGGCTGGGTGGCCAGGGGCTAAGGGAACTGGGAGACTTTGGAGGCAGGTGCAGAGAGGGGCTGGACCCACCTGGGGGTGGGCCCGGCTGTGCCGCTCACCTGCCACCCTGGCAGGGCTGAGGGGACTGGGTGCCGCCATCTTGTGGCTATTGCCGTGCTATTTTTGAGAGTGTGACAGTCAATTAGCATATTCCCTCCTTATTGGCTGTGGGGCCTTCATCTTTGTGAGGGTGTGGCAGTCAATTAGCATATTCCCTCTTTATTAGATAGGATAACTACAATGGTGTCAGATGGCTACTAGACTTAGTGGGGTGATCACTCCATAACATATAAAAATGTCTAATCACAATGTTGTAAACCTGAATCTAATAGTATTGTATGGCAACTATAGTTTTAAAAAATGTAAAAGAATTGTTGAAAAAAAAAATTTTAAGTGATGCAACTAGGTCATGATGAAACAGAATTCCTGGCCCACCTCAGCAGGGATTTATTACCCAATTATTGTGTCTCTTCTATTCCCAAGAAAAACTATCCCCAAACCTAGTCTGTCACAGCGGTTAACAGTGCAAGCCCTGGGGTTGATGGCCAGCACTTACACTTGCTTGCATGAACCTAGGGCAAGCCCTCCACCTCTCTGCCCCTTAGTCTCTTCATTGGAATCTGAGAGGGATGGTAACAGGACAGAATTGATCTCATAGATTCAGCCACAGGTTTCAAACACATAAACACACCTGGAGGACTGTGCTTGACAGAGAGGCACCAGGGGAGCGTTAGCTGTCTTCGTGAACATCGTCATGGTCGAGAAGCTAGGAGTTTCATCACCCACAGCACTCCATACTCATTCTTCTTTATGCCCCCAAAATTGTTGCTCAATAATTTTTACCATAGGCCTAATAAATGTGTACCAAATGTGGGTTCAATGCTTGGTTGGGGCACCTGTGAAAGGCAACTGATCGATGTCTCTCTCTCTCTCTCTCTCTCTCTCTCTCTCTCTCTCTCTCTCTCTCTCTTTCTCTCTCTCTCTCTTTCTCTCTTCCCTCCACCCCCCTCCCCCCCAAAAAAATCGGGTGAGGATTAAAAAAAGAATTTTCACCATAAAAAGATCTGTTTTACATCTAAGGCCTGTGTCCTGTGTCTAGACTCAGTCTCCACAACATCAAAGCTCTTGTTTGCCAGGGTGGAAAGCCAGGGGATGAGCTTATTTTTACAATAAAAGAGTTGGCAGGAACCAGGGAAAACAGTTTCTCTTCTGGGGGGAGAGTCTCAGACACAAAGCAATTGCAGTAGAAATTTGACTTCATTAGAAGGCTCTTGGCCACCTGACTTCATTTCTCCGTGTGCTTATTAAACAAGGCAAAGTAAGCCGCGGAGGAGTCAGGCTGACAGACGTTGAAACATAAAAACTATTATTTTAACCTTAAACTGGCAACTAAAAGACTCCCAACCAGGCTGTCCTGGGTAGATCCTGGCAGGCACACCCAGAGATTGGGGGTTTGGCCGCAGTCAGTTCCAGGGGTGGAGCTGAGGCCGTGAGCCTCGTCGGTCCTGGCTAGACGGTTCCAGGCAGGTCCAGCTCTCATCAGCTCACTCACCGATGTCCCCAGCTCCCCGAGGAGAAACAATTCTCACAGTCCAAGGCAGCCCAAGATGAAAGCAGAAACTATTTGCTGTTCCTCTAACATGGAAGAGTCCCTTCCAGATGGTGTCCCTTCCTATCGCCTTCCCGAGGCCAGAGCTGTACATTCCTCTTCTCTCTCTCTCTTTCTGACTCCCACAGTTCTAGCCCTGCTTCTTGAACACGGTGGGTGTTCAATAAATATTTGCTATACATGTAAATGGCTGATAATCCGCAGGCCACCTTGGGTGCAGTAACTGCTGGCCGGTTATCTCTGAATGAGATCTTTCCTTCTGCAGTCAGTTCCAAGACCGGATTAGAAACAGCCTGGGCAGGCACACCAGAGGGCCACGGCCAAGAGAATCTTGGCCCTGAATTCCCCATTCGGTATCTCTGGGACTTTGCCTTGGAAGCTGACAGAAAAGCTGTAGCCAAAACGGAGCCAAGCCATTGCCCTCAAGGATGCGGGAGCAGGGAGTGCCAGGTTGGCTCAGCTGTTTGGATCCCTTCAAACCATCCCCTCTTTGATTTGTCAGGTTAATCACAGCTGCATAAATCCTACTGAAAATGGGAAATGAAAGCACTGAGACGCTGCTCCATGACCCCATCGGGCATACATCCTGTCCCTCTGTCCTCACCAGCAGGCAGCCAGAAGTGCTCACTCCTCACCTCCCAACGCATTCAGTAAGGCCTGGATGTCCTCTCAACCCTTCTCCTTACCTTGGGAACAATGGCAAAACCATCATTCCCAGAACTCACCATGATAGAATTCCCTCAAGCTTTGGAGGAGTCAGTGGCTTGCCTCCTCCCCAAATGAGGACTGAGGTTTTCTTCCTTCTGCTTACTGGACACTGTCTCTTTGCCCAGGCACTTGTCTTCCAGCATTCCTGTACTTCATGGTGGCCTCAGCATGGCTGTTTGCACCTTTTGACATTCATTTCAGCAGCTTAGAATCTAAACCCTTTCTATGTTTGGTGCATTTCTACCTGAAGAGTTTTCTATTGATGCTTAAAAACATAAAAAAATACTAGGTACTCGCTTTCTTAGCATCCTATATAATAAAGATGTAATATGCAAATGGTCATTACGCCGTGAAGCATAATGACCCATCACATAAGACTGGATTACAGATCAGCAGGAGGGTGGGGCAGCGAGCTATAAGCAGGCAGCAGAGAGCTACATGAGGGGCAAGGCAGCAAGCTAGGGTGGGTGGGTAGAGGGGAGGATGGAGCTACAGGAGGGCGGGGCAGCAGGCAGAGAGCTACTGGAGGACAGCAGTGAGCTCCCATTGAGCTACTTGCACACGGATTCAGGTGCAGGGCTATAGTTATTTATAACTAGGCTCAAGTTTCTAACTAAGCAAAAGGAGACCCATCCATATAGTCTGGTCTCAGGAGCTAGGGACTCAAGCAAAACAGAATAGAGGGTTCTTTTTCACTTTCCTTCTCCCTCTCCTACCCATCCCCAGACCCCACACTCTCACCGGTGTTCAGTGCCATCAGGGAGCAGTGGCTACAAGGTTGAGTCCTTGAAAACAATGGTGTCGGCACTGGTTGTGGTAAAAGCAATTTCCTGATGCAGAAGTGGTGCAATTGTTTACATCTATGTCTTGGTGGCAACTGAATACTAGTTATGATGCTTGGTTTGGGATGTTGATTCTGGCAGCTTTGCCTCTGGGTTGGCATTGCAGCTCTCCCAAGGGTTCTGCCCCCACATCCAAGTTGATGTACGTTGTTTACAACTGAGAGCTCTGACTAATGCAATCAATTTTCTATAAAACTAATGCTTTTCTCCAAAATCTCATCTCATAATTGTAATTGTTTTGGACCCCATGGGCTAAGTCTCAATCTTTAGTCAGGGTGCAACTTTCAGACACATAAACAGGCGCACTGAGGTGGATCAAGTGAAGCACATGCTCACCAGGCCAGGGAAGGGCAGAGCTGAGACCTGGATCCAGGTTTGCCAAATCTAGCACTTTTTATAATACTCTGTTTCTCACAGAACAAATAAACAAATCTCTCCTGAGCTGTCAAGCCAGTGTAAGAAAGTGCTGGATTTTACATTTTCTTGAAATAACTTAAACATTATATTAAAAGTATGAACTATACATCCTAACCTAATGAAATCCTTATATATTATCTCTCATTGTCACGCAGTGTAGATCATTACTAATAACACACAGTTTTGCAGGCCAGTCAAGGCAAAGCTTGTGCTAACTCTGCAAAACCTTTTTCTTACACACAGCTAATTGGCTCTTCTGCAATGTCAAATTTCTGCTCCCACTCATGGGAGCAGATATCTCCCATCTCCCCGACACACACACTTTATTCCCCTCCTCCAAGCTCCTACCCACCCCTCTGGAAATGTATTCTTATCAAGAGTCAGTTATGTTTGTTCTGAAACTTATTTATGACCATTGCAGCTGTTATTGCAACTTCATAATTTAATGAAATGTTGGGTGGAAGCTATGAAGTACTACTACAAAAAGAATTTATTGTTTTGAAAGGATTCAATAGAAGCAAATTGGTGAGGAATTGGAAAGTTTATAACCATAAAACTTCAAAAAATGTAGAAGTATAGAAATATTCTGTTCTTTGAATACATTCTAACTACATTTAAGTTCTCAATCGAATTTAAAGATTTTGACACTCAATTACAGAAGATGCATTATGGACATGGTTTATATGAGAAAGAAAAACATGTATTTCAAACAACAGAACAGTTCTTAAAGAATGATCTGAGTTCATATCAAAATATTAAAGAATGAACACAAATCATGTTTTAAAGTATATTTAAATAAATTGCATCCTTTTTATGACTCTATACTTTTAGCTGATTTGTTGATTAACTAACCACCTACCTCATGAGCCTAGTCATATCAGATAGTAGACAACTACTGTAATTACATTCATGGTCATTCTCCTGGCAGGGTAACGCACTAGCTCTGGATGATGTGGTTATAGGACAGGCTTGATTATCTGTGGCCTTTGTCAGGGTGCTGTTAATCTAGTTTCTAGACCATTTTTTCTTTATCAGACAGCTTCGGTGGAGTGGATTTGTCCTTCTAATCCTAGAACAGACAATCCAGAATCCAGTGCTTGCAGAAGAATTTCCAGAGACTTAGCTCTCTTAAAGAAGCCATTAGCCCTGACTGGTTTGGCTCAGTGGATAGAGCATTGACCTGCAGACTGAAGGGTCCCAGGTTCAATTCCTGTCAAGGGCATGTACCTTGGTTGTGGGCACATCCCCAGTAGGGGGTGTGCAGGAGGCAGCTGATCGATGTTTCTCTCTCATTGATGTTTCTAACACTCTATCCCTCTCCCTTCCTCTCTGTGAAAAAACAATAATATATATTTAAAAAAGGAAACCATTAATTTGTGGTTTGCCCTATGGAGAAAGGTAGTCCTGAGACAACACTAGGTGATATGAAATTTATATCAAATCTATCATTGTTGACTGGATGTTTGTGTCACAGCCCTCCCCCCCCCCCCAATTCATATGTTGAGTCATAAACCCCAACATGATGGTATTTGAAGGTGGGATCTTTGGGAGGTATAATTAAGTTTAGATGAGGCCATGAGTTTAGATCCACCATAAGGTGGATCTCCCATGATGCTATTAATGTCTTATAAGAAGATAGAGAGCAACCAAAGGACTTGTATGCATGCCTATTACCATAACCCATGGGCACAGACACTGGGGCAGTTTCCAGCCATTCCCAGTGGGTAGGAATGGCTGGGAGACAGGTGGTCAATTGGGGGGAAAAGAGACCTATATAAAAATTTAGATAACTAAAAAAAATGGTTAACTTTAAAACAAACAAACAAAAAGAAGATGATGAAGAGCTATGAGATCTCTATCTCCCTTTCTATTAGCATACCAAGGAAAGGCATGTGAGCACACAGCAAGAAGGAAGCTGTCCACAAACCAGGACGTGACACTGGATCTACAGACCTTGGATCTACAGGCACCTTGATCTTGGACTTCCAGCCTCCAGAACTCTGAGAAGTAAATGTCTGTTGTTTAATCTAGCAACCCAAATGGGCTAAGATGCCTACTATGTGCCAAAAACAATTTTAGACATTGGGGATACAAGGGTGAACAAAACAAAGCTCTGCTCTCATAAAGGTTAGATTCCAGTGGAATCATTTATCCTGTGAGCTTCTAGAAGATACCAATTGTGTATAAATCATCTTTGTGTTTCTAGCACTTAGCACTGTGTCTGGCACAATGTGAATGTTTAATGAGTTGAATTAAATATAATTTAATTCAATCAAACCTAATTTTCTAAAAGTAAGAAATCAACAAACTTGGTAGTTATTTTCCTATCATATGAGAAGTTCACACTGTTCTCTATTTCTTAAAATTTGTTTTGAATGACATAACAACCTTGTTTGAAGTATGCCTCAACTGCACATAGACAACCCAATTTCCCAAGGAGAATTTTTTTTTGCCAGAAGCATACTTTACTTCAGAAAATTGAATTCCAAAAGATTATATCAGGGCTTCTAAAACAATTTTTAAATATGGCATGTTTACATATAGGAAACTTGGGTCCTGAGAGAAAGTTCCAAAGTAAGCAATGGAAACAGTCAAAGATCAAGATATATAACAAGAGAATTTCATCCAATCATAACATAAAAGGGATAAATATTAAATCTCCACAAACTGTACATAAACATTCTGAATGTATATGCATGTATGGACATTAATCAGTTTGTCTTCTTCCTGAAACACCCCATATAAGAACTTAATATTTAAATGGCTATTTTTATACTTTCGGCTTATAGATATTTTTAACACAGAAATTTTAATTTGGAAATATTTGCATGCCTACTTTGTGCCAGGCACTGTGCTAGGAACACCAGATGGTTTAGGATAGAGCATCAGCCCATTTCCATACTGATTTCTCCCCTGAAACATATAGATGTTCTCTTTTAAATCTGCTTTCACAGACTAAATTTTTCCCAGCTTGTGAGAAGACAGCTGCCATGTAATTCTCAGTTCTCACTTCCTCATCACTCCTAAAAGAAAATTATATTCTTAACACAGTAGAAGAAAAGTACTGTCTCCATGAAATCTGACAATTTGTTCTGAGATGTTGTTTTCTAGAGCTAGCAACCATGCAATTTGCCTGTGGAACTGAAAAGATGGTGTATGGTGGGGCCAAAATGAAAAAGAAGGTTCTGGTTACCCCACCCATCCTGCCCTATCTGGGCTCCTAGGCAACTCACCAAGAATACTCATCCATGCTTCAGTAAATAAAGGAAACTGCAGTTTTAACAATATTATTGGTGCTATTATTCTTAAAAGTTGGCCTCAACGATCAAAAGTGGGCCTTTAGGGAGCTGTGCAGAAACTTTCAGGGGGTGACACGACATTAAACATCTCACTGACCAACTTTAATCTATGGTAGATACTCTGGATCTTCCAAAGATATAACTAAATGTCTTTAGAAATGTCTTCTTCAGATAATTAGGTAGCCATGGAAGCATCAAAGCCTAATGTTCTGGGAGAAGACTGAGGTGATATGGGGAGTTGATTTTAAGTTTCTTTAATTGATGTGATAATCAGCAAGAGGATACATGGAGAAAAGTGCAATATATTCATGGTGGGGGTGGGGGGGACAGAATCCTGTATCTCAATAAGCTCTAAGACATGGGTGTCTGTTTACCTGAGCCTTTAGACGGCTTGTCCAGTTTGTATCCTTTCAGAAACAAAACAACAAAGAATAAACATCATTCATGCCCTCCTGCCAGCCCATCTCAAAGACGCACACTATAGGAAGCTAAGCATATGAACAAAGCAAAAGCAAATGGTATTCAGTTAAATGCTTCTTTAAAAATATTAAAGGTTGCCGAAACCGGTTTGGCTCAGTGGTAGAGCGTCGGTCTGCGGACTGAAAGGTCCCGGGTTCGATTCCGGTCAAGGGCATGTACATTGGTTGCGGGCACATCCCCAATAGGGGGTGTGCAAGAGGCAGCTGGTCGATGTTTCTCTCTCATCGACATTTCTAGCTCTCTATCTCTCTCCCTTCCTCTCTGTGAAATATTAATAAAAATATATTTTAAAAAAATATATTAAAGGTGGCTTTCCCATTGTGTGATTTTTTTTTCCGCCCTAAATGCACGGCTTTCTCCTGGATGGAGCTGTTATATAACTGCACTTACAGAGGGAGGATAATTTGCTGGCCCCAAAGGAGTTCTTGGAATACTCAGAGAATATGTTATGAGATGGGCCCCGAAAGAGTAGCATCTGGTTGCCCAAAGTATAATGCTTGTGGCAGAGAAATCACCATAAATAGCTTTAACAGAGACCAAATGTGTCCACTTCAACCCAGTGCTTTATCACCCCCACGGGAACTTACCAGGGCGAAGGGGAAAGGGGGAGGGGGAAATCATTTTAGCAGAGCATGGTTCATAACTTGTATTAAGACTAGCGGGTTAGGGTCTTTAATAGCTGTGAGATGGAAAGCCAAAGTCATTGTTACCCAGACACATTTAAAGAATGAAAACAAACACACACACAAAATAGAGAAAGAAGCAAACTAGTCTCTCTAAAGGCTGGGGGAAGAGGTGGAACTGTATTTAAAAGGCAATTTGAAGAAACAGAAAAATTTTATGTGTTATTGTCATTGTTTTCTTAATTGAAATATACATTGGTTGTGGGGAAAATCATAACTAAAATTTCCCAAGTTGTACAATATCCTGATCCTGATAAATTCAGTATTTTCTTACCCTGTCTCCAAGGAAATGAACTGAGGATTCTAGTCTTAGGAGAAGCAGCATGTACTAAAAAAGAAATAACAAGCATGTTCATATGTTCATATGTTCAAGGAACATAACTATCAAATACACTGGTTTGCTGAATTAACAAAACACACAACAGTTGATAATTCACATTTGTGTCCGTGCAAAAGTACATGCATATTAAATAATTATTTGTTTTATTTAAATAGTAATAAGCAGCCATGTGGCATGGATAACGAACATTTTAGTACAATGTAAAAGGTACATCTGGCTTTCTTCCTGAGGCAGTCAGAGGAACACCACACATAAAAAGCAGTGGATTGAATTCTAGTGAAATATAACCTCAAAGGGAAATTCAGATATCCCATGGAGGGCCCAATAGGATAACTAAATCACTGGCATTTCCCTGCCAGTGAATGGCCGTTCTGAAGACTTTGGCCAATGTCCTTGCATTGAATCCTGTAGCACTGAGAAATTAACTTGAACTTGGAGGTGAAATTTAACCACAGTAACCACTGCATTTTCCTCCTTATTTTGTTTTGGACTTATTTTGGGTTTTTTTTGGACTGCTCTGAATCCATTCTCCAGGGAAGTCATCGGGTGTCTTTTGTAAGGTGACCAGATGTCCCGCTTTTGGCAGGGACAGTCCCAATTTTTAAAAATTTGTCCCAAGGCCCGCGGCGTTTTAAAAAAGTCCCGATTTTTGGAAAGAATGCATGACAAGCTAGGGAACGGCGCTAGAACGGGAAGGGAATATACGGTTTTCGGCGGCCATGTGGTTATTAGCCAGGATATAAGTTTTATATTATTTTTGTTAATTTTATAATGTTAAACTTTAATAATAACAAATAATTGTTGAGAACTGATAACCGTGAGCTGCTTATCAAAGTTCGCATTGTTGATCAGTTGTTAGAATTTGACCACCATTGTTTGGACTTAATGAACAATGGCATTTTTGAGGGGTTGGCAACGATGAAAACATTTTGTAACTGTCTCTCAGACGATACACATCCATCGTACTGCGTGCTAGTAAGCTAGTTAAACAAGGAAACTGCAGTTCAGATAATTTAGGTTAAGTATTTCTTGAATTTATCCAATAATACTCATATTATTTATATTTTATAGTGGCAGCAAAAAGTCTAGTGCCGGCCTTAAAAGTGACCCTATAACTATACATAATTTTTATTTATTTATTATATTTTTAAATTGTACTTATGTTGAAATTTTAAAAAATATATTACAATACTACTTTTGCGTTCTATGAAAATATTTGTTGCTCCATATAGACCAAATTTTTGATCCCCACTCCCGTCCCCCTCCCCGCCCTTCCCCATCAATGGTGTTCTACTTAACCAATGTTAAAATCTGGTCACCTTAGTCTTTTGGATTCAGTTGCATGTACATCAATTTAAATGATGTTGTATAAATGGAATAATTAAATATAAATAAGTCCTGGCATATGGGCAAAACTGAGGTTTCTATCTCATTCCATCTTGCAAACAATTTTTTTCCGGATCTAACCGTGGGCAGGCAACTTAGACCAGAAATGGCTTCAGTGTTTCCCCTGCTGCTATCCCACCACTCGCATAATGAAAGAGCTACCTGCCATCTTCACCAGCACCCTGCAGCACGCAAACAACCCAGAGCTTCACACAGTGATTGATTGAGCCACGAAAGGCACCCAAGTCCTATAATTGAGCTGTCTGAACAATAGCAAACGCCCACAAGATGCAGTGGGGGAAAGAACCATCTCGTCAAAAATAAACCCTGTTTAATTGGGATCACCAGTCTCCTGCCTTTGTCTCACCCTCTCACCTACAGCCACCAGGAAGTCTACCGCTGCCTCGCCCTGGCAGGATTTTGTGATTTCATCAAGGACCAATACCTTGACCAGTATAACCTGTCCACACTGTACACCTTCTGTTACTGCACACCTGCCTCTGACCTCTTCGGGCTCTCCGGCAGCTGCCTTTGTTCTCTGCACCAAACCTCCTCTGCTGAAGGACAATTCCACGAGGCTCGCTGGCCTCTACCACATCTGATATTTTTCCTTCTGGATTATCATGCTGCCCTTCATTGCAGATGTTGACTATAATTAATTCCTTTTGCTAACGCCACAGAAAGCCAGGTGCCAGCTTCCTGGGCTAATTGCACTTGTGTAAACTGCTGCCCAACATCCACTCACTCCCCCCCCCCCCCCCCCCCCGTTCCTCCCCTCCTCTTCTCTGAGCTGCCAGTCAAGAGTAGAAACTCTTTTAGTGTCTGCATGTTTCTCTTTATAATTAAGTAATTACAGTGAATGTTGCTTTTGTTAAAATAAAGCCAGACTTAGCCACACAGTTACAACTGGGTTTTGGTGGTGTGTTTTCATCCTAAGGATGACAGTCCCTGAAGGGTGTTCTTATCACCTTGGAAGGGGCAAAAGGAAAGATCGGAGGTGACGGAAATATTCTACAACTTGGTTAGGGTGGTGGTTCCCTGAAAATATATATTTGTCAACAAACTCTACTTAAAGCTGATGCATTGTATTGTATAAAATATAATTCAAAAAGCTGATTGTAAAAAGATAGCTATAATTATGCTAAGTGGAATAAGCCAGTCAGAGAAAAACAAGTATCACATGATCTCAACTCATATGTGGAATCTAATGAACAAAATAAACTGATGAACAAAATAGATCCAGAGACATAGAAACATGGAACAGACTGTCAGATCTCAGAGGGAAGGTGGGAGAGGGAGGATAGGTGGAATGAGATAAATCAAAGGACTTGTATGCATATATGCATAACCCATGGACACAGACAATAGGATGGAGGAGGCCTGGGGAGGGGGTGGAGGCAGGTTAGAAGAGGTCAATGGGACAGATGTAATACTTTCAACAATAAAGATTTTTTTAAGATAGCAATAGATAGGTGGATAGAGAGATGATAAAGATAGATAGATGATAGATAGATAGATAGATAGATAGATAGATAGATTGATAGATAGATAGATGATAGATAGAAGATAGATGGATAGATAGATACAGACAGAAAAAAATGAAGTATCAGCTGACTGCAAAACAGATTTGTCCAAGTGACACACCATTAACAATTTTCTAACTTTATGCCCAGAATTGAATTCCCTCAGCTGAATATAATTTGAGTTTTCATTTCATTTAGAAACTGTTAATACAAAACTCTAAAAGGCCAGCATGTCATCTAAGGCCTGCCAAGTGTGTGATCAAACAGTATGAATTATTACCTTGACACAGCTGTAGGAGAAGCAAGCAGCCTAATTTCCCCAATATACACACTGCTGGGGGCAAGAAACTTGGTTTCAACAGAGAATTTCCAAGAATCAGCCTCCTCCACAATTCTCACTTTCTATCTAGGGAGTTAGTCCAGACCTACGGGCAGGAACTTAAAAGACACGGGAAGAAAATTCACTAATATAACATTTATAGAGCAAAATAACATTTGTTTTCTTCCCTGCGCAAGAATACCTTGAAGGTGAGAGCTCAGCTGCTAATTATAAATCAAAATAACCCTTTCATCTTCACCTAACAAAGAAGAGAAAGGGAAGAGGACAAGGTTACAAGGTAACATTCTTACCTAGGGGAATACTAGGAGGACGCCATTGTAGATGAAATGTGCGAGGTATATAAATCATATGAAAGCGTGATTCTCCTTGGACAGAGTTGAATTATTCAATAGCAACCCTAGGAAGGACTAATACAAACAAGGGAAAATAAAGTTCTGAAATTAGGTACAATTTCTGAATATCAGAAGTTATAGAGCAAAACAAAATACCATAAAATAGTCCGCATATGATCAACCTCTGATTATCCAAATTAGTGATATGTAGAAATTGAAAGAAATTGGTAATTAAGAAAACCATCTTTAATTTCAGAGAGCAGTCACACACACACACACACAAACACAAACACACACACACACAGAGTTATACTGCCCTGGTCTTAGCATTCTTTTTTTTAAAATTTATTTTATTGATTTTTCACAGAGAGGGAGAGGGATAGAGAGCTAGAAACATTGATGAGAGAGAAACATCGACCAGCTGCCTCCTGCACACTCCCCACCGGGGATGTGCCCGCAACCAATGTACATGCCCTTGACGGGAATCAAACCTGGGACCCTTCAGTCGGCAGACCGATGCTCTATCCACTGAGCCAAACCAGTTTCGGCCGGTCTTAGCATTCTTTACACTCTGTCCTATTGTTCACAATGCGGATTCCAGCTAAAAGCTAGACCAGAAAAAGCCAGGCAGTAAAAGATGTGTGCAGGTGTTCCGTGAGAAATTTCACTGCATTTTAAGATGGATGTTGACAAATGCCTTTAAAGTAACTCAGAGAGAGAGAAATCATTCCTTGAGCATGATGCTCCTTTGCTCATATTAACTAGTATATTATAACACTTATTTTTATTTAACAAGCTGGCAGCTTTCCAGCTGTACATTAGGAAGCATTTCTAAGTCAGTTGCAGGGTCTTCTTCAAGGAATTTCTTCACCGTTCAAGGGATTGCTGTCTAACCAATCACATCAAGAGAACCAGTCTGGACCTCCAACTGGTTTGACTCAGTGGGTAGAGCGTTGGCCTACAGACTGAAGGGTCCCAGTTCGATTCCAGTCAAGGACATGTACCTTGGTTGCAGGCACATGCCCAATAGGGGGTGTGCAGGAGGCAGCTGATTATTGTCTCATTGATGTTTCTAACTCTCTATCCCTCTCCCTTCCTCTCTGTAAAAAATCAATAAAATATTTTTTTTAAAGAAGAGAATCAGTCTAATCAAGTACACATGTCTGTGTGTTAGCTCATAGAAACTTCATGAGATTGGTATTGTTATACAATCGTGTAACAGGCAAAGGAACTGTGGTTTGTAAAGATTAATTAATAGGCACCAGGTCACATAGCTAGTAAATGGTGAAGCCAGGATTCAAACTCAGGGCTGTCTTAAATCTAAGACCACACAACTACAGAGAGAAAATCAGATACTGGTGCCCAGTTGGACATCCATGTAATTAGAACATTAACACTAAAATCTGAAACTTCACATACACTGAAAAGAAATTATTGTGTATTGCATTTTTCCCTTTGAGAAGCCAATAAGCTGGAGTGGTTAAGACCACAGACTATGTAGCCAGACCACCTGCTTTCAAATTTCACCTCTGTTATTTAATAATTGTGTAACAAGCAAGTTACTCAACTTCACTGTGCCTCAGTTCCATTATCTGTAAAATAGGCATAACAGTGCTACTTAACATATAAGGCTTTTATAAGGGTTGTAAAAGAAGAAAACTACTAGTATCACATTTATTTATACTAGTATTGTGAGAATCTTTTTTTTTAGTCTTTATCTTTTCAAGATGCATACTGAATTACTTAGAGAAAAATATTTGTGGTATTAAGGATAATGGGATTGCATGGCTATAGACAAAACAAAGGTGGCCATGAGGGGATACTAGTTTAAAATGAATCTCGGATATGTGGAATTCATATACTCTACATACACACGTACTCCTGCTGGTGTTTGGAATTTTCCATAACAAACAGTTTTCAAATATTTTATGTAAAGCATTTAAAATTATACCTGACACTAAATTATAGTGAGCACCATGTAACAGTGAACATTGTTACATCAAGAGCTGCATTTTTCAAAACACTTATATGGATCTATATTAGTTATATTTACATTTACCCTCTTTTTTCTTTCTAGCACATAAGAAAAAGTAAGCAATAAGAAGGATGTGTTCCATCTCTAACATTGGCTTAGAGGAAAAGTGAGACCATCCAAGGAGCTGTTAACAAAGAAAGCAGAGGGCCCAGCTGGTGTAGCTTAGCAGTTGAGCATTGAGCCAGGAACCAAGAGGTTACCAGTTCAATTCCTGATCAAGGCACATGCCCAGGTTGTGGACTATCTCTCTCTCTCCCTCTTCCTTCCTCTCTTAAATCCATAAAAATATTTTTTAAAGAAGAAAACAGAGGACTAAGCCATCATCCAGCTAAGTATTAAAGTAAATGATCTGATTTAGTGTCCAGGTCCTTGAAGTAAAAAATTCCAGATCATTAGGAAAAAAAACCTTACAATTGATATTTATATATACAATCTGATTAAGTGGGATAGTACAGAATAAAAAGAATAGGATGTGGTGTCAAATAACAAAAATAGTATTAACAATAAATCACATGTGTATATTGAGGAGATATGTGTGAAATACTATCACAAGAGGTTTTACAATTTATTATATCATTTAATCCTATCAGCCACCCACCCTTTGAAGTAGACACAATAATAATTATCTCCATTTTATAGGTAAAAGAAGTTAGGCCTGCCACATAAGACTGAGACTAGTACTGTATTTTTCTTCCTCAATCCAAGGAATTTCCAAGTCTTTACCAGGGTGACAAATAAATGGCATGCCCATCAACACTCACTCAACCAACTAGCTAATGCAGAAACTAATATACCGAAGCTAGCAGCCTGATTCTAGAGTGTCACTCACTATAGAAGACCTGGGTTCGAGTCCTGATTCCATCTACACTTATAATATTTTGCAAGTCACCCAACTTTTAGCCTGTATATGAGCGATATATAGATTAGTTACCTCTTGCATGTGCCCTATCTGGGTGCAGGGATCGAATCTACAACCCAGGTACATGCCCTTGGCCAGGAATTAACCCTCCACCCAATGTGCAGACAATACTCTAACCACTGAAAAATACTGGCAAGGGCTTTTTTTCAATCCTCACCCAAGGATAGTTTTATTGACTTTTAGAGAGAGTAAGGAAAGGAAAGAGAGAGCAAGAAAAAATAGATATGAGAAACATCGATGGTTGCCTTCCACATGCCCTGACAGGTGATCAAACCGGAAACCTAGATATGTGCCCTGACAGGGAATAGAACCTGTAACATTTTGGCATATGGGACAAAGCTCAACCAACTGAGCCACCTGACCGGGCTAGATGGCACTCTTTTGCAAACTTCTGGGTTTCAACCGTCATGACAAAGAAGAAAAGTTCTCGGTAAAGTCAGGATCACCATGTGCTGTTGTTAGGTATTGCCAGTGGTTGTTTGTCAACACATGGCCAAAGCAGTGTCTGTCAGCCCTTACTGCAGATTAAATTCCTCAAGGGAACTTTAAAAATTACCAACGCCAGCCCCACTCTCAGACCAATGACATCAGAATCCCCAGAAATTGAGGCTGGGCGTTAGAATTTCTTTATAGTTCCCTAAAGAGTCTATTGAATCTAGTGTTGAGAACTGCTGAGCTAAATGGCGGGAGAAATCTATAGTTGAGCATGAGGATTTAATAGAGGCCAAGCAACCTAAATATTGAAACAAACACTTCAAAACAATACTTCCCTATATACAACACTCTACTCCTGCTTATTTTGAAAATCCTAATTCCATGATTAAATACTATTCCTAAATTTATAAGGTATGCATACATAAATATGTACACATACACAAACATGATTCGTATGCCTTGTGAATACATTATTTTCACATTACTACAGTTCTATATAATGTTTTTTAATAAAATTAACATCAAAATGTCCATTCTATCACCACACACACACACACACACACACACACACACACACACAGCACAAGTCATACTAGTATTCTGTAAGGCTGGAATCTCACCTTTGCACCTTTCTAAGACTGGATAATATAAGAAATTATTTGAGCTGCTGACAAATGAAAATGTCTCAATCCTAGTTTTAGTCACCAATCTGAACAAAGGAAATAAATGCCTTGAACTCTCCTGGTTTCCTATTGTCATTTAAATTGGAGCATTTTCATTTTTACAGCAACTTCTGGATTTTTATATAGGGATGCATTTAATAATTTTTCATATGCTACACAGAGAATTCAACGTGAACAACAGAAAGAAAAAAGGGCAATAGTATTAAGATATTTAAAATAAATCGAACATTCTTTCCACTTTTTTCTGGATGGCTTACCCCCATAAATTACACACCACCATTTGTTTCCCCCAACTGTTTCTATATGTTACAACAATTACATGCTTCGCTGAATCCAAAAAGGTTACTGAAAGGTTAGGTGAACGGAGCAAACATAAGGAAATGGAGAGGAAAGGCTGCAGTTCAGTCTCTGTTGGTGCTTCGATGAAGATAAGTGAACAGAAATTGCAGGGGAAGGAACGAAGACACCATGATTCTGTTCAGGTCACACTTTACGAAAAGCTCTATGTTAGGAAACGTGCCTGGAAGCCACCTTTGAAAACTTTCTCGTGCCCGTTTTTCTTACATAGGCAATAGAGAATCACAAAGTGATATCAGGAAGATGTGCTTGAATACCATTCTAGTAGCATATAAGAACAGATGGGCAACTTACACCACAAAAATTAAACAAGATTGGATGGTCCGTCCTCACGTACCTGTGAGGAATTTGAATCAAAGAACCTCCTTTATAATAGTTTCCGTTTTGACTAAGTCGCTTAGGCAGTTAAAGCTGAGAAGGCTGATAGAGCTTATCTAGCACAAAGGCCAGTAGGTACCAACCAGTCCTCACAGCCAATGTAAATAAACAGCTTCCGCTTCTAACTCGCTGTCTGGCCTGCCTCGCTTAGTAAGGTGAGGAGTGGACACCGCTGTGTGCCTCCTTGCATTTCCTGCATACTCTGCTTTGCGAATCACTTTTCAAGGTTGTTCTTTTTCCTGTATCAAAACACGGCATGTGGAAGGGGGGGCAGATGAGAAAGTAGGAAAAAAAAGACACCTTGTGATTTGTCCTGATGTTAGCTCCTTAATGAAGAGCCCAGTGTATTCCAAATCGTAGATGCTGAATTTCTACATAGATCCCTGATAGATCAAGAATTAAACTTATCTCATCGCCAAACATTGCAATGTGACAGCTTATTGCTCAAGCAGCTTGCTGCCAGGAGGATACATGCCATTTCCAGCAGAAAATTGGTCTGGGGAAGTCGCCCAACAGCCCAGACACAAAATAAGCTTGCCTGGCTCTCTACCACAGACTAGGGCCAGTGGGATTCACCCCTGGCCATTTCAGCAGACTTGCATCGCCTTCAAATTTTAGAATCCAAACTAACTAAACTAGAATATGCTTCAAATATCAACACTGGCATTTCCATTTCTGGGACTAACTAAACAAGAATATGCTTCAAATATCAACACTGGGACAATTCTATTTCTTCAGTGATTTTATTCCACAGAATTGCTCATGACTACAGACAACATTTAATTTAGCCCCAGTAGAACTGAATTTTAAGCAATCACCTGAGAAAATATATTCCACCATTACTCAAGAATGTAGTTTGCCACTATTTGGCATGAATCGTTTAGCTCTATTAAAGACATATGTAAGTTTCCAAAAGGCTCTGTGCCCTTTTTTTTGCCTAATGAAAGCAAAACACATAAGTCCTTTATAGTTAGCATTTAAAGTTAAATAGAGAAGTTCATAATTTGATGATGTTTTCAAAATCTCTGAAGTTTTTTTAAAAGATAGTTTAAATTTTTTATAAATTGAGCTGCCAGATGTGAACTGAACAGTCATTAAGCATTTTCTTCTAATTTTACTGATTAGAAAAAAGGAAACCCAGAGAGGCCGCTGATTTGCTCAAATCATGCAACGATCTAGGGTAGAACCAGGACCAAATCTAGCTTTCTTGCTTCCTTCAAAGGAGCAGAGAAAGTTCACGAAAAAAAATAGGAGGTCTAAAGAATGTGGATTCTCCCAGGGCAGATGACATGTTCTTGCAGCTGACTCCTAGGGCCTGTCAAGAGCTACCAAAGAGACCAGACAACTTAGAGGGAAAGAAGACAACTTAAAAATTAAGTATCATGAGAGATGGAAGCCCCAGTACCCATAAAACTCTTAATATTTTTAGCGTTTGTTTTATATGCATACAATACCTTGAAGAAAATCTTAAACATAAAATTCAAATGTCTAAATCAGATCAAATGTCTAAACCAAAAGGCATGGTTTATTTTGCAAAAGTGGAATCTTTGCTTTACCAAGCTCTTCACTACAGTTTTCTCTGGAATATTTATGCTTCAGGTACAACTCTCAGAGCCATTTCTATTGCATTAAGCAAGGTATGCTTCCATGCTATTGACTCCACTGATTTTTTTTTTTTTTTTTGCTTTCTTTCTCAATATAACTGGAGTAAAATGCAAAGTACTAGATACCCATAGACAATGGTGAGCTGATACCAGCGTACTGAAGTTCCAGGAAGCTGTTATGGGCATCTCTGCCCAACTCTGCATTCAGTGATTGAGAAATCTGATAGTTGCCCTAACCAGTTTGGCTCGGTGGACAGAGCGTTGGCCCATAGACTGAAGTGTTCCAGGTTTGATTCTAATCAAGGGTAAGTACCTTGGTTGCAGGCTCAATCCCCAGTGGGAGGAGTGCAGGAGGCAGCTGATCAGTGTTTCTCTCTCTCATCGATGTTTCTAACTCTCTATCCCCTTCTCTTCCTCTTGTAAAATCAATAAAATATATTTTTTAAAGGATATCAGATTTTTTTTTAATCTGATAGTTGATCCAAAGTGGACCAACACTGGGGGATATGGGGAAGGCATGAAGAGAAGTTTGCTTAGATTCCACAAGTTACTTAAAACAAAAAATTAAAGATCACACAGAAAAAAGGCCTAGAGCTCTTGTGGGATTCCATGTAGCTAAAGTCTAGGCCTCAGCAATTTAACTCCTTGCAAAGAAAAAAAAAATTAAGGACATCCCACTTAGACATGAAAGTTTAGGAAAGCCCTAGCCAGTTTTTCTCAGTGGGTAGAGTGTCAGCCCTCAGACTGAGAGTTCTAAGTTCAATTCTGGTCAAGGGCATATACCAGGGTTGCAGGCTGGATCCCTGGGTCCAGTCAAGGGTGTGTGCAAGAAGCAACCAATATATATGTCTCTCTCACATCAATGTTTTTCTCTCTCTCTCCCTCTCTCTAAATATCATTAGGAAAATATCCTCCTTGGGTGAGAATTATCAACAAAACAAAACAAAAAAAGAAAGAAAGAAAGGTTAGGAAACCCATCCCAGTGTCAGGCACTGAGACCACAGCCCAGGCAATGCATCATCGGAACCTGAGCTTTGGTCTCATTGATATGCGGGAGACACATTTATTGGTTGCTTCTTGTACAGAGCAGCCAAGACATTGAGCTGGGAATGCTTGAACTCATTGTCCCCAAGTACACTCCTAAAAAAAAGGGTGACTGAGTCAGTCTTATAGCTACCATCTGGAAGCAAGACAGCCAATGGAAATATGTGAGAGAGGACAATTGGTAGGATCAAGTAGGAAAAAATGGTACCCTTGGGCTGGTGTCATCAGGAGATACATCTATTAAGTGGAGCATAAAGGATGGAAAAACACTAAATGAAAGCTGAAATAAGGGGGTCAAAGGGAGAAAAAAGGGGACATATGTAATACTTTCAACAATGAAGATTTAATTTTTTTAAAAAGGGAAAGAAAGAGAAGGAAGGAAGGAAGGAAGGAAGGAAGGAAGGAAGGAAGGAAGGAAGGAAGGAAGGAAGGAAGGAAGGTGGGTGCTGCTTTGGTTGATTCATCCCAGACCTGTCCTCTGACAAAGCCTTAATGACAGAGCAAACAGCTGAATTAAAAAAACATGCATGTCCACCACCCATTAGGGGCCACTAGTCAATGAGCCTATTTGTGTATAGGAGTAATCACTGGGTTCACAAAATGTTAATGACAATATTAAGTGAGGTCCATTATTTCACTCTAGCAAGGATGTAGAAAGGATGTAGCAAGGAGTAGAAAGGATGTATAATTAGCAGAGTCCTGATAAATTCCAACTTTAATTGATGCCTTTGTGGGGACAGCACATTTAGAGTCCATTTAGCATCATTATATTCCTCAGGGGCTTCTTTATGATCTTTATCAACCCAATCCATGAGTAAGGGTGATATGAACCATTTGAACCTGAGACTCAGTATCACTTGGTAAACATAACTGGGTTTGCATTAATTAAAGACATAACATGTGAGTTGTCTAATATTCAAGTCTGTGATCAAACCATCCTATATTGCCCTAACATACCCGTGGTTCTACAAAATTCAGAGGATTCACTCAGCCAAGAATAGATTCAAATCAGACTGCTATTCATTCAAACTGACTTTCCAACTGGACCAGAGAATTTTAATAGGCACTTATGTGTATTAATAAATTTGAATAGTTAATTTCATTTATGTAACTAAAAATTTCTTTTCTTATAACCCAATTCCTGAGGTATAAATAAAGCTTTAACTGAGAACAAGATTTGTTTATCTTTTCATTTTTCTTATCTTTGGATCCATTTATATTGTTGGGGTTAATGAAAAAATTTAAGACAGGAAACACTTTTAAATTTTAATGAGACTTATTGGACCAGTGTTTTTATAAAATTATTATCTAATACATTTTGTGTTGGGTTAATAGTAAGTTATTTTGGCAGTAAGAACAAAAGAAATTTTGCCTAAGGCTTTTCTAATTTGCAAAATGAACTAAAACATAGAGCCTAACATTCTTCTTATTCCATTACCCTGTTAAGGGCTCAATTGGCTAATAAAAAGTATCCAGCTGGGGTACATGGATTGGGGTGCAATCTTAATTTATTCAGTTAGAATCCTTCCATTTAATCACCTCAACTTAATCATTTCCAACTCTTATTTCATTTCGTCTCAGATAGACCCAGCCTAAATGACTGTTTTGGAAGAAAGTGGTTATTCTGCCAATCAATCAAGAAATTTCCCTGCTAGAAGATAAAAGGCAAGCATATTTGAATATGGAAATTTACTCAATTCCAAGAGAATTTGTTGTGTCCTGCAGTAATTTGATTTTACATCTGTGCTCCATCTAGGTAGGATCAGTCACCCAATCATTGAACAAAATGCCAAATTCTCAAACTATCTGCAAAGATACTACAGTTCTTTTGGGTAGATTTTTTAAGGAACATTCTGTTTCATTTTGTAAATACTAATGTACACTATATACAATCCAGAAAGCATATATAAGCAAAATGATAAAGACCCCTGGCTGGTTTGGCTCAGTGGTTGCAGATTTTTATCCCTTTCTTTCCAAGATCAGAATAAAATCATTTGTATAGAGCAGTATTTTTAAGCAGTTACATGCACGTTCAATTATGCCAAACGTTATACAGTTGTAAAATAGACATAATTTCCATTCTTGAAAAGCAAAGCACAGATGCACATAGCTTACCATGTTCAATCCAGACAGGAAATACTGCTGCATATTTTACAAGTTCAGAGTGTTGCAATAATATTCTTCAATGTCAATGATGTTATAATGACTTATTGGACTTAGAAATAAAGTTATAATTTTCTATATGACATTCTCTATCTTGTTCTGACATTGACTCTTCTGATCCTATATTCTTATCTTGAGTCCATGCCCTATCTGCTCTCCTGTTATTAATACTAATAATTACCATTATAGGAGAAGTTTGCATTTTTGTTTTAACCTAACCTAATCATGATTACCTGAAAGCTTTTATTGTTTAATCCTGGTTGAATATTGCTACCTTAAACTAACGATATATAGTTGTTGTGAAAATTCTAGGAAATACAAAAATTGGGCCTCTCAAGAGTTCTGACTTTTTTTCTGATATGTAACTCATCCACTCTGTTACATTATTCAGAAAGCCTAAAGGCATCCTTGGGCAATAGAAAACAAAGCAGGAAACCCCCTCCTAGCCAATGAGGCTCAAGGGTTGAGTGTCGGTCGACACATGCAGCAAGAGGCAGTCAAGGCACATGCGTAGGTTTCAGGTTTGATCCCCAGTAGGAGGCATGCCGGAGGCAGCTGTTAACTGTTTCTCTCTCATCAATGTTTCTATCTCTCTCTCCCTGTCCCTTCCTCTCTTTTAAAATAAAAAATGCAGGAAATCTCTAACTGAAAGGAAAAAGGAAGGTCCAGGCAAGCAAACAGAGCACCAAGTCCCATCTCCTCATCCTGTTTAAGGAATTTCTCCAGCAATTCTCTTTCTCTCATACACCAGATTTTCTGTTCCTAATGGATCATTTCCATCAACCTGCAATTTAAGACAGAATGATTATTTCAGTTGCTTCCCCCAGCAGCAACTATTTCAAAACAAACATCTAATATCACATACACACACACACACACACACACACACACACACACACACACACACAGATTCTAAACTGTTTGAAGCACACCTAGCCAGGTGTAAGATAAAAACAATCAGGGAGAGGATATGAAGATTTGTTCTCTGCTCCTAACCTTCCTTACCAGAGGACAAAATATAAAACAAGTTGGGAATCCACATAGGAGAAAAAGAGTACAAATAGTATTTGGAACAACTCACTCATCACGTCCTATTATAATCCCAAAGAAGAAGACTGTTCCTGCGAGAATTTCCCCAGAACAATGAGGATGATTTTTGGATAGAGAGGATTACAACCACTTGTCTAGTAAGCAGTAAACTCAGTAGTATGTCTACCAGGGCATGAGAAAAGGGCTAACAGGGATGGAGGGAGAAGAATGAACAGGATCAGGAAAGACTAGGTGAACATCAGCATCACTCTGGTTTCCTAGGCAACAAGTCTGGTGGAGTGAGAATTGCTATGTTTTCTGTGAATTTAGAGTAGGCACTGGAAATTATCTGAGGAGATAATTTAGCTTGCTAGCCCCAAACATGAACATAACCATACTAGCAAAAATTTGAATGGAGAAAGAAAGAAATGCAGTTGGCTCCCTAGGATCCTCTGAAATACATTATAAAGGAACACTAACTGGATACCAGAGATCATCTAATGTCACACACAAAAGAGACAATGTTGGATGTCATCCATGTCTGGAATTTCAATCATAGTCATCAATAGCTGGAGAGTGCAATAGTATCTGGGTGAGAAATGAGACCAAGGGAGAAGATCGGTTCTATGTTGCCACAACACACACCATCCACATAAACAAACTCCCTCTCCCTTCGACTTCCAGGTTGATGGGAACCTGGGCCCCAGGACAAAGAAGCAGGACTGTGACTAGGGAAAGGAGGATGGGAGAGGGAGCTGGGAACAGCTACGTGAAAAGATGGTAATATGTAATTTTGACTGTAATCCTTCACACAAAAGAACATTTAAAATGTAGTTGACAAGAATGCGTAAATATGACAAGACTAGTGTCCCAGTGCACGGATTCATGCACATTGAAAGGAAATTAATTAGAAAAAATATTTTAATATTGCTATTCACAGTTTCTCTATAATAGAAGTGTCAGCCATCTTCACGATTGACAATGACAGATCAAAACACACCTGTGCGATTGGCGCCAGTGAGAGCTTTATATGTATCTCACATGCATGAGTCAACTTAGCCTTTTATAGATATAGAATAGACTTGCTTAATTAGACCTGCTTTATGATGTAGCTAAACTTTTTCCAGCCCAGTGAAGCACCACAACTTCTCTTTCAGGTAATTGTCAGCAACTCAGAAGTAAATATCAACATGAAACAGATTATTATTGTAAAGCACACCAGGAGAACAAAGAGTAAAATATTTAACTGTAGCAGTGTTTGACTATATTCTGCACAGTGAGAAAACCTGAAGTCATTTTTTAAGTTCTAACTTTTTTTTAGTCAGGTCAAGTTTCTAAACTTCCTAAATCTCTGTTTTCTGGCTAATGAAAAGAAAATAGTATTCTACTGAATCTAACTACCTACTCCAGGACTTCTGTGAGGATCAAATGAGATGAAGCACATGAAAACGCTTCACAAACATTTTGATAAACTGTAAAATGTTTGCACCTGGCTATAAAACAAGTCGGGTTTCTGGGCTGAAGAAACTCCAAGGAGGCTAGTTGCTAGGGAAAGGAATCTGGGTGTTGCTATGTGACATCATTACCTGGCGCCCACAACCACCATTTCTAGGCTAGGCTGGGCTGTGGGCCACATTTTGCACCATGGGGTCTTGGCAATGTTGGCTGTGATTTGCTAGGGTGTCGCTCCAGGGTGTCCCACTTGGGGGAAGCTGAATGTTGGTTTGTCAGCATCAGATCCATGGTGCCATTTATTTTTAAATGGCCAGTGTGCATCATGGCAGCTCCTGCATTGAGCGTCTGCCTCCTGGTGGTAGTGCACATCGTAGCTACTGGTCAAATGGATGGACACTTAGTCTTTTATATATATACAGATAGTTTTCCATTGCAAAGTGAGAATAATGTCTTTAACAGGAATTAAGTCCTATTAAACAAATAGAGCTTTGTTTTTCCCCATTTAATTTGTAATCACTTACCTAACTTCTGATATTATATAGACACTAGAGGCCCAGTGCACGGATTGATGCACTTATGCAGGGTATGGCTTGTGGGGATTATCAGCCTGCTGTGGGAGCAGCCACTCATCCAGGTCAGCCAAGAAGCACTCCTACTGTGGGAGCTCTCTGACCACCAAGGGATAGCTCCTGCACTGAGCTTCTGCCCCCTGGTGGTCAGTGCATGTCATAATGACTGGTCAACCAGGTGTTCTGGTCTTTCCACTGTTCAGTTGCTGGGCTTTTATATAGATAGGTAGATGATAGATAGATAGATAGATAGATAGATAGATAGATAGATAGATATAGATATATATCGATAGGAATCAGAAGGGAAAGAACTGACCCACTATGAAAAGGACTGAGAAATTAGATAATGAATAGGATGAGATCACAAAGGGAAGTAGCCCTTACTAAGCAAAGGGAAGTAGCCTGAACAAAGACTAATTTTCTAGTCCAATGTGAGGCCAAATGCAGTTCTTTTCTTCTGAGGGAAGTATACCTTCACATAGAAACGCAGACTTACACTTCTCCTAATAAAACTTCTCCTCTCAAGTCCAATGGGAAGGAAAGAAAGGAAGTACCTCTAGCCAAAGAGGGGAGATAAATCTTTCTCAACAATCCAGGCAGGGATAATAATGGCTAAGAAGTCAAGTTGGGGCAGTTAGCAGTTTGGCAGCCTCAGATCCTCAGGAAACTGGGTTCTTTATCATCAGTCCAGCCAAAGAGAAGCTCTTCATCAGCAGGACCCAGCTGGTGCAATGTGGCAGCATTGGTCAAGGATGCATCCTACTGTCCAATGCTGCTCAGAGAGAGAACATCAGGCCTCTCTTGCAATATGGCAGCTGAATACAGTCTGATTTACCAGGCATGGCCAGGCAGACATGGGGCATCCTGAACACATGAGGGAAGCCAGCCCTCCCCACTAAGCACGTTGGGGATGGTCAGGCAAACAGAAGCTGAAGTTTCTTAAAGGATTGGGAGGTGGAGGTGGAGAGTAAAATGCATTAATTAAAAGCTAATCATACAATTTTGTTTCAAAAACCAAAGTAAATTTTTTAAGCAACTTGCATCAGCCAACTTTATATTGGAGGTCTATGGGCTTCTATTGTAAGACAGGGCGTGATCTGGAAACCAAAGAAAGGAGATCTCAATTCTTAGTAGAAATTGTGTAGAAGGGTCTCAGCCCCATGGTGGATTATCTAAGAGATTCCTAATCAAGGCTCTTTGCACTGTCTGCCTAATGCATTAATACTTCTTTACTGCATATTACAAAACTCTATCATAGTGCCAAAATTCTATTGAGAAATGGGGTTATTTGTGCCAATAGATGTTTATATACACAAAGGAAACATTTTTAAATTTCTTCTAATTTAATAATAAAAATACTTCTGCTACAAACAAACTCCAGTTTATACATCAAAATGATAACATTTAGTGAAGGGTGTAGTCTGAACAAAGCAAAAGAATCTGTATGGGTACAGCAAGCCAAACAACTATCTAAGAGATAATGTTAATATTTATGTTATTTATATGGTACCATAATTATAATTACAAAAGGATATTAGGATAATGAATTATTGAATCCTATTCTAAAATGACTTAGAATATTAATCTCCATTGCAACTTGCCAAAATTAATTCCACTGCCACTTGGCCTCATTTAATTGGATATAAGTATGTTTACCATCACAATTATAACTGAAAATATTGCCTTATAAATATTTTATCAACAAGAAGTTTTAGCACTCCCCCACCCACTGACTGAGAGAGAACAACACTGTCTTCTTCAATTTGGATAAGAGAAAAGTTTCCAAAGTTTTGACAAATGTGGGGGAATCTATCTTGAATCATTTTGAATAGAAGCTTCTAAATTCCAATTGTGAGAGGCCTATGAAGAACCTTCATTTATTGAGCTTTTAGGTCTGAAATTCAGCCTGCTATTCTGTGACCAATCTTTGTAACCAAGAGATGATTCAGCTAATGTACACGGAAAAGTTACTGTGAGATTGAACAAAAAGGGTGTTTGTTAGAATTAGATGTATTTTCCATTTATACTTAATAGCTTCAAAAAATAATGAAACATCCCACTTCCTGACATATATATAAGCACCAATAATTGTCTTTCTTTATCTCAGTTTGTATTTTAGGATTTACAATTACTTGAACCCCCTTATAGTGTTAACTTAGAGAAAATGAGAAAGGGGCATTATGACTTTCTTTAAAAGATTGCACCTGTCTTTGCCCTATGCTGAATTATTTGAGCCTGATTTCAAAGATTAAGTAAATGGTACCTAAGCATGCTAATACCTTATGGCTGCAAATTATTTATTACCTTTAGAATCCAAAAAAAAAAAAAGAGGAAGATAATGGTTCATTTTTTTTAAAGCACTAAAATAAAATAAAAATGTATGCCTATTGAAGTGTTTTTTTTTAATCATTTCCAAAAATAACTGGCAAAATAATGCCTCTACATGTTTAAGCCAAATTAAATTGCAACCATGATCAGAAATCATGGTTGCCATGGTTTCAGGTGCCCAGAATGTGGCGTATGGACTAAATACTGCCTTGCAGCTAAAATGCCTGTGTATTAAGTACAAGCCACTGAAAATCTAATTATAGTGTTCTAAGGCATTTTAAATCTTTCAAAACTAAGAATACTTGTGATTAATAATAATTTTTAAAATATCAGCAGATCTGGCTTTATGATAATGATGAAGAAAGTCACAGCCAGCCTCTGATCCTGCAGGTATTCTTAAGGCTTAAAAGAAGCCCTTGGTTTTCTTACTTATTTAAAGTCACTTTCCCAAAAAGAATCTGAAACTTCCTGGTGGATTTAAATTCTGCTGGGTTTTTGTTTTTGTTTTTGTTTTTGCCTTTGTTGTCTTTCACCAAAGGAGATTTCTACTTTCTCTTATTTCCTCCATCCCACTCCAATATGGAGGTTTTACAAACTTGAAATTAGTCAGTTGATCAGTCAACACTTATTGAGCAACACTTTGTCAGACATTGAGCTTACAAAAATAAATAAGACAGTCTCTTTCCTTATAGAAGAGATTTACTTGTCAATCTTACGTTTAGACTAACAAACAGTTACTCCTAATATACTATAGTAAAGCAGCAATAGAAATATGAATAGCCGAAACCGGTTTGGCTCAGTGGTAGAGCGTCGGTCTGCGGACTGAAAGGTCCCGGGTTCGATTCCAGCCAAGGGCATGTACATTGGTTGTGGGCACATCCCCAGTAGGGGGTGTGCAAGAGGCAGCTGGTCGATGTTTCTCTCTCATCAATGTTTCTAGCTCTCTATCCCTCTCCCTTCCTCTCTGTAAAAAAATCAATAAAATATATATATTTTTAAAAGAAAAAAGAAAGAAATAGGAATAACATGTGCACAAAAGACAGGCACAACCTTTAGCCTGGAAGAGCCAGAAATCTTCCCAAGGTTTACCCTTCAGTTTTATGTCAGTAGTAAGAATTAGCCAAGTACAAGGGAAGCAGGAGAGAATTCCAGTTATACAGAGAACAGAGGTCTTGATTTAGTGTGTCCAAGGAATCATGACTCAATATGTCATAGTTAGGAGTGGACTTTATTCTGGAGGCAATATGGAGCCACTAAGAGGCTTTAGGTAGGAGAGTTATATGATCTGATTTTTTTTTATAGATAGACTAGAGGCCCAATGCATGAAATTCATGCAAGGGGCTCGGCCCCCGCCATGGTGGCCATATCGGCCCTCACAGCCCCAGCTTCATCTGGAAGGTCATCTGGAAGGACATCCGGTCTAATTAGCATATTACAATTTTATTATTATAGATGACTTTGGAGGACAAATCCGAAAGGACCAAAATTAAAAACAAGGAGACCACTTAGGAGGTTATATGTGATGTTAATTGTGTGTATCAACTTGGCTGGGCCATGAGGAGCCCAGATAGTTGGTCAAACATCATTCTGGGTGTTTCTGTGAGGGAGTTTCTGGATGAGATTAGCATTTAAATCAGAGGGCTTGAGTAAAGCAGATTACTCTCCATAGTGTGGGTGGGCTTCATACAATCTATTAAAAGGCTAAATAGAGTAAAAAGACAAATTCTCCCTTGAGTAGGAGAGAATTCTCCAGCCAACTGCCTTCAGACTTCACCTGAAACATTGGTTCTTCCTGCCTGAAGGAATTGGAACTAAAATATTGGCTCTTCCTGGTCTCCCACACCACCAGCCGACCTTGCAGATTTTGGGCTCACCAGCATCCATAATCACATAGGCCAATTCCTTATAATAAATCCATATATCTATCCAATTATCCTTCTTTCTCCTAATAGAGAGGGATGAATGGATAGATAGATGATAGATAGATAATAGAAAATTTAATAATAAAAACATAATATGCTAATTAGGCCAGACAGCCAAACAACTTCCTGGACAACCTTCCAGATGAAGCCGGGGCTGTGAGGGCCAAGCCCCTTGCACAAATTTTGTGCACTGGGCCTCTAGTATCTATATATTACTCTGAAAAACCCTTAAGACATGATTGTAATGGCCCAAGACATGGATTGTGAGGGCTCAAAGTACAATAGTGATAATAAAGGTAGAAGTGACTATGATTTAAGAAGGAAAATCAGTAATGTACCAGTGATTAAAATGTGGAGAGGTGAGAGGAGGATAGAAGTAAAAAACCAAGGTGGAGAACATTATGCTGACTGAAATAAGCCAGTCAAGGAAAGAAAAACACCACATGATCTCACTCATTTATGGATAGTAAGGAACATTATAAACTGATGGGGGGGGAAAGATAGATAAAGAGACAGTAAAGCAATAAAGAGACTGTCAAATTTCAGTGAGGAGGGTAGGGAGATATGGGGGAGATAAGAGATCAACTGAAGGACTTGTATGCATGTATATAAGCATAGCCAATGGACGCAAAACTCTGGGGAGGGAGGGCATGTATGGGAGTCGGGGGGGAGGGGGCAATTAGTAAGATATGTACATATATAATACCTTAATTTAAAAAAAATGGGAAAAAGGAAGTAAAAAACCATTACTTAGCTCAAGTGCCTACCTGAATGGCTGCACCACCAACTGAGGTAGAGACCCTGGAGGTAAAGGTCCAGGCAGGAGTAGTACAAGTAATTAGTATGACACATACTAAGTTTGAGGTACCCTGAACATCAGGGTCGTATATAGGAATCCAGAGCTCAGAGGAGACATCAAGGCTAGAAATGCATATTTGGAAGACATTCTATATCATTTCAAAAAACACACATGAGACTAAATAAAATCACACATAGAAAGGATAAAGAAAAGAACAGTAAGCCAGAGACAGAACTTTGGGACACACTTATATTTTATAACTGGGCAATGAGAGTAGAACACACAGCGGCTTATAACAGAAATGTCAGGAACTGTAAAGCGTCGGGTTTTACCCAACTGGCAAGTTAGCCTGCCACAGTTTCATGCGTGCTGACAGGAGACATGAGACTCCTGGGTCGGAGATAAAAAGACTTCATTATTGGCAATAATAGCACGAGGCAGAATAGCAGCACTTTCTTGCACTGGCCCGCCATGTGCTAATTCCCACAGGATGGTGCTAAACTACATCTCTTCCTTCTACCTTAAGCAAAGGTCAAATAAAGGAAAGAGCCTAGTAGACTTGTGAGGAAAAGTCATCCTAGACAGTGAAACTAGAAAAATTAGCCAAAGGGAATAAGCCCACTCCATGGTGACCTGAGTCACTTCCTGCCACAGGCCGGAACCATTACATGCACCAAGCAAAGTACATTTGTTACACCCATCAGCCTTCTAAGCAGACTACCACTGAGCCTAGATCATTGAGAACAAATCCAAATCGACCCATAATGGGAAGCCACCCAGATTTAGGTACAGCAACACCAAGAAACATTGAGAAACCCTAACCAGGGAAATTAAAACCCTATATCTATCATTTACTAATTCACAGTATCCCAAGCCACAAGATCAAAACTATATTCTCAGCATTAATACACAAACACACACACACACACACACACACACACACACACACACACACACGCTCACGCGCGAGATCAAATGTCTGTGTTGAGGAAATCTAGTCCTTGGGTATTCCATATTTAGGGGTGCAAATCACCTCTGTATTGAGAACTGGCATGCCCTTTTTTAGGTAAGCAGTTCTCTGGAAAAATACTTACAAACTTGTTTGGGAATTTCAAGCATGTTTTAACCTTATAAGTACCCTTAATTACTTGAGCATATGTGTTTTATAGTTCACCGAGGAAGTTATAATCTCCACATACAGGTTTATGAATTTGGGGCACCTCAAAGACCTTACTTCATTGCAAAATATGGCACCTCACTGGAGATTTAAAAAGCAGTTAAAAAAAAAAAAAAGATGACTAGGAGAAAGAGAATCTAATTGTGGGTCATAAAAATGTATACCAGTACATGTATTTTAATTTAATGGATTATATATCTTATTAAATATCATAGTCATTAAGACAACAAAAAAGCACTCAAATACCATTTGAATCAGTTTTTACACAAAGCATGTGGTATATAAAGAGATCACCTATAGTTTCATGTCCTGTGAAAGAACTTAACCAGCCACACAAACCCATTTTAACCATCGTTTCTGTCACCCAGCACTTCAACCACAGGATTTTTAAACTCTTACAAGACTTTCATGATCCTTTTATGCCTGTGTTTCATAATGGATTTATTCATCTCTCAAAACGCAGAGCAGGATCCACGTGCCCTCACATCACCCCCTTCACCACTCCCACCCTCCCAGCACTTGTCACTCTCCCAGAAATGGCATAAGTCAGTCTATTGTCGTTCTTACAGTGCTGCACAGTAATTTATTCACTCGCGCATTTGTCTCCCCAACAGTCTTCCTAGCAGGCTGCCTCACCCATCTTCTAAGGGGATGCGAGGGCGAGTGCAGAATCATCTTCAAAGCTTATAAAGCAAGTCAAGAGATTCCAGGGGAAAGAGAGCTGTCGTGAGGTTTTTCCTTTAATGATGTTTTTCCGCTAACAGTCATCACTGCCCTCTCTTGTCCTGCCTCCTTCCACTTATTGTTAATTTGTCTGAGATTGAATATCTCCTATATATCAAGCAAACGAGCAATGGGTGCTATAACTACATCCCAAGAGAAATACATTGGAAGCTTAGGAATGGAACCAGCTGCTTTGAAAATTGATTGATTCAGTGAAACCACTGATTGATTCAGTGGTACAGACTGCTGGATATTCTGGGCCACAGAATCAGTAGCTACTCCACACTTCGCAGATTCAGGTAGGGAGGCCTCCTCCATGTGTCTCAATGCAATGTCAAAGACTTAGAGAAAAGACCGCAAAATCCAACAATCCACAGTGTCACAAGTAAGAGACTTCTAATAGTCCAGAGGTGGGGGCAGAAACATCTTCGAAGTCATTAACGGCTTCATTAATCAAGAAAAAAAAACCATTTATCCAATTCTTACTATCATTTCTTACTAATCATTCAATTATTACTAATGTATATCAATTCTTACTAATCAGTCTATTAGATGCTCCTAGGGACCTAAAAAATAAAGTAAAAGTCAAGGTGCTGGCTAATGAACAGTGAAGTGAAATAAGACTTCGTCTACGAAGCCACATAGTGCCAAGCAGTACACAATCAATGCTAAAATTGAAGAGTGAATGTATTACAGAGGATGACCACGTGTTCTGGTTTACACTTTTTGTCCGTGTTGATATGAAAATTATATAGTCTGGTGTCATTCAAGAGAACGAGTTTCCCCCTTTGGAGTCATGATGTACATTGTTGCTTCTTTGCTGGGCTAAAGGAAGTAAGCCATTATTTTTTGCCTTTGGAAATGACTCCTACTAATCAGACATTATAGACATTTTCCTGGGTTCGATTTTGTTGCTTTGTTTTGTCTTTTTGGCTATGGTTCTGCTTTTCAATCTGGTTACTGCTGACTAGTTACTTTCGTTTTATAAATATAGCCCAAACTTTGGGAATGGGGGGGGGGGGGATTAAAATATATCTCAGAGCAAAAGTAGAGATAAAGAATAAGGGGAATTTTACCTTTTAGTTTATTCTTTTCTGTACTGTTTTAAATTTGTCCATGTGAATGTACTATCTTTATGGCAAAAGTAATATGTTTGGGATTTTTCTTATGGTGTGACTTATCTTTACAATAAAAATATTTTGAAAGCAAGGGTAGAATGAGAAATATAAACCATAGAAATGTTGACTTGCTGTTAACATCTCTTTCACAGAAGAAAGCCACAGTCTATATAAAAATGTCTGAAAAAACAAACACGCTGGGAATGGATTTTTTTAAAGGTACTGACAAACCTGTAGTCATTGCACATAGCAACATGTGCTGCTGTAGTGGAAATGTTTTTATGGACTGTTTTTTGTTGTTTTAAATTCACTTTGAAACCCTAAGAAAAGTAGAGGGAGGGATTAAAGGTTCATAAGAAACTTTACAAGCCTGGGCAGTGAAGAAAAACTCCAGAGGGTTATGAGGTGTTAAATAAATTGAATTGGCTTAACTTTCTGCCCCATTGTCATGAAGGCCTTTGCACTTCTCACAATGTGGGGACAATTAGGTGTTAGCCCAGCTTGGAAAGATAACTGTCTAACTCCCAGGGAACAGTGTGGATTTAGCATGTGCTGTGTGGGCCATGAAATTCTTCTAATCGATTCTGGCTTTCATGTTTGCACAAACGCAAATAGGTATGAATAAGCAAGCAAGACAGCAAAACGATGGCAAGACTTAATTCATAATGCAAAAATTTCCATTTTCTCCCTCATTGTTGAAGTTTTTCTGCAGGGATAATCATAAACGGATCACAGAAGCAGAATAGAACTGGTAGAGCTATTTCAAATATGACTAAGAAAGCCCATCGCCTAAGCATTTTAGGTGCAAGTTCAAAATGGATGCATAATATTTTGTGCAAAATCCTTTATCAATTTTATTATATAAGTTGTTTTACCTCAGGAGGCTTCTCCTGGTCCATTATATAATCTTCTTATCACCTAAAAAATTTATGCATTATGGAGAGGACTACAATGATAACTGAAAAAAAATGGTCATCTTATCTTGCCTGAGATCATTCCAGTTTGATCCAAGCCAGTTTGTTAAAGACAAAACACCATTGACATTCTGATGGAATGTAGCCTAACACCTTTGAAAACCTGCAAATCTGTGAACACCACTCTAGAAAACAGTTTCTCTCCTCCTGAGAAAAGAGAATAGGAAATTTTAAGCAACCCAAAACTTCTGTTTTGTGGGTATGAGTGTAATCAGAACTTGTTTGAACTTCCTTTTAAATTTTTTATTTTATTGTTGACAATATTATAGATGTCTCTCATTTCCTCCCTTTTTTGCCTCCTTCCACCCAACTTCTGCCCCACCCCAGGTCTTCCCCATACTGTTGTCTGTGTCCAGGGGTTATGCATATATCCATATATGTTCTTTGGTTATCTCCCCGCCCCCCCAACACTTACCACACACACACACACTGAGGTCTGTTATTCTGTTCCATGCATCCATACCTCTGGACCTATTTTTGAACTCCCTTTTTGATATTTCCAGTCAAAATTTTTTCCCCAAAATATTAAGGTTTTTAAATGGTTATTTAATGTTACCTTGTTTATAAAAATAGTAGAAATCAATAAATCAATAAAGTAAACAAAACCGGTTGTTGCAGATGACCAGTAGACAAATTTTGGTACTTAATTAAAGAAAAAACACACAAACAAATAACAACATTAGGATATGGTTAAGGAGGAAAATATAAGGCCCTGATCTACTAGCTCAGTTGCTTAGAATGTCTTCCCAATACTCCAAGATTGTAGGTTTGATCCCTGGTTAGGACACATACAAGAATCAACCAATCTATTATATTAATTATATTATATTATATTATATTATAATTAGGTATTATAATTAATATTATAATATTATAAATTCTTTATAATATTACCTCTAATATTATAAAGAGGTAATATGCAAATTGACCTTTATACCCTCATGTCACAAGATGGTCACCCCCATGTTGTTACAAGATAACTGCCCCTATGTCATCACAAGATGGCCACCCCCACAATATCACAAGACAGCCACCACAAGATGGCTGCCCCACATCATCACAAGATGGCCACCCCCACATTGTCACAAGATGGCCAGCAAGGGAGGGCAGTTGGGAGGGACCAGGTCAACAGGGGAGCATTTAGGTATAAATCAGGCCAGCAGGAGAGCAGTTAGGGGGTGATCAGGCTAGCAGACAGAAGCAGTTAGGGGCAATCAGGCAGGCTGGTGAGTTGTTAGGAGCCAGCAGTCCAGGATTATGAAAGTAATGTCTGACTGCCACTTTACATAATAATAAAGAGGTAATATGCAAATTGACCCTCATGATCTCACATTACAAGATGGTTAGCCCCACATTGTCACAAGATGGCCACTCCCACATCATCACAAGATGGGGGCAGCCGTTGGCATTTGGACATCCCTAAGGGGTCCCAAATTGGAGAGGTTGCAGGTCAGGCTGAGGGACACCCCACTCCCAGTGCACAAATTTCATGCACCGGGCCTCTAATGAGTACATAAATAAGTATCACAACAAATTGATGTTTCTCTCTCAAATCAATAAATATAAAGGAAAGAAAATAGATGGTAAATATAAAGAATATTATTTTTATTTTTCAGATAATATGCTACAAGTTTATACCATAAATTTTAAAATCTAGATAACTAGTATTTACCTAGGAAAATATGTTAACAAAGTTAACTCAAAAAGATATTAAACCACCCTGACCTATTTAGCTTCAAGGTAAGGCCTAAGAACTGAAGGGTCTCAGGTTCAATTATGGTCAAGGACATGTACTTGGTTGCAGGCTGGATTTCCGGCCCCTACTATAGCAGGTTCAGGAGGCAATCAATCAATAGGTCTCTCTCACATCAATGTTTCTCTCTCTTTCTCTCTTCCTCTCCACAGTTCCTTCCACTCTCTCTAACAATGGAAAAAATATCCTCACTTCTAGGGTGAGGATTAAAAACAAATATGTCCTATAGTAAAGGTACTAGCACAAGATGGTTTTATAACCCTCAAGGAACAAATAATTTCTATGTCATATGAACCAACTAGAATTTAGAATTTTTCCTAGGAATACAAGGATGATAAACATTAGAAAATCTACTAGCGAATTACTACACTAAGAGATTACAGGGGGAAAAATGAGTTTCTTTAAAAGTACTTGATAAATTTAAACTAATTCTCCTTTTATAAAACATATTTTACTAAGCAATGAGTAGAATGAAATTACTTAAATTTATAAATTGGCTCCTACCAGAAACCTATAGAAAATCTTATAGTTAATGATGAAACTTAAGAAGCATTCACATTAAAGTTAAGAATAAGACAAGTACTTCTATCACTGATATTCTTCCACATTGTTTCTAATTAACCTTTCCAAATGAATGGCTTCTTTGTTTTGAGTACTCAGTGATATACATGATTGAAGGTGTATAGTTTAAGTCGTGAAGACCACAGAGAGAGATATTACTGTAGTTAGAAAATGCAAACAACTATATTTTTAAAAGAAGTATCCAAAATTTAGTATCTCAGTATTTTGAGGATTATTTTCTTTTTATAAGCTTACTGAAGAAGCTCTATCTTATTCTAAATACAATTCTCTGCTATAAAGTCACTTAAAATTAAAGAAAATACATCTTCTTACATATGCTGCTTGACAGGAATATGAGTCAAATGATAATCAGAACAGTAAGAAGCATTCTAATGCCTCAAGTTTTATAGCAGCTCAGGTTAACTGCAACATAAATTCATCTCAGCAGACCTAATTCAGGGGAAATGGCATTACAGTAAGTGAACGGATCGTAAGCTCCACAGGCACCGTGACTTTCGTGGAGTGGTTTTCATTGCTAACAGAGAATGTGGACTGCATTTATTTTAATAAAAGTCTGTGACTCGTGTACAAGTAGAGAGCATTTTTTCAGCACATCAGTTTTATCTTCTTTGGGATTTAGGCTATAGATTAAAAGAAAGGCAAGTAGAATATTCTGGGTCTTTGTGACACAGCACATCTAAAATGTGTTACAAAAAGAAATACATCACAAAATAAACATAGTAATTAATGCTGGATTATATAACCCAATATATAAAATATCCATGAGTCAATACTGATATAAATTAATTATTGAACAAATAAATGAGGGGAGAAAAGGTAAATCTATCATGCAGAAGAATTCTGAATAATTTATGTAGATACATCACCCTCAGGGAGATGGAGCATAATCCCCACCCATAAGTATGAGCTGCATACACATAGGGATTCCTTGAGCCAAGTACAGTAAGAAAATGGAGGTGGGAACCTAGCCAGTTTGGCTCAGTAGATAGACCATCGACCTGTGGACTGAAAGGTCCTGGGTTTGATTCCAGTCAAGGACATATGCCTGGGTTGCGGGCTTGATCCCCAGTAAGGGGCATGCAGGAGGCAGCCAATCAATGATTCTCATCATTGATGTTTCTCTCTCTCTCTCCTCTCCCTTCCTCTCTGAAATATTTTTTTAAAAGAAAAAGGAATGGAGATGGGAAAGGTAGAATAACTTTACAGTAGAGCAACCCGATACACACTACTTTAGCCAGGTGATCAAGGTCAACATTAACAATGATAAGTTATGTTAATAGTATATATATCCTTGACATAATATGATGAAAATGGTATTTTACTTGTGTGATCTCCCTCTCAAAAACCTATAACCCCAATGTAATCATAAGAAAAATATCAGGTAAGTTCCAATTGAGGGGCTTTCCACAAAATGCCCAACTAGTATTCCTCTACAGTGGTTCCCAAACTTGTCTGCACCTTGGAATCAATGGAGCTTTGACAACTACTAATGCCTTTGTTGCACCCTAGAGATTGTGATGCACTAGTAATTGGTCTGGGGTGTGGCCTGGGGCTTTGGAAATTTTAATAGATCCCTAAATTATTCAATTATCTAGCAAACAGTAGTGGGGGGGGGGGTTTGTGGGGTTTTTTTCAAACAGTGGTTCCCAAACTTGGCTAGATAATTGAATAATTTGGGGATCTATTAAAATTTCCAAAGCCCCAGGCCACACCCCAGACCAATTACTAGTGCATCACAATCTCTAGGGTGGAACAAAGGCATTAGTAGTTGTCAAAGCTCCATTGATTCCAAGGTGCAGACAAGTTTGGGAATCACTCTAAACTGTCAAGTTTGTTAAAAATTAAGAAAATTTCTGCCGAGACCGGTTTGGCTCAGTGGTAGAGCGTCGGTCTGCGGACTGAAGGGTCCCGGGTTCGATTCCGGTCAAGGGCATGTACCTTGGTTGCGGGCACATCCCCAGTGGTGGGTGTGCAAGAGGCTGCTGATCGATGATTCTCTCTCATCGATGTTTCTAGCTCTCTATCTCTCTCCCTTTCTCTCTGTAAAATATCAATAAAATATATTTAAAAAAAAAAAATTAAGAAAATTTCTAAAACCATAATAACTCATATTCCTGTCAAGCAATTTCTAAAGCCTAAAAAGATGTGACATCTAATTGTAATATGGTATTCTAAATAGGATCTAGAATAGAAGAAAAATATTAGGTAAAAGTTAAGAAAATTTGAATGAAGTATGGACTTTAGTTTAAAATACTGTGTTAATATCAGTTCATAAGTTGTGACAAATCTACCATACTAATGTAGGATGTTACTAATAAAGCAAAACTGGGTATGAAGAAATTGGGACTCTACTCACTGCACATTTTTTCTGTAAATCTGAAGTTATTCTAAAATTAAAATTTTATTTAAAAAAACCAACAACAACAATAAAAGGGAAATACACAGAAGCATCCTATCTTATCATTTCTCTAACATAACTCAGCAAGTGAAATAATAAAGTAGAGCCTTGGCACTCATAAATTTAATACTTATTAGATGCCTTGATTAATAAATTAGAGAGGTATAGAATTTTAAATTGGAGATCATTTTCCACTATAGTTGTCATTTCTCCATTATCATCTAGCTTCCAGCATTGCTATTGCAATATTGATATCATTCTAATTTCTAAAACTTTTTTAATGTCTCTCTAAAAATTAGTGGAGTGCTCTTATGGTCCCTGGTGTCCTGGGGTTTCATAATGGTGTACCATTCTGCGGGGAACTTTATGGGTACTTCAACTGAAAAATTCATGCCTTCCATTCTAGGTAATTTTTGCATATTATTTTGTTGATTTCCTCCCCCTCCATTTTCTCTGTTCTCTCTACTAAAACCCCTTTTTATTTTTTTCCTTTTTAATTAATTTTTTCCATCATTAGTTATCCCACCTATACCCTCTTCTAGAGCACTCCTATTATTTTGGATTTTGAATTTCTGAACTATTATCCTAATTTTTTTCTCTCATTTTTCATCTTGTTATCTCCACTTTCTGAGAAATATCCCCAGCTAATATTCTCACCATTCTTTTGAGTTTTCCCAAGAACTCTTTTTGTTCTGTTTGATTTTGTTTTTATTGTTTCTTTATTTGAAAGTAATTATCCTATTCTTACTACTCCTTGTATGGTATTTTCTATTCTCTGATATTTTAATTGATGTTTATATTTACTTGTGTCTGTCTTTCAAATAAGTTCTCCTCTAGTGCCTTGTAAATGTATATCATTGCCTGTCCATTTTTATTAGAAACTCATATATTATTCCAACTTAAAAAAACAAAAATTCTGTCACACATTACAACATAGGTGATTGTTGAAGACATTAAGATAAAGTGAAATATGCCAGTCACAAAGACAAATACTTTATGATTCCACTTATATGAAGTATCTAAAGTAATGTAACTCATTGAAACAGAATATTGGTTACCAGGGGATGGGGGGATGGGGAAGTGGAGAGTTGTTCAATGGATATGGAGTTACAGTTTTGCAAGATGAAAAATTTCTAAATATCTGTTCAACAATATAAAGAAATGGTTAAGATGGTAAACTTTATGTTGAGTTTTCTTTTTCTTTTTTTAATTTAAATTCTTTATTGTTGAATTTATTGTATTATATATGTCTCCTTTCTATATTAAGTTGTCTTAAAATTATTATTTTAAATGTTGATTAGGAGCTCTGAGCACAAAGGTGGTCCTGGTTGGACATGGGCTTTAGTTCCAAGCTATGAGGCAGGTTATTTCGGTGAAGGATTTCTGGTATTGGTGGCATCTGGCTTTTCCTCCTAGAGAGCCATTGGCTGCTCAGATTCTCCTCCAGGACCAGGCTGCCAGCTTTCTTAAAGGTGATTTCAGCACTGAATGTACAAATTTCAACTCTTTCCTCCCACTTTCAGTATGCTACCCTATCCTTCATTTTGACTGGAATCCTCCAGTGACTTTCTGCATTACCATCTCCAGAAAAATACATCTTCAGTCTTCCAGGATGTGAGACGAAGGAGCCATCAGACAGCTATGAGAAGTTGAGATGTGAAGCTGGAGCATTTGACTGCTTCAAAATCAGACTACCTTCCTTGCACTTACACAGGTATCAGCTCTAATTTTTGAGCCTTGGAGATCGAACAGTGTAAATCAACTTGTTATTCAACCTTTTCCATCTCCAACATGGGATTCAGTTACCTCTGGTCTGCTTAGTCAATTACCACTTTCCTATCTATTATCAATTTTCCAATTTTGTTGTTCGTATTCTCTCTCTTTCTCTTGTCCTTGCATATTTTTGCCCTTTTTATTTTTTTTAGCTAGAATATATATTTTTTTAAGTTTATTTTTGCCTTTTTTAAAAGTTGCTGTTGTCTTAAAGAGGTGTTGGGGGTTTGACGAGAGAGTGGTAGCTATTGTATATATTCAACCCATCATTTTTATCCAGAGAAACTGGCTTGTTTTATATTTAATTTCCTATGTTGGAGATAATGTAGTGGAAAGAGCAGCTATAGATTAACCTGAGCCAGATTTGGAATCTGGCACTTTCCTGTTGTGTCACTATAAGTTAACTAACTCTTCTTATTTTGTTTTTCTGTTTGTAAAAGAAGGTGCTAAGACATAGGCTTGTGTTGAGAATAATATGGAAAAAACACACACATGTAAAGTATATGTAAAATAAGTCATATAAAGCTTATGTCAAACGTAAGACTTGCTTAATAATTATTAATTCTCCTTCCTCATCTAAGATTAGTTGTTCAATTTACCTTCCACTAGCAACTGTATAATTCTGGTAATAACCCAATTCTGATTTTAGTTTCTATAGTGATACTTCACATCACATACTATTTTCTCCTAGCTGTCTTTGCCTAATTATGACATTGAATGATATTTGGTTGCTATATCATTTAGTTGGAATAAATAGTCAAATCTACTTTTACCTTATTATGATATTGATATTTTCAAAATGTCTCTTACAATGTAAACTGGACTTTGGTTAAATATCAAGATCTGGAAGACGATGTAGAACTTCAACCATCTGAGCCCCCATAGTTTTGTTCATTTCCTTGGAGGTGGAGAGCAGCTGGTTACTGCCCTCCAATAATTACATTTTCTCCCAACCCACTCAGTGATAACATACTAGAACCATCTGTAGCAAAAGCATGCCAAAGTTTTACAATGAACTGGGACTATGCATTGCTCCAATTAAGAGAGTCAAAAAGCAGTGGCTTACAAATCTTATTAGTTAAACTCACAAATGTTTTCTGAGCACCTGCTATATTTCAGAAATTGTCCTAGATTCTTGGTATATAAGGTTTAAAGGAACAGATTTAAATAAAGAATCCTTGAGGATGTGTAAAAAGGGGCCCTTATACACTGTTGGTAAGATTATAAAATGATGTAGCCAATGTGAAAAACAATATGGAGGGTCCTCAGAAAATTTAACAATGGGCTTCAGTCAAGATGGTGATATAGGTAAACATAGCACTCAGAACCTCCCACAATTACATCAAAATTACAGCTAAGCTCTAGAACAACCATCATTCAAAACCACCTGAAATCTAGCTGAGAAGAAGTCCTACAACTAAGCTTAACAAAAGGAGCCTCTGGCACTATACAACGTTATTATGGTAACATTGAAGTTTTCTCCTGGTTGCATTATATCCCTGTGAGATATATATATTTGGAAGTTTGTACCTCTTATTTCCCTTTGCCCTGTTTGCCCATCCCTCTACTGTTCTCCCCTCTGACAACCATCAGTTTGTTCTCTGTATCTTTGTGTCTGTTTCTGTTTTGTTTTATTAGGTTTTTTTTTAGGTTCTACATATAAGTGAAATTATATGGTATTTGTTTTTCTTTGTCTGATTTCTTTCTTTTTTATTTTCAATTTTATTGATTTTTTTTTACAGAGAGGAAGGGGGAGAGGGATAGAAAGCTAGAAACATCGATGAGAGAGAAACATCAACCAGCTGCCTCCTGCACACTCCCTACTGGGGATGTGCCCGCAACCTATGTACATGCCCTTGACCGAAATCAAACCTGGGACCTTTAAGTCCGCAGACCGACGCTCTATCCACTGAGCCAAACCGGTTTTGGCTGTCTGATTTATTTATTTCCTTTTTAAATTTAAATTATTTTTTTAAATATATTTTATTGATTTTTTACAGAAAGGAAGGGAGAGGGATAGAGAGTTAGAAACATCGATGAGAAAGAACATCTATCAGCTGCATCCTGCACACCCCCCACTGGGGATGTGCCCGCAACCAAGGTACATGGCCTTGACTGGAATGGAACCTGGGACCCTTCAGCCTGCAGGCCGACGCTCTATCCACTGAGCCAAACTGGTTTCTGCTAAATTTAAATTCTTTATTGTTTAAATTATTTCATGAGTCTCCTTTTCCTGCCACTGACCTCCCCCTGTCTGTTCCCACCCCCTAAGCACATGCCCTCATCCCCCCCTACTGTCTGTGTCCATTGGTTATGCTCATATGCATGCATACAAGTCCTTTGGTTGATCTCATACCCTCCTCACCCCTTGTCTTCTCTCATAGGTTGGACAGTCTGTTCAATACTTTTGTGTCTCTGGTTTTATTTTTGTTCATCAGTTTATGTTGTTCATTATATTCCACAAATGAGTGAGATCATGTGGTATTTATCTTTCTCTGACTGGCTTATTTCACTTAGCATAATGCTCTCCAGTTCCATTCATGCTGTTGCAAATAGTAATAATTCCTTTTTTACAGCAGCATAGTATTCCATTATGTAGATGTTTTCTAAAGTTTTCTAATCCACTCACCTGCTGATGGGCACTTAGGCTGTTTCCAAATCTTAGCTATTGTAAATTGTGCTGCCATGAACATAGGGGTGCATATGTCCTTTCTGATTGGTGTTTCTGTTTTCTTGGGATATATTCCTAGAAGTGGGATGGGTCAAATGGAAGTTCCATTTTTAATTTTTTGAGGACATGCCATACTGTTTTCCACAGTGGCTGCACCAGTCTTCGTTCTATCTGATTTATTTCACTTAACATAATACCTTCTAGGTCCACCCATTTTGTTGTAAATGGCAAGATTTTATTCATTTTTATGATTGATTAATATTCCATTGAGTATATATACACCACTTCTTTAAAAAAACATTTTATTCAATTGATTATTTATTTATTTATTTATTTTAAAGGACACTTTAAAAATATGTTTTTATGGATTTTTAGAGAGAGAGAAAGGGAGAAGAATATATAAAGAGAAACATCGATGACAGCTGCCTCCTGCATGCCTCCCCCTGGGGATTGAGCCTGCAAGAGTGGGGCATGTGCCCTGAACAGGAATTGAACCAGTGACTTCTTGGTACATGGGTTGATGAGATGAGCACCACATCATTTGTCATTGAACTCCCATGTTGCTTCCATATCTTGTTTATTGTAAATAGCCCTTTTGGTGTCTCGGCTCTTCCTATTAGTCTCAATGTGGCTTCTTTTTTATAAGCTTAGTTAATGGCAATACTTCTGTCATGGATTTTTCCATGACTTTGTATTTTATTTATATTTGGATAAGATCTTATATGAAATGTATATATAATCAGATTTAAGGATGAGTTTAAGTTGGAATGCTCTAAAATATAAGCAGCCTGCCTTTGTGTAAATGTCAAAACTAAACATGTAGGCCTGATATCTGGAAGTGCTTGAATGAACTGTTTGACACCTAGTAATAAACTATTTGTAGATCACAGCTCTTCTGACATGAACTGCAATTTATCACTTAGTATAAAAGTTTTCAAATACATAGTTCTTTGAGATACAAAAGAGAACATTCCCCGATCATCCTAAATAAATCCTAAATAAACATGTCTGCTGAGCAGAGTGCAGTCTGTTTTCTTTTCCGATATATCATCACTAAGCAGTGATGCTTGCTGTGAGTTTGACACATACCTTTTTCTCAGCTTAGGAAGCGCTTCTCGTCTGCAATTACATTTTACCCAGTGTTAATGCACTTTATTCCTGGAGTAAAACCCACTTAGACATGATGCATTTGATCAGGATAAACACTTGCAAATGTTTTTTGCTGATATTTTATTTAGCATTTTTATAATTTCCCTTTTCTGTATCATGTACATTTTTCTTTTTATCAAAGTTATACAAATACCATAAGATGAATTTAATAATAGCAAGTTCCCCTTTACTCATTATAATAATTTTTGTATATGTAATCAGTCTTGTGAAGATGGTTAGAATTTACCTTAAACCATCTGGACCTATATATTTTGCTTTATAATATATATATATATATATATATATATATATATATATATATACATGTTTTCATTTATTTCAGAGAGAGGAAGGGAAAGGGAGAGAGAAATAGAAATATTGATGAGAGAGAAACATCAATTGGCTGCCTCCTGCATACCCATACTGGGGGTCAAGTCCGTAATCTGGGCATGTGTCCTGACCAGGAATCGAACCTGAGACTCCTTGGTGCATGAGATGACCCTCAACTAGCTGAGTCACACCAGCTGGGATATACTATTTTATATAGAATGATTTTATTTTACTCAAATGTTGTTCATGAATCTTGGTCCATTCTAGTATTCTCTTTTTTCTTTAACTTAATTTGAAAATGTTGTGGTGTGTGTTTTTTAGAAAATTGTTTCTTTACTATAAGGTTTCAAATGCATTAATAGAACATTGTTCATGATAATCTCATACCTATTTAAATCTCTCCAGCATCAGTAGTTTTATCTCCCGTTTTCCCCTCTAATATTGTTCTATTTTGCATTCTCTATTCTTAGTAACAAATACCATTTAATAATTCTTATAGGGAAGAATTAAATTACTGAAAATGTCTTTATTTCACTTTTTCCCTTTTGATAGTTGAGCTTGATAAAGAATTCTAGGTTGATAGTTTCAGCACTTTAAATATATGGTTTCACTGTCTTTTGGCTTCTATTTATGTTAATGTGAAATCTGCTGCCAGTTTTGTTTCTTTGTAAGTAATCTTTTTCTTTCAGATTGTTTAGTAGATTTTTCTCTTTGTCTTTGGCAATGTGTACTCTTACAATAATATCTCTAGGTGAAAGAGAGAAATTTAAAATTAGAAAAATGGTGGAACTATATTCAACTAATACAGAGACAGAAACTTTTCTAGGACTTTTGAAAGGCATATGTGCTTAGATTAGAGAAATACAACACATAGGAAATTTAAAATAAACCTACTACATAGAATATCCAAAGTTACATGTCTGAAGGTAAACAGAAATAACAAAAGAATTTAGCAAAGTCACAAGATACAGGATCAGTATTTCCATATGAACAATAAATTTCTACATAAGCATTAAATAATAAAAAATAAACCTTTAAAATATATAATTTACACTAGTATCAGAAAACATCAAATACCTAAGTATAAATCTAACAAGAAAGATGGGCCAGACCTCCTTACAAAAAGTAAGATACATGGTTTAGAAGATTTGATATTCTCCTCAAGTTGATCTTATAGATTCATAGCCCTAGTCAAAATACTAGCAAATAGTAGCAGAATAGGGGATAATTAAAAACCTGATTATAAAATAGCCAAGATTATCTTCAAGAAAAGAAACAAAGTTGAATAACTTTACTACCTGATATCAAAAATGTATTATAAGGCTATAGAAATTAAAATATCTTATTGGTACAAGAATAGACAAATAGGCCAATGGGGGGAAATATGAGTCCATAAAAATGCCTAGACACGCCGAAACCGGTTTGGCTTAATGGATAGAGCATCAGCCTGTAGACTAAAGGGTCCCGGGTTCGATTCTGGTCAAGGGCATGTACCTGGGTTGTGGGCATATCCCCAGTGGGAGGTGTACAGGAGGTAGCTGATTGATGATTCTCTCTCATCAATGTTTCTAACTCTCTATCCCTCTCTCTTCCTCTCTGTAAAAAAATCAATAAAATATATTTTTTAAAATAAATAAATAAATGAATAAATAAATAAAAAGTGGCCATAATTATTTTTTTAAAACATGCCTAGAGACACATTTATGATAAATGTATCACTGAAATACTGTGCAGAATTAGAGAAATACAACACATAGGAAAGTTAGCCCTATAAAACACATTTTGATGGGTTTGATATGGAAAAAAAAATAGAAGCCTCATTCTATGTAGACTGAGATTATCAATAAATGGTTATAAATCAGTTAGGGATGGGAAATGTTGATCTCTACCTCACACTATATATATAAGCATTCATTCCAAGTGCATCACAGACCTAAATGTGAAAAGCAAATAATTAAACCTTCCAAAAGATTGCATTGGGAAATGTGTTCTTGATCTTAGGTCAGGAAAATATATTTTTTTAAAGAAAAAAACAGCACTAAGTATAAAGAAAAGGACCAATAAACTAGACTTTGTTTAACTTTACAATTACTGTTAATTAAAAGGATCATTATTAAGAAAGTGAGCCCTCATGACTGAGGAGGCAAACCATGAAGGAAACATCTAGGAAAAAAAAAAAAAAAAGAAAGAAAGAAAGTGAACCCTAACCACTTTGGCTCAGTGGACAGAGCGTTGGTCTGTGGACTGAAAGGTTCCAGGTTCGATTCCGGTCAAGGGCATGTACCTTGGTTGCGGGCACATCCCCAGTAGGGGGTGTGCAGGAGGCAGCTGATCGATGTTTCTCTCTCATGGATATTTCTAACTCTCTATCCCTCTCCCTTCCACTCTGTAAAAAATCAATAAAATATATTTTTTTTAAAAGAAAGAAAGTGAGAAGACCACAAAACTTGAGGATTAATTATTACTATTATTATTACTACTGCTTTGAATCTCTGTGTCAGTCTCTTTTTCTCATTTTCTACTTTATATAAATTTCCAGTAGTAACAAAAGACTAATATTGTGTATACAAACATAGATATAAAAGTTGTATTCAAAACCCACAAATGCTTTAGAAGATCATGAAAAGAGAAACTAAAGAAGATGGGGTCATCAGAGGAAGCCTCCGTTAAGAGGAAATATGTGAGCATGAACCTTGAATAATAAATGGGGCTTTATAAGGATTGAAGAGCAGGCACTCCTGGTGAGAGAACAAACACAAACAAGGGCACAGAAGTTTAACTAAACACCACAAATGGTAGCCTGATATGACAGAGGTTACATGCACGAAAGGAGGGCTAAAATTATAAAGAAGGGGTAGTTCCAAGTATAGATGTCACTAAAGGGCATTAAAATAAATATGGGTTTGATGTGGGGAGAAAAATAGAAGTCATTGAAGATGTCTAGCTACAGCCATTTTGGGAGGATTATTATGCTAAAATGAATGATGGGCCGAAACCGGTTTGGCTCAGTGGGTAGAGCATTGGTCTGCGGACTGAAAGGTCCCGGGTTCGATTCCGGTCAAGGGCATGTACATTGGTTGCGGGCACATCCCCAGTAGGGGGTGTGCAAGAGGCAGCTGGTCGATGTTTCTCTCTCATTGACGTTTCTAGTTCTCTCTCTCTCCCTTTCTCTCTGTAAAATATCAATAAAATATATTTTTAAAATAAAAAATAAAGTGAATAATGGCCCACCAAAGAAGTCTGCCTGCTAATCCCCCAAAACAGAACATATACTATCATACAACACAAAAGTGACTTTGCAGATGTGATAATACTAAGGAACTTGAGATAGGAATATTATCTTGAATGATATTGATCCTGCTGAGTCAATTGTAATCACAGGGATTTTTAAAAGAGGAAGGCGAGAAGGTCAGAGTCAGAGAAACAGATATGACAAAGGAAGCAATGGTCAGAGTGATATGGCACCACAGGCCAAGGAATGCAGGCAATCTCCAAAAACAGGAAATGGCAAAGAATGGGTTCTCTCCAAAAGTCTCCAGAAGGAACCAGCCTCACCAAGACCTTGATTTTAGCCCTGGAAAACACATTTCGAACTCCTGTCCATCAGAACTATACTATATCTGTGTTGTTTTAAGCCACCAAGTTGGTAGTAATTTAGTTGCAGCAGTAGTAGGAAACTAATACAGAGTAGGTATGGTGAAAACCTCAACTTAAGAATGCCAGTTACAATTTTGCTAGTGCTTCCAAAGGATCAAATGGTCAGAGCATTCAGTCACACAGAGGATTCTTCGAAGAGATTAGGCACATAACTCATGTATGCTCTTCACTATCACAGCAGAAGTCAAGAACAGGGAATGGAGCTTGGATTACCCAGGAAATATCTGCAGAGGACATTCTTAAGTCCCCATGACATATCCAGGAGATTTACAGGGTTCTTGACAATATTAAAGCAACAGAATCACTGCCAGCTAGGGCTAAGAAGACAGAGAGTGGAAAGAAAGGTCTCAGATTCTCAAAATTCTACAGGCAGGAAACAGACATGTAAAATTACTCATCTGCAAACATATACTATCCTTCATGAAGAAAAAAAGATGGTGTCAAAGGCAGAGCCTTGAGCACAGAGAGTGGAGCTGCGAACCACAGAGGATTGTTCTCAGGCTTGGGGACCCAACGTTTGCCCAGCTGGATTTTGAAGTTGCTTAGGACTGGTGACTCCTTCGTTATTTCCATTTTCTCCCCTTTCAAATTGGTACACCTACATCTGTTATCCTATGTCTATCCCTTCATTTGGGAAGCAAGTAAATAATTTCTTGAGTTTCACAAGTTCACAAATAAAGATTAATTGTGTCTAAGGATTAGCCAAACACTGACCAATACCTGATGAGATTTGGGATTTTGGGGCCGATGAGCTTTTAGACTGAGTTGATGCTGTAATGGGTTGACATATTTGGAAATATTGGGATGGGGGTGAATGTATTTTAGATGTGGGAGTGAAGTGAATCTTTGGGAGACAAAAAGTAGACTGTAGTAGGTAGAATAACAGCCCCAATGATGTCCATATCCTAGTCCCCAAAACTATATAAAATAAATAAAAGTGTTATTTTATATAGCAAAAGTGACTTTGCAGATATGACTATATTAAGGATCTTGATATGTAGGAATTAACTTGATGGGTCTATTGTAAGGGTTAAGCAGCAATAAAAACTAATACAAGTGACCACCAAAGATAATTTTTTTAACATAACCTGGATCTATAGGAGATATGCATATATATAATATATATGATAGGTGTACATACATATCATACATATACATGCATATATAACATGTATACTAATCCATGACAATTTGTATGTTTGAAAATATTTTTCTATCTGTGATCTGTCTTATAACTTCATATGCTGTTTATTATTAAACAGAACCTTAAAAATAAAAAATTCAAAAAAGGTGTAGCTATAGCCCTAAAAAAAAAAAATCCAATCAAGATCTTTGCATTATCAACAGATAACTATTGTTCTTCTGAGGAACAATTTCTGGTCTTCTTTTGAGTCAATTTTGGCAAATAAAGCTTTTCCTTAATAACGAAGCAATAGGCTTAGAACATCAGGCAACATACAAAATTACTTCTCCACAGTAAACAAGAAGAGTTCCCTCTTCTGACACTTTAGTGTTTAGACTGAGAAATTCCATGGAGACAAAGACACAAGGCAGCAAGTCCCTCCCTGAAGTTCCTCCCTCCTGATCCACCGAAAAACAGCAGGAACTGGATCCAGAAGCCGCAAAGCTGATCATTGTGCTCCCTTGCATTGTGGAGAACTAGGCACAAAATAAGGCCCTGGTCATGCCCAGAGGGTTCCTGGCTCCCAGGGACTTCTGAAGAGCCAGGGATCCAGACCCTCAGAGAGTAATTCCAGTTGAAAAGCCAAGATAAAAACCTGCCACCCAGCTGTAGCTGGTTTGGTTCAGTGGCTAGACTCGCAGGGGTGGGCAAACTTTTTGACTCGAGGGCCACAATGGGTTCTTAAACTGGACCGGAGGGCCGGAACAAAAGCAACCTGACCATGCTGGCACTCTCATCTTGGGCTGCTGGTGAAGGAGCGGAGGGGAGAGCAAGAGAACCCTCCGCTCTTTCGGCTCCATAGACCAGATAGAATAGCCGAACGGGCCGGATCCGGCCCATGGGCTGTAGTTTGCCCACCCCTGGCTAGAGCATTAGCCTGCGGACTGAAGGGTCCCAGGTCTGATTCCAGTCAAGAGCACATGCCTGGGTTGTGGGCTCCCTCCCCAGGAGAGGGTGTGCATTGTGATTCTCTCTCATTGCTGATCTCTCTCCCCTCTCTCTTCCTCTCTGAAATCAATAAAAATTTATTTTAAAAAACAAAATAAAATACCCTGGATCTGAGAGTTTTATGTTAAATAGAAGTACAAGATCAATTAATTTCTGAGTCACAATTTTTCATAGAACCAACTTTAAATAGTAAAACATTAAAATTGAATGTATCATGAAGGGAACACAATATTGATTAATAGGTTGTATCCGGATAGAGAGCCCTTTTATATCTGAGATTGCAGTTTCTTATTCCAAGCCAATTCTTGGCACCTTACCTACACCATACAGCCTTTAGAAAGAAGCTAAGTACAAAGCTAGACAGCTCTACAAAGGAGGTTGAAATTCAATGTCCAAGAGCAAAGAGGAGCCAGAAGCCAGTTCATCGTGGAATCACTGTCAAGGCCTCCCAGGAAAAGACCGCAGCAACTTATCTTCTGCTCCAATCAGAACACCAAAGCCATCAAAGGAGGGCTGAAGCTGGGGGGGGGGGGGGGGGGGAGGGGGGGGATAAAAGAGGGGGTGAGGGAGCCTGGGTAAAATAACTGCTTTTCTTACGATGCAGGAAAGGAACATGGCATTTGTTTAGATTTTCTTTCACTCTGAGCAGCAGGTCTTGGCAATAAACATCTGAAAATTTGTCCACTATAAATTGTTTGGTTTCTTCCCTCCTGTTTCATGAGGCCATGGTGATATTATACTGTTGAAAGTCCTCCTTTCATCTGCTTCCTTTCCACTGACAGTTCATAAAGGATGGGCCACACCGGGCAGGTAAGCTAAGCAGTTATTTCTTAACATACCAAGAGAGTTAGGCTCTATATACCTAGAATTAGATACCAGAGAGAAGACTTTTTTTTTTTCTAAGTTGTAGTAGTCTGTTTCCTGGGGCTACACTCAAATTCACTTATGGTTCGGTAGGACCTGACCTTATAACTTCCAAAGTCCTAGGGGAAAAGGTCCAATAACCAGATGTTAAAAAAAAAAAAAATGCATTTAGGGCCCTTTTTGCTTTTCTTAGTCCTTTGTTTTTAAGAGCTTTTTACTGATTTTTAGAGGTAGATAAAGGAAGAAGGAGAGAGAAAAACATCGCTGTAAGAGGGAAACATTGATTGGCTGCCTCCTGCATCCCCCTCCTATTGGGATCGAGCCCAGAACCCGGTCATGTGTCCTGACCAGGAATCAAACCAGCAACTGTTGAGTGCACAGCATGAGGCTCAACCAACTGAGCCACGCCAGCTAGGACTCGTCTGTTATTCATAATAAAAATAGTGGCCATTAATTGGGCCAAATTCTGTTTGTGCACTTTCTACATATATATACATATATATATATATATATATATATATATATATATATATATATAATTGTATTATTGACATTTCACAGAGAGGAAGGGAGAGAGATAGAGAGCTAGAAACGTCGATGAGAGAGAAACATCGACCAGCCGCCTCTTGCAAACCCCCTACCAGGGATGTGCCCGCAACCAATGTACATGCCCTTGACTGGAATCGAACCCGGGACCTTTCAGTCCTCAGACCAACGCTCTACCACTGAGCCAAACCGGTTTCTGCTACATATATTCTTATTTACCCTTCCCAAAACATTTTAGATATTACTGCCTTTGTTTTATATTGAAGAAAATGGAAGTTTGAAAACCTCAGCAAATGTGTGCCTGATCCTCACTAAAATGGCACAGAGGCAGGATTACAGCACTAGTCTCCCTAACCCCAGAACCCACATTCTTCGCCGCTATTTACCTACTGCTTCCCCGGCTTATTTCTGTATGAGAAGCAAGTGGCATGTTTTAAATTAAAATTATTCAATGGGATAGCATATATTTCTTCATAATTCCATAGTCCTTGACTCTTCTCTGCATCCAGATCTCTGAAGGACTTTGGTCATGTTTATGCCATTGCAATCATTAAGGAGGATTCTCTGCTAGGCCTACCCACCAGACCAGCCAGAGACACCACAGGCCTCAGGCAGATATTAGATACTGTGATATCTCCTTTTAAAAGCGACCTAGCCCTAACCAGTTTGGCTCAGTGGATAGAGCATTGGCCCATGGACTGCAGAGTCTCGGGTTCAATTCCAGTCAAGGGCAGTTACCTTGGTTTCAGGTTGCCTGGCCCTGGTCAGCATGCATTCAGGAGGCAACCAATTGATGTGTTTTTCTCACATCGACATTTCTCTCTGGCTGTCTTTTCCTCTCCCTTCCATTCTCTCTAAAAATCAATGGGAAAATATCCTCAGGTGATGATTAACAAAAAAATAAATGGTGGCCTGTGTACAGCCCTCTCCTCTGAGTATGTCCTAATGCCTCTAGGTTTGTAAAGGGGTTTGAAAGAATATACTTGTGGCTTTGTCCCCAAATAGAGCCTGAGGAAGTGACAAGTGTCCTAGAGAAGTCCTTCAGGTCCTTTAATAACACACATGGTGCCGAAACTGGTTTGGCTCAGTGGATAGAGTGTCGGTCTGCAGACTGAAAGGTCCCAGGTTCGATTACGGTCAAGGGCATGTGCCTTGGTTGCGGGCACATCCCCAGTAAGGGGTGTGCAGGAGGCAGCTGGTCAATGCTTCTCTCTCATCAATGTTTCTAGCTCTCTGTCGCTCTCCCTTCCTCTCTGTAAATAAATAAATTATATTTATATATATATATATATATATATATATATATATATATATATATATATATATATATATTTAAAAATAACACACATGGTAAAGGAGAAGTAGAGCTGAAATGAATAAGCAGGAAGGACAAGAAAGCCAGAGTTGGGTTTGTCTCCCCCATTCCAAGAGAGGTTTGGCCACCGGAGGGAGGGGCATATCTGGAGAGTCCTTGCAGATAATTGCTAAGTACTGTGGTTGTCATCTGCAAACAAACTGGCAGAGAGACGGTCTTTCCATAAGTCTGACTACAAAGGTGACCACCACGGACCAGCCCCTACCTCACCATCACCACCTCCCACCATCACCACCTTCTACTCACTGGCTTTCACTCAGTAGTTCTGCTGGATTTGGACCCTGCTATGCAGAGAGAGGTGGGAAAGTTCAGAATTAGCCAAGATTACCTTGAATTAAGTTTTTTAGTGCAATGTGAGATTGCTCTGAGTAAAATCATACTTTGTTTCTGATACACAGCAGAATAAAAACATTAGAAATTAAATGACAGTGCTGTAGAGAAAGAAAATAAATTTTCACTCTAGCCTTCTGAGTTCTTAGTTAAGACCCTTGTTACCTCATGTATACATGGGAGATACTCAAGGGGAAATGAGTACCTTCACAAGGTAGCTTAGAATTCAGGCTTACGTGCCATCTTAATGGGGAAAGTAGGAGAGGGATGTAGGCTTCTTAGGGGAGAACAAATGATTTACTAAAAAGATGAATCGGCCCTTAGAAGAATAGGCAGGAGATCTGATGTTTGTAAAAACTTGTCTGGGCGTGGTGTCGACTTCTAAGCTCTCTCCTGTGAGGAGAGTGAATCTTTCTTGGCCGGTGAAACTCCTGGGAGGGGACTTATGACAGTTTCATTCCTTTGGGGGGATCTGTCTTTAGGCAAGTAAGAGGACTTCACAGGAAGCTTCTCTCTGCATTTGCTGCTTTTCAAGTGCCTACCGTTCAAAATAATCAATATGCCAAAACTGCATGTGGTGGAATGCCTTAAATGCCTACAGCCATGCTTTGGAGTGGCTTCTGCTACTCTCTGGGGCGAAAGATGATTATTTTCTTGTATATCTGAGCTTGTAACCTAAGAAATATACATCGACCATAAACAATCACAAACTAGATCATAAATATAAATTATGAGAAAATATTGTCTGTGCTTTCTTATTTTTACTTTTAATGGAAATTTTCAAACACTCACCAAAGTAAAACAAATAATAGAATGAACCTTAGTTCCAGCAATAATCAAGATGTTGTCAATCTTGTCTCATCTATTTCACACACACCACACAATTTCTGTATTGTGAAAATTTTTATAATTAATTATAGGCATCAAATAATTTCATGGGGGGGAAAAATCTTCTGGCCCAGCTGGTGTGGCTCAATGGTTGAGGGTCGACCTATGAACCAGGAGGTCAGGGCACATGCTTGGGTTGTGAACTCAATCCCTAGTAGGGGGCATGCAGGAGGCAGCCGATTGATGATTCTCTCTTATCATTGATGTTTCTATCTCTCTTCCTCTCCCTTCCTCTCTCTGAAATCAATAAAAAATATTTTTTAAATCTCCTGTATCTTTAATAGAATTTAAAAAGGAAATTTTTAGCATCACCAAGATACTATTAGCATGCCATATAAAATTAACAATATTTACCTAAATATAAGACTTAGTGCCTGTTCAAATTTTCCTCGGTGTCCCACAAACATATTTTTAAGGCTGGTTTGTTTGAATGCAAACAAGGTCTATAGATCTATAGATAGTATTCAGATAATAGGTCTCTTAAGAGCCTTTTAATGTATAACAGTTTACTCTCTAAAATCTGTGATTTTTCCATTTCAAATATACAAGTAATCATGGCTGTGGACTGAGATGAGCACTGAATTCTCAAGTTTACAAAGCTGATCTAAACGTGGGCTGGAGTTGTGCTCCAGCTCCAGGACAAAGGAAAATACGTCAGAAAGGGGTCTGGCTCCCTCTAGTGCTTTTCCGAATTATAACTGTCTGATTCTCAAACCAATTAAGGAAGAAAAATAATTAATCCTGATGTAAATAGTTCATGCCATATGGCCATGTAGCTGCATATTTCTTACATCACACTACTCAACAATGAGAAATAAATTATTTTCTTCCTTGTAATAATGAAAGGTAACAGTTTTTAAATGCCAAGGTCAGAGTCAATTCCTCATGATATTTTCTATCATGGAAGTTGTCAGTCAAAGTAATACTATCAGCATTTATTTCTTTTTTATACATTTTTATTGACTTCAGAAAGAAAGGGAGGAGAGAGAGAGAAAGAGAGAGAGGGGAAGAGTGAGAGAGAGAGAAGAGAAGAGAGAAAGAGATGATGATGAGAGAGAACATTGATCAGCTGCCTCCTGCATGCCCCCTCCTTACTAAGCATCAAGCCTAAAACCCACAGGCAAGTGCCCGACCAGAAATTGAACTGTGACCTCCTGGTTCACAGGTCAATACTCAACCACTAAGCAGCACCGGCTGAATCAAAGTAACACAACCATGGTTTAGGTCAAACTGACCTACTGCTGTTTCCAAAATACCCCTATTGTTTTAATTCTTTTTTTATTTCAAACTATTAAAATTTGGGGGGGAAAGGGGATATATTCAGGAGTTTCTAAAAAAAAAAAAACAATTTGATGTCTTAGTTGCTTTTGTCATTGCATAGAATGAAAGATAGAACAGAACAGGTAAGATGAAAAAAAGAGGAAACATGCACACAGAAAGACAAAGATATTATTATATATAATCAATAGATACTAAATTAATATATTTGAAAATAATAATTGATTATACAAGGTGTTGTCATTGGTATAAAAAAGAGAAAGAAAGACTTGTTTACCTTGAATAATTTTCATATATACGAGTAAATAAGTATGCATCTACTACTAAAATGTTAAGGTATAAATATATTTTTATTTATTTATGTTTAAAATTGGCATTGCTCTTCTATAACCCTTTTTTTAATGCATTCCTGTAAGCAGAAATGCTGAATTAAAGTGAAAAAGTAGCAAGGTATAAATTATACCCCATCTCTTTAATACTGGATGAACAACCCCCAAATCCCTTCTATAGAAATTCTCAGGCTAGCAATAACTTCTCTATTCAAGATGATCTCTTACACACGTGAGAAATCTTTTTAACTGTGTCAAGAGAATGCCAAATTTAGAACACTGCCACCTTTGAATCCTTCATTAAAAGGTAAAGTTCAACAACAAAACCCATTACAGTCTTGATTAAACTTAAATGCAATCTCCAGCCCAGCTCAAACCTGTCTTGACTGTGGGCAGCGTTGATTTACTCCTGGCTCTCCAATGAAGCCCGGGGTTTTATTTTAGCAATGTTAAAGACAGGGCCTCCTGATAACTGTTCTTGGTATTTACATCGCTGCCCATCAGGGTGACCTTGGCTACCACTGAACAGCTCAGATCTTGAGAAATGTACCAGTGTCAGATTGTTTTATTTTTGCAATTATATGTTGGGGAGAGGCGAGCAGAAACAGTAGATATTTCCCTCGCAAATCATTCTGAGGCCAGAGTGAGGCATTTTCTCCATATCGGGTCCAACAGAGAGAGAGATCACAGGAGTGGGAATGGTCAGGGGCTGCCTGAGAGAGAAGCGAGGGTCAGTTACACCGTCACAACTATAGATTACCCTCCCAACGTACCCCCACCCACCCACCTACACACACACACACACACTACCACCGGACCCCGCCTAGAAGCAGTGACCAGGAAGACAGAGACACCCTGTCAGTCACCAGGAGAGAACAGCAAGAGGGATGGGCTGGCCCTTTGAAAACTGAGTGTGTGGTTCTCCCACAAGGTCTTACAAAAGGATAATGTCTGACTCATTCTCCTTGGCCGTGAGCACATCTTAGGGAAATGACTACATATACAGTCCATTCTTATTATTCACGGTGTTTTTGTCCTATAACGTGGCCATGAACACTGGATTGGCTAATAATACCAAGCCATTGCTCCTAGGAGAAATACAAGGTTAGCTGCCCGCAAGGCTCCGGCCACAATAGCTTCGTCACCCCATCAATACGCGACCTTGTGTTATGTGTGTCTCGGCTTAACGGGGCCTTGTTTAATACCTATGGCTGACTCGTTAGCATTGAACTGACCTCCAACAGCACTGCAATGTGTGCCTGGATGAAGTGTGTCCCTGCGTGTATTTTCTTGGTATTACACGTGCAGCCTGCTCACCCTTGGGCTCTCTACACAGTACTTCAGCACCTCACATGGGAGCCCTTTTAAATGGCAAAATCCCCCCAAAGAAGCATAGAAATGTGAAAACGTGGCAGTAAATACCACGGGAAGGACACCTGCTTCCAGGGAGAGCTGAAATAAGAAAGCGGAGTGTCACCTCTTGACACCTCACCTGGGAACATGCTTGTCAGGCCACTCAATGTTGCTGTTGTTGTTGTTTTTTTTAACCTTTTGTGCATTTCTGAGCACAGGGATAACAAATAAGTTTTGCCAAAACCGGTTTGGCTCAGTGGTACAGCATCGGTCTGCGGACTGAAAGGTTCCAGGTTCGATTCCGGTCAAGGGCATGTACCTTGGTTGTGGGCACATCCCCGGTAGGGGGTGGTCGATGTTTCTCTCTCATCGATGTTTCTGGCTCTCTACTTCTCTCCCTTCTTCTCTGTAAAATATCAATAAAATATATTTTTTAAATAAGTTTTATCAATAGGCGAACCCACAAACAGAATCCACGAATAGTGACGGCCGACTGCGAACATCAGAGGAGAGATCTCTGTCTCTAAATATCTAAATCGCTGGGTGCGGGCCCACCTGAGCCTGTAGGAAGAACTGCTCAGTGAAACCCCGTCCTCTCTGCTCACCAGCAGAACCCACCCCCGGATCAGGGCTGGTCTCAGGTCTTGATCACCTTGAGGACAAGGAAGCACTTGCTGAAAGAATCTCAACCTGAAATGGAACCAGAGGATAGAAACCGGTGAAGCTCACGCAGGAGCCCTCTCAGAAAGAAATGTAAGAACCGAGGCTGATTGCCCTTGAATAACTGATTTGCAGAATATCTCAACCAGGTAACTCCTGGCCAATGACTGTCCACAAAAAATCCCTCCCCGTGCTCAAGCCTGCTGGGACTCTGGCAGGACTCCCCGTCTGGGAAGCCCTGGTCACCAGCACAGCCAGCCCCGAACCGTCAGCAGACGCCTGGCGCTGGCTGCAGCAGCGTTTTCAAATCGCAGTTCCTCCGCTGTTTCCACATACACCCAATTTGAGCTTGCCTCTGTTTACCCCTTTGTTTAGGTTGACACACTGAAAAGACAGACCGCTAGAGACAACGTCAACCAGGATGGGTTTCCTAGGCAAACTGGGCAGGCTTTACCAGGTTTCTTTCCTCCCTTCCACTAAGTATCCCTGGGATTTTATTGCTGGAGAGGGAGGGAGGGAGGGAGGGAGAGAGGGACCAAACCCTAGAAAAAGAAAATAAGGAGCCTTCTCACAAGGGAAAAAAAAAATAAGGCTTGGAGTCCTTCGTTTAAATATTAAAAAGGTGTGTACGCTGGCTAGCTGGCTCAGTGGTTGTGCATTGACCTATGAACCAGGAGGTCGCAGTTGGATTCCCAATCAAGACACTTACCCAGGTTGTGGGTTTGGTCCCCTGTTGGGGTCATGCAGGAGGCCACCAATCAATGATTCTCTCTCATCATTGATGTTTCTATCTCTCCCTCTCCCTTCCTCTCTGAAATCAATTAAAAAAAAATATTTTTAAAAGGCATGTAATATATACCCCAATGTGATGAAACAGAATAGAATGATTCAAGGGTTTTAAGCAACTTCCTGTTTAACATGGTTTATGACATACTGCTAAGTGCAGAACACCCCACTCCCACACCCCTGCCTCTGGGGTGGGGGATGTGGGGGGGATCCAGGGGAAATTTGAGAACTATAGAAAGCTCATATAAACTGGTCTAAGATATCCTGGAAGCAGAAGACTTCTCGGAGTCCAGTGTTACTCAACATAACAAAGCTAGTACTCAGCCCTCAGGGGATCAGGACAGAAACCACTCCCTCTGCCCCTCCCCCTCCACTCCCGGCTGAAAAATAACCAGGCGTCTGGAGCACGAGCCCAGTCACCAAAAGGTCGCCCGTTTGTTTCCCAGCCAGGGCACACCCCAGTCCGGGTCTCTCTCTTCTCCCCCTCTTCCCCCCTGCCCCCCCCCCCCCCCCCCCGCCACGCAACTTTCCGGGGATAGGCAATTTGACTTTTAAGGGGGTCAAGTTGCAAATGAGTTATTAACAGGGAACTTTTTGCATTTCTTGTGGTTCTAGGGGCCTCATATGCGGTATATAAATACATATATTGTAGTGATTTTTTTCTTTCTCAGTACTTCAACTGTTCTTTCATTCTTTTACGTTTCTCTTTCATGGATGCCATGTTCTTTGGAAGCTTGTTTAGAGCAAGTTAATGGTTTTTGGGACTTCCTCCACGTGAATAGTTCACTTTTTTTTTTAATAGTTTACTTTTTGAATAATTAGAATTATATGTCCCAGGAGGGCATGAGAATTTTAGAGACGCTTGCCCAAAAAAAAGTTGGGAACCACTGCTCTAAAGGCAATAAAAATGTCTTTTTTTTTCTTTAATATATTTTATTGATTTTTTACAGAGAGGAAGGGAGAGAGATAGAGAGCTAGAAACGTCGATGAGAGAGAAATATCAACCAGCCGCCTCCTGCACACTCCCTACCAGGGATGTGCTCCCAACCAGTGTACATGCCCTTGACCGGAATCGAACCCGGGACCTTCCAGTTCACAGACCGACGCTCTACCACTGAGCCAAACCGGTTTTGGCAAAATGTCTTTTTTTTTTAAGAAAAAAAAAAAGAAAAAGAAAAAAAATATATATATATATCTCAAGATGTAATTCTGATATTCCCTCCCAAGATAATGCTGTGAAACGATGAACCCTGATTCAGTTATATCTTAATACATCTGGGTGAATGCTTCAGAGGGTATTCTCTCTTTTTTTAAGAGATAATCCTGTGATAAATGCTAAACATTTCCTTGGAGGTTGAAATCTACTTCTCTCTATGCAGTTTGCTTTCTTGGCTGTCTGTTTTGTTCATTTTAAATATATTTTTATTGATTTTAGAGCAGAAGGGAAAATCATCTATCAGTACCTCCTACATGCCCTCTCCTGGGGATGAAGCCCACAACCTGGGCATGTGCCCTTGACTGGAATTGAACCTGGGACCCTTTGGTCCACAGGCTGATGCTCTCTTCACTGAGCCAAACCAGCTAGGACAGGCATTCTCTATTACAAGAGATATTCTGTAGCATCAAGTGTCTTCCTTACCATATTCTTCCTATTACATAAAGACCTGAAGCAAAGCAACTATGAAGAATATTTTTCAAATTATGTTACTATGTAAGGCCCGGTGCGTGGATTCATGCACTGGTGGGTTCCCTCAGCCTGGCCTGCAGGGATTGGGCTGAAACCGGCTCTCCACCATCCCCTGAGGGGTCCCAGATTGTAAGAGGGTGCAGGCCAGGCCAAGGGTCCCCACCGATGCATGATCGGGGTAAAGGGGGAGGAACCACAGGAGGGCTCCAGGGCGTGCCAGGCCCATCTCGCTCAGTCCCAATCAGCCAGACCCCAGCTGTAAGCTAACCTACTAGTAGGAGTGTCTACTCCCTGGTGGTCAGTGTACATCATAGTGACTGGATGAACAGCCAAACCGTCAGAAGGACAATTAGCATATTAGGCTTTTATGTCAAGAGATATTTGCTCTGAATTAGGTGGCACTTGCTCTCTTACAGTTGACAGGAATGATAAGAATGGTTTCCATTTGCTACCAGGAAACAAGCCCCAAGGTCAGAGCTTCACCTTATTATCACAAAGTTTCATGTGGCCATAGTTATCGTTTCCATGTTTTAGATGTGAAAACTGAAAGAACATCATGCCAAGCTAGTAGGCAGTGTTGCTAAAACCCAGTCTTCAATCTATCAAGCTACACTGTAGTCTGACATAGGCAGTGTTTGTCTGACATGGGCAGTGTTTGTCTGACACAGAGCTGCCTAGTTTTCCGTGTATAAGATGCCCCTATGTTTAAGATGCCCCCAACTTTTCCAACCCCAAATTAAGAAATCAATATTTTAAACATTTTACTGGTATTGCTCTTAAGGCCTTCTTCTTTTTTGGCATCTTAAAGAGTTGTTCTTCCTGTTTTCCCCACTGTCTGATCATACACTCAGTGGGAGGAGGTCCAAATAGTCTCTCTGCAGCTCTATTTCCATGCTCTTTTGTTTTTTGTTTGTGTGTGTGTGTGTGTGTGTGTGTGTGTGTGTGTGTGTGTGTGTTTTACTGTTGTTGTTGTTTTTCCATGCTCTTTTGCATAGCTGATTACATCCAGTTTGAATTTTGCAGATTAAGACAATCACTTACCATTATTTATCTTTTCATTTTTTGACATCTTTATGGGCTCAGAACACTCCGGTCCCTGTTGCATCTGTGCATTCTCCACCTTTACCTTCAACTACTGCGTCAGCTGACATCAGTAACAATACGGCGACACACCCCAGCTCCCTCCTCGGCTAACTTTCGTCTATAAGGCACCCCTTGATTTCCAGTTTAACAATTTTAGGGGGAAAATAGTGTCTTATACACAGAAAAATGCAGTAAATGATACTTGCTTTGGGATGGGGGAGGAGGAGAAACTTATTCACATCTGAAAATTAGACACTTAAAAAACAAAATATTAGTTTAATATATGACAACAAAATACTAATCTCGTATGAGCTTAAATCATTTTACCTATCAGAGATAATATAGGTTGTGAATGGATAAAAAGAAGAGAAGATAAGACTAAATGTTGCAATGAAATTTCAGGGTAGGACAATTACCACCAGACAGATAGTATAAGCCTCTCAAATACCACTAATCACTTTGGACACATTAATCTGATAGTGGTTTAAAGAGTGAATTGAGAGTATAGGGGTGGGTACAGCCGAGCCAGGAAGGCCAGTTAGAATATTGCAAACGCAGGTATGAGCTAATTACATTAATGGAGTAAGTGAATGTGGAAGGGCTAGTATTCAACCCACTAATTCAGGCCTGATCTAACGCGGTGGCCATGCAAATGGAGAAAAAAGGAAGAACTCCAGAGTGACTTCCTGCTTTCTAGCTTGAGTGCCATGTTGGTGCCAGCTCTGAGATTAGACATTCCAAGCAGAGGGAGCCTTCTTGGGGTGTTGGTATTACCAAATTCTTTAAATAATAACTACTGTTTTGGAACACCTGTTCCCCTTAACATGTTTCTAAAACCCACACTAGCCCTGTAAACTGGGTTACAGCTGAGAACACTGAGGCCAGAGGGGTAAGGAACTTTCCTCAGAATCATTCCCTTGGAAGAGGAGAAAGATGAGAGAGATGGGTCAGTGGAGACCATGGGAGAGAGCCTTGGCCAGGATTCACACCAGAAATGGTTCAAGAATAATAAAATCCAGACAGGAAAATGAAGTTCCTTAAATTATTTTTTTTAAACTTTATACATTGCCACTACATCGTTTACAAAGAGAAATTCACAGAGCAAATTAGACATTTCCTTACACCTTTGTGAGTCTCCTATTGAGAAACTGAGGAATCCCGTCCATCAAACAAAAGTTGTAAAAACTAAGCTGTCAGAATTCAGCCTTCCTGCTCTACCTGGTCTGGCTCAGCATCAGCCTGTGGACTGAAGGATCCTGCGTTCAGTTCCAGTCAAGGGCACATGCCTGGGTTGTGGGCTCGATCCCTAGTGTGGGGTATGTGGGAGGCAGTCGATGAATGATTCTCTGTCATCTCTGATGTTTTTATCTCTCTCCCTCTCCCTTCCTCTCTGCAATCAATAAAAAAAATGTTTTTAATATTCAGCCATCCCTAAACTTTGCACTCTTCTACCAAACCACGTGCTGAATTTCATTCCCTCATCCTTTCTCTCGGCCTCTGGGAAGCTTCACCTAACCCTTGTTAAAGAAAATAACTCAAAACACAGAAATAAGGCAAAAGGTAATTGCGTAGACCCTTTAATGCCATGCTAGACACGCTCTAACAACCCCCTGGTGGGTCATCGCTTTGGGGGAATGTAACTTGGTTTCACTTAACATCACCATTGATTAGGGCAAGGACATTTTACAACTCTCTAAGGTCAGAAATTTAATTCCTAAAAAAGACCGATACAGTGTGAATATTTTCTTTTCTGTTCAGCAGTAAAAATAATCCCCCAAATCACAATTTTATAGCATTATAGGACATTGATCAGTTCTGTTCCCAGGTTAGCAATCTTTACTAACATGCTTTTCTCCAGAGATCTTTTTAATTCCATTTCTTGTGTTCTTTTTGAACCAGTTTTGTCATTCTGCTAGTTTACTTCTCAATCACAAGGTAAAGAAAGCTTGAACATACACTATCTTTTTGTATGAGAATTATGCCAATAAATTGGAAAAGTAAGAATTCACACACAAACACACACCCGATGCCAAGTACCGTACGTCTACAGCCAACCTGCTGAAATGGGTTGTTTGCCTGCCTTCTCTGCTAGACTAAGGAGTCGGTGAATATTTCTATCTTATGTCCCACTGTGTCTTCAGAACACAGCAAAATAGTGTCCCAGAGGATGAGATCAACAAAAATTTCTCTTTTTTTAATATATTTTATTGATTTTTTACAGAGAGGAATAGTGCCTCCTGCACACCCCCTACTGGGAATGTGCCCGCAACCAAGGTACATGCCCTTGACCAGAATCGAACCTGGGACCTTCCAGTCCGGAGGCCGGCGCTCTATCCACTGAGCCAAACCGGTTTTGGCAGCAAAAATTTCTGAGTGAGTTTCTTACCCAAATGACTAAGCACCCTTCCTCCCACTCTTCTCCTTTGTACATCATGATCTCAAACTCCTGCATCCTTTTAAACATTGGTCATGGCTCTCTTCACTACCTGCAGCCTCTGAAAAGTATCAGCTTTTTATCTAATTAAATGGTAGGTTTTTCTCTCAATGGCAGACATATAACAGGATTTAGGCCTGATAAAGAGATGGAATTCACATCATTTGCCTGGATATCAGTAACACTCAAAAATAAATTTTAATAAAAATCAGTACTTCCACTTTGCGGGGGAAATTTTTTTTTTTTAAGGATAGAAATTGGTTACACAGCTAGCATATTATAAGAAGAGTACTGTTCAGTAAACTCTGACATGGACAGCCATATATAAAAACACCTGAGGCCGAAACTGGTTTGGCTCAGTGGATAGGCGTCGGTCTGCGGACTGAAAGGTCCCAGGTTCGATTCCAGTCAAGGGCATGTACATTGGTTGTGGGCACATCCCCAGTGGGGGATGTGCAGGAGGCAGTTGGTCGATGTTTCTCTCTCATCGATGTTTCTAACTGTCTATCTCTCTCCCTTCCTCTCTGTAAAAAACCAATAAAATATATTTTTTTAATAAAAGAAAATAAAAACACCTTAGATATATCATCTTCTCAAGCAGAAGATGCTGTACCAGTTCCTTTAAATCCAATGAGTATTTAATTTATATCAGAGCATGGAATGAGATTCACTATTCTGAACCAGTTCTTTGTTGAAAGACTTTCCTGTTGGTATTCAATATCTGGTAATAATGAAAGCCTCGTGGGTTTCAAAGATAACTCTACCAGTTATTAATTTACGGAGTCAGCTTTAAATCCATCTTATCTGCATAGTCTGTAAAAATAGATCTGGTCCCTTAAAAGATTTTTCTTTTGTATCTGACAGGATGCTACGCTTTGTCAGCAGAGGGCGCCAGAGAGACGTTACGAGGGGAAGGACTGTCGTTCCTGGTCCCGTGTATTTCCATAGGCAGGCTCCCCGGGATCCAGCTCTCCCCGCACCAGCGTCTGAAGAATGGGCGCTGCTCCTCCATCAGGCTTACCCACCATGGGCAGCCTCTCCAGTGTTCAGCCCCTGGCACACCAGGCCTCCCCACAACCCCTTTAGCCATTTTGCAATGGAATGCCTTTGGTGAGACACTCCCTAAAGGATGGATTTTCAGCAAGGTCCCGTAGAAACCGTGGTCTGCAAACTGTTGCTTGCGAACCACATGCGGCTCTTTGGCCCCTTGAGTGTGGCCCTTCCACAAAATACCACGGCCTGGACGAGAGTCTATTTTGAAGAAGTGGCGTTAGAAGTTTAAAAAAAAAATTGGCTCTCAAAAGAAATTTCAAATCGTTGTACTGTTGATATTTGGCTCTGTTGACTCAGAGTTTGCCCACCACGGCCCTAGTGCAAGCCCTCCAGCAAGGACTGGCTCTCGGAGGGAGCTGAGTTCTTCTTTGGTTGCTCTATTTAAACTGCTCTTTATCTTTTATTCCTCTATTTTCTAGTTCTCTTTATTCCTTGCTAGTCAATCCCTCTTTAGTTCCATGCACTATTATAGTTAGCAACTCTTTATATTACACTTTCCCTATTCAAATTATTATGTGCGTTCTCTCTCCTGATTGAACCCAAACTGAGACAAACTTTTTTTTCTTTAATATATTTTGATTTTTTTACAGAGAGGGAAATGGATAGTTAGAAACATCAGTGAGAGAGAAGCATCGATCAGCTGCCTCCTGCTGGGGATGTGCCTGCAACCAAGGTGCATGCCCTTGGCCACAATCGAACCTAGGATCCTTCAGTCCGCAGGCCCACACTCAATCCACTGAGCCAAACCAGCTAGGGCTGAGACAAACTTCTTGAAAGTACTTTATCGGGCATTCAATATAATAGCAAATTTCCTGTGATAAGTGTTTACCCATACAGAAATGAAATGTTGTGTTTAAAGAAATAGGAATTACGTATTTGTGACTTTTGAGAAAAATGAAAGCATATGGTTTTTCCTTCATCTTTTCTGATATAAACCATTCCAATCATGATAAGCATGACTGTTTATTAGAGCTATGAGAGATATATACACTTTTTTATCCTAGGAGGGTCTCTGCAGTGGCCCAGCCACTTAAAACAGGCTTATTCCAAAGTTAAATTCAGGGTAGTCATACAACTCAATGACGTAGGAGCCCTGGCTTCCCTTCTTCACTAGAGAATTGTCAGATCCTCCGTCATTTTTAAGGAAGCCTTCTCCGTTCTTTAGTAGAGTTGCAGGAGACTAGTTCTATAAAAGGGGGGAGCACAGGACAGTAATTAAGAGCACGGACAAGATACATTACGTCAGTACCCTTGTTTCCTCACCTGTGAAAAGGACAGAACACAGCACATCATAGTGTTGCTATCAGAATCCAGTGAAGATATGTAAAGCCCTTAAAATTAAGCCTGGCAAGTAGTATTTGTTATTCTTTTTACATTGTTTCATCTGACTTACTTTCCTCTTAGTTCCGTATGTGAAAACTGACTTTATTGTTCAACTACAGTTTGCTTTCAATATTACTGTGTGTTGGTTTTAGGTGTACAGCATAATGGTCAATCATATACTTCACAAAGTGTTCCCTCTGACAGTGCCAGTACCATTGGTATTATTTTTATCACCTATGATCTAACTCCTCAAATGTTGTTGCTTTAACAATACAATTATAAAAGGGGGAGTAAAGAAAAAAAGGTGCTACACTATCTATATAACAGAACCAACATTTTATATAGTTAGGCTAGATAAAAATGTTCCACATATCTAGGAGCCTCGTACTAATGGGATTTAGTCAAGTAATAATTTAACTTTCATCAGAAATAGTTCCCAAGTGACTTTTGCAAGCATTATTTTCTTAAATATTTATTTGGTAAGATTTTGAGAAAGTAGCTTCTCAAGTGACTTTTACCAACATTCTTTTCTTTAATTTATTGATTTTTTAAAGAGAAAGGAGGAGAAAGAGAAAAACATCAATTTGTTGCTCTATCCATTCTTCCATTCATTGGTTGATTCCTGTATGTGCCCTGACTGGGGATCAAACCTGAAATCTAACACATCTGATGATGCACTAACCAACTGAACTACCTGGCCAGGGCTTGCCAGCATCCTTATTCTATTTAGAATAAATGTTGTAAATGCTAAGAAATTGCCAATATAACCATCATCATCATCATCATCATCATCATCATCTGAACTTCTCAAATATTAGAATTTAAGCTACTTCCTTTTCTAAGAATTGAGGGTTTCAGAGAGAGATTTCTTCAAAGTTTTATACTTTAGATATTATCTTTTTAGTCACATAGACTAGGTTTAATCCCAGCCCCATTCCCTGCCAGATAGATAACCTCAGACAAGTGTGTGTTTGTTTTTTTAAATATATTTTATTGATATTTTATAGAGAGGAAGGGAGAGAGATAGAGAGCTAGAAACGTCGATGAGAGAGAAACATCAACCAGCTGCTTCTTGTACACCCCCTACCGGGGATGTGCCCGCAACCAATGTACATGCCCTTGACCTGAATCGAACCCGGGACCTTTCAGTCCGCGCAGACCCACGCTCTACCACTGAGCCAAACCAGTTTCAGCCAGACAAGTGTTTTAACCTCTCCAAAGCCTAGTTCCTTCCCCTAGAACATGAGGATAGCAATGCCTCTAATGAAGGATGGTCTCAAGGACTAAAAGAGATAAAATGGGTAAAGCTGGCATCACGCATGGCATCCTCACTGCTCAGTACGGAAAAGCAGCAGCCATTATCAGCTCTATTGCTGAGATCCTATCACCTCACTGTTTGCCTTATGAATTTCATGACCTCTTTTTTAAATGAGTGAACGTCAGAAGAAGGTCCTATAACATCAATGTGTGTCCTGTGAAAATTAATCAGAAGTTTCTGGTGGTACCTCAAACTTAGTTGTTCACATGCCAACTTAATATTTCCCCTCTCTCTCTTTTCCTTTCCTTCCAAGTCAAACGTCTCCTTTATAAGCTCAAAGTGAAGAGCATGTGAATATTTCTCAATGTATTCTTTTACAAGTTTTTCATGGTTCGGCTGCAAACTATCTCGAGCATTTTTTATGCAAATTGTGGTGATTTCACCTTCCACTCTCTCCTGACATAGCACATGATATTTTTTCAAAGTGCTTTCATAAAAGCTGCTCTTCTTTTTCAAGTACAGAAAAACATCTGTATCGAGAACAAGCGTCTCTCCACATCTGGCCGTCTCTCCATGTCTAGCAGTCTCGGGTACTGGGGACCTGGGTGACGGCAAAGCGTTACTACTTCTCGGTAGATTCCTTCTGGGGCTCTGTCTACTCTTTCCTCCCTCCCTGATACAGCTCCTGTTTTTTTCTAAAAGAGAACTCGCTTTAAATAGCAAAGATTCTTTGAGCTTCTTGATAGCCAGAAACGATCCTTGAACGGAGATTCTTCCATTTTGTCCCACAGGGCTGAAGCATAAGCTTGGAATTTTCTTTTCCAGCTCCCTCACCAGACTTTCCAGAACGAATTGACCTCGAAAGACAGAGAGATCAAGAGTAGCCTTTACAGAGATCAAGACCTAAAATGAAAGAGAGAGAAATTAGCACAGCACTGCCTCGTGGAGCAGACAGCATGAACACAATCTTTTTCTGCCACTGTCTCTACACCAGTCCCCAGTTCCCCAGCACAGACTGGCTTCTTGCGCCACAGCAGCCCATCAAAGGGATCCCACAACCCCACAGAGCCCACAATGTTCAATTTTGGATTTGCGCAGTCCCTCGCTGCATTCCCCAAAACAGCGCTGGCTAAATATTTTTTAACATCAGAATGCTTTTTTGAAACAAAGTCTTAAGTGGAACCCATAGATATACACTGTTCTGGTTCTGCTCTGCGGGTAAAGTGGTCCCCCTAGAGAGCCCCCAAGTTTCAAGTTCATCAGATGACTGCACAGAAGCCTGGGTTTCTTACCAAATAAAGTTTAAAGCAATGCTTTGAATTTTAACTTTTCCTCTGATTTCTTCCTTTCCTGTACCTTCAAAGCTTCTTTTTTTTAATGTTCATGGGTTTTTGTTTATTTTCCCCCCAAAATAAAATTTTAGGTACATACCTGACATCATCCATGAGAGCATAAAAGCTCACTATCACTTTAAAAGCATCTCATCGAACATATAGAAACACAAAAACAGACCAAGCAGTAATCAGAAAATTTTAAGATACAGGGTTGGCCTTTAACACTGACTCAGGTTAAGGAGTTTGCATTTTCTTTCCAAATCATGGGGTAACAGTGCCTTGTGGCTCCTACGTAGGGAACACTTTGCAGAAAACCAGGATCCAAGACAGCCAGCCAGCCCTGAGCATCACACTTTACCTTTTCACTGAAATGAGAGACTGTGAGTTGAATGGGTCCAACCTTCACTGCTAGATAGTGTTTCTTTTTTCTGATGACATTCTCTGCAACTAAGTGGAAACAGTGCCATCAGAAGTGTTTGTGCCTTGATACACTAATACTTATTTTAATTAATAATAATAGACCCCTAGCTGGTTAGTGGATAGAGCTTCGGCCTGGGGACTGAGGGTTCCAGGTTCAATTCTAGTCAAGGGCACATGCCCAGGTTACCGGCTTGATCCTCATTAGGGGATGTGCAGGGGACAGATGATCAATGACTCTCTTATCATTGATGTTTCTCTCTCTCTCTCTCTCTCTCTCTCTCTCTCTCTCTCTCTCTTTCTCTCTTTCCCTTCCTCTCCAAAATCACTAAAAATATCCTAATAATGTCATAATGTATAAAAACCCTAATAATGTCATAATGTCCAGTAATCACCGACGTTCAGACAACTGGAAGTCAGACCTGCAGCGCTGACTGCAGCCCAGTGCTGACTGCTTCCACTGCAGGCGTGGTCCCAGCACTGACTGCTGAGGGGGCTGCAAATCAGGACCAGAAAGAGGCCTGAAGAGAGAAGCAGGGACTGATCCATTGCCTCTGTGGCAGCTTTTGATCAGCACTTGCCTCTCTTTCTCTCCTAGTCTGGCCAGCAGCCATACCTCCATTTCTCTCCAGGCCTCCACCGGGGCTGCTGATGAACCCTGCCTTTCTAGTCAGGACCCGTTGATAGGTCCAGAGATGCTGACTGGCATAGAAACTAACCAATCAGAACCAAATCTGGGTAAAGAGTGAGGAGCCAATGGCTGCCTAGAAGGCAGGGCTTTTGACACTGACTGGCATAGAAACCGACCAATCAGGACCAAATTGGTCAGCAGAGGAGGGCTGTTGTGGGTGAGATCAGGCTGGCAGGGGAGGGAAGTTGGGGGAAACCAAGCCAGCAGGGGAGGGCAGCTGGGGGCAACCAGGCTGACAGTGGAGAGCAGTTGGGGGTGATCGGGAAGACAGGCAGAGGCAGTTAGGGATGATCAGGCAGGCAGGCAGAGGGGTTAGGGGCAATAAGGCAGGCAGGCAGGTGAGCAGTTAGGAGCCAGTGGTCCCAGATTGTGAGAGGGATGTCCCAATGCCAGTCTAGGCCCGATCCCTGTGGGTCCCCGATTGGAGAGAGTATAGGCTGGGCTGAGAGAAATCCCCCCCCCCCCGTCTCCTTGCATGAATTTTGTGCACTGGGCCACTAGTTTTTAAATAATAATAATAATAATAATAGAGATGTTCAACTCTATTAATTAGAATGCCTGAGATTTTTTTCTATATTTTCCTCTAAATTAAATTCAACTTTTAATATTTTCCCTTCTACTTTTAATACATTAAAATTCATTTGTATAAATATGATCCTAATCAGACTTTAAAAACACACAGTTACATATGACTAGAAAATAAACACCAAAAAGTTAATCTCCCACTCTGTTAATTATGGCCTACAGGTGACTTCACCTTCTCAAATCCAGGATACCACACTGTCTGCTTTTCCTCTTATTCACTGGCTGACCTGCTCAGTCTCCTCTGCTAATTCTCCTTTTCTTCCCATTTTCTAGATGTTGGCATGCTTATATCTCAGGCCTCAAATCCCTTTGCTAACCGACACCCACCTCCTGGGTGATTCATGGCTTTAGATACCATCACTACATGTACATCTTTCTAATTTTTTCTCTGAGGACAAAGAGAGAGGAAGGGACAGGGAGGGGGAGAAACATCAATGTGAGAGCAAATCATTCATCTGCGTCCTGTATGCCCTTATGGGGGATCGAGCCTGCAACCCAGGCATGTGCCCTGCGAACTGAACCAGAAATCTTCCAGTGCCGGAGACAACACCCAACCAACTGAGCCACACCAGCCACAGCAATTTCCACATACATTCTTGCTAGTGCAATATTGTACCCACTTTTATATTCAGAATAGAATACTTTTTTGAAAAGCCACTTTAAACTTTACCAATCCCATGATTCATCTTAATGAAATTCGATTTTTAATTCTTTGCAGAAGCATTTCTAAGATTACAGAAATTTGATCTAGAAATACCTTTTTCTTCCTTGAATGTTACATATGCAACTCCCGTGGTTCTTGTTGGATAGATCACATTTTCAACAACCCCGCCTTCATTCTTGATATCTTGGAAGTGTCTCTTCACTAATGTGGTCAGTGATAGATCATTAAAAAGGCCAACCGGCAGACCAGCAACTACAACTGTTCTTTCAGAAGCTTTGGATTCCTTAACATTCAAAACTGATGCCTGTAAGAGAAATAACAGGATGCTCTTTAAAATATGTAAGATTCTACTTAATATAAGCAACATCACATACCAGTAGGAGAGGCTAATTTACTCAACAAATGTACCAGAACAGGTGATTAGATTAGATAGATAGATAGATAGATAGAATATAGGGTTCACATAAGAATTTGAGAGTTAAATATAAAAAGTGAATCCTATATTTTGCTTACACATGGAAAACATTGGTTAATATTTGTCTGATTTTAGAAATGCCTAAAAATAATAGAAGTCACAAAGGAAAATATCAAGAAAGACACATTTGAATTAAAATTAAATTTTAAAAAAAGTCAAGCTAGCCCGAGGTGGTGTGTCCCAGTGGTTGAGCTTTTACCTATGAACCAGGAGGTTACCGTTTGATTCCTGGTCAGGGCACATGCCTGGGTTTTTGGGCTCCATCCCCAGTGGGGGCGTGCAGCAGGCAGCCAATCAATGATTCTCTCTCATCATTGATATTTCTATTTCCCCCCCCCCTCTCTCTGAAATCAATTTTAAAAAAAGAAAGCCATTGTAACCAAAAACACATTCATTGGAGATGGCTGTATGTTTTGACTGTGGAGTCCAAAATACATAAGCCAATAAGAAACACATCTCCTACTTTTTTGCCAGAATCAGGAAAAAGTCACTATTAAAAAAATAAATAAAAGCCTGGCACTGGAACCGGTTTGGCTCAGTGGATAGAGCGTCGGCCTGAGGAATGAAAGGTCCCAGGTTCGATTCCGGTCAAGGGCATGTACCTTGGTTGCAGGCATATCCCCAGTAGGGGGTGTGCAAGAGGCAGCTGATCGATGATTCTCTCTCATCAATGTTTCTAACTCTCTAATCCTCTCTTTTCCTCTCTGTAAAAAATAAATAAAATATATTAAAAAACAAACAAACAAACAAACAAAAACCCTTGGCAATAATACTAGGGCTGCAGTGAAGTAAATCCTGCCTCCAAGCACATATGTAAGACAGAATTGAACCACTAAGCGTATCTGCCATTGCAGACCCTGCCACCAACTGGGCACAGAGTACCAGCTACAAGTAGGTCCTTCCCTGGGCTCACTCGCTTTGAACTTGTTGTATTATCCAGTTAAGGGGCTTCTATTTAAATGTCTTAATTTGTCCCCAGTCTATTTAGGAAAGTGAGCTTCCCTGCCCAGTGCGTATAGGTGGCCCCAGCTTGACTGTACCAGAGCTCAGACATAATCCCTCCTAACTTACCCACAGAAAGGACAGACAGCAAGGCTCACGGGCCTGAGTACTGCTTAACAGATCACAGAGATGTTGTGGGCTCTCCACTGAAAGAACTCTGTACTCAGAGTAGGACTTCACTGGGGATAATAGGCAAACTACTTCTGACCTCCCAGGTCAAGTTCATAGTCTAAGTACACACACAGAAAGGGAACTCAGAATAATCTATTGACTGGTTACTTTGAAAAGTACTTCTATTTTTTTTTTTTAATCCTCATCCTAGAATATGTTTTTAATGATTTTTTTTTTTTTTTAGAAGAAGGGAGTGAGAAAGCAACAAAAACAAACATTGATTGGGCCTACTTGCCCAGAGCTAGGATGGAACCGGAAACCTAAGTATGTGTCTTGACCAGAATCGAACCTGCAACCTTTCGGTGCACAGGACAATGCTCCAACCAACTGAGCCATCCGGCCAGGGATGGGAGGTATTTAATGGCGGAAAACAGCTTCTGAACAGAAAAAACATGTAAACGTGTTCCTCCATCCCAGCTGCAAGTGTAAGATGGAAGTATCCCAAAATAGGTCTTCCTAGCAGTGGACAAAATGGCAAGAGAGGTCTGTCAGATGTTCAGGGAATTTTACTTCACAGGAGACTTGTCTTTATTAGCATGCAGCTGGCTGTACGAGTCCACACCGCCTTCAATGGGTACATGACTAGTGAATTAACTTCCCTTTTGCTCTCCGCCAATGTCAACGAAAAACCTTCCATTTACATTCAGAAAACCTCACCTTGCCTCTGCCTCCATCCACACTAATGCCACCCAGTATTTCTTACTCAAGTGTCCACATTTACCTTATCTTTGAAATCAAAGGAACGTCTCCCTGATAGCTCTTAATCTCTTCCATCCCCATAAGGTAAGGAGGTGTCTTTGGCGAGAGCCCTTTCCAGAGTCACCTCAGAGGCACAGGATTTTGAAACAAGAGCAGCATCTTAGCCAGGACCAGGACGCATTAAGGTGATGGCATTTTTCCCTGTATCAGTGATATATTTTAAGAGATTTCTGGCCATCGTGTCAGAAACTAAAAAAGATATAAAGAAAAACTGAGTTTATTTTTGTGAAGTCGTCGGGGGGGAAGGGAATCAGATCCGTCCATGGCATCTGTTTATTTTTATTTTCTTAAAACCAGTTGTTTATTGTCCCTGCAGCAAACAGAACCACACTTGCATCTCACACTGCCCTGGCATTTCCGGGGCCCTGCCACTGCTGTCAAACAACCGCCGGAAGGCTGCCTCTTGGATTTGCTGGCTGTTCTTGCTAGCCGGCACGGAGGGTGCAAACCCAGAGCCCTTGTCCGGAGAAAGGACCGAGGCCACAGGAGAGGACCCTCACTAAACGCAGACAGGACACCCATCCGGAGGCCTGCCCAGCTCGCGTCCTCGGCTGGAACCCTCTGGCCGGCCCTTTTCGAAAGGAAGCTGCGGCCTCCCCGGCTGGGTAACTCCCCCCGCTCCGGTTCCCCCGGGCGGGGACGGTAGGAGGAACCAGAGTTAAGCCCTCACACACACGGGCTGCGAGGCGACTCCCCGACGGCACAGCTGTGTCCCCGGAGACCGGCGCGGGGAACGGGGCGGCCGCGCCCCGCCCTTTGGAGCGGAGCCTCCGGCACCGGCGGCGCGGTCCCCGCGGGCAGGTGCACCGGCGGGAGACCTCTGCGGGCGGGGTGCCTCCGGGCAGGCGGCTCTCCCCACCCCGACCCCTGGGCCCTCGTCCCCCCACCAGGCCCCCATCCTTCTAGGGGACCCTCGCCCGCCCCCACCAGGCCCCCATCCTTCCAGGGGGCCCTCGCCCGCCCCCACCTGACCCCCCATCCTTCTAGGGGACCCTCGCCCGCCCCCACCAGGCCCCCATCCTTCCAGGGGGCCCCCGCCCGCCCCCACCAGGCCCCCCATCCTTCTAGGGGGCCCTCGCCCGCCCCCACCGGGCCCCCATCCTTCTAGGGGGCCCTCGCCCGCCCCCACCAGGCCCCCCATCCTTCTAGGGGGCCCTCGCCCGCCCCCACCAGACCCCCATCCTTCTAGGGGACCCTCCCCCGCCCCCACCTGACCCCCATCCTTCTAGGGGACCCTCGCCCGCCCCCACCAGCCCCCCCATCCTTCTAGGGGGCCCTCGCCCGCCCCCACCAGGCCCCCTATCCTTCTAGGGGGCCCTCCCCCGCCCCCACAGGCCCCCCATCCTTCTAGGGGGCCCTCCCCCGCCCCCACCGGGCCCCCCATCCTTCTAGGGGGCCCTCCCCCGCCCCCACCAGACCCCCATCCTTCTAGGGGACCCTCGCCCGCCCCCACCAGGCCCCCATCCTTCTAGGGGGCCCTCACCGGGCCCCCCATCCTTCTAGGGGCCCTCAGCGACGGCACGGAGGCGACCCTGCCCTGCAAAATCCGAAGCAAAAGCGACTTGCCATGGCCATGGAGCGGAGGCGCGGGGCCGGAACCTGCGGGGCGCGGGCGGCGGGGCGGGCCGCCGGCCGCTTTCGGTTTTCTTTTCCCGGCTCCTCGGAGACCACGCGGCACCGGGGCGGCCGCGGGTTGGGAGCTCGGACCCCGAGAGTTTCACAACTTTTGAAACCACGCGGGAGGGAAGCCAGGGTCCCCCGCGGGAATTCGGGGATTCCCGGGGTCTGCCGGGCCTCGATGGAAGCTGATTGTCCTTCCTACGCCGCCCAGCCCTCCTCTCTCCCCGGCACCTCCGGCCCCCCCTTGTCACCTGTCCAGACCCCGGCCAGCCGCGCAGGGCGCAGGAGGAAAAGCGAGCGCGTCCCTGCCAACAGCGAGCGAGCTCGGCGTCTTGATCACGCCAAGCTCGGACCCGGGACCCACATACACAGCTTCAAAGTCAAAGAGCATGAAGAAGGCAAAGGCAAAAAGAAGCAGCTCAGATTTACCCTTAAGTAAAGAAATACACATGGAAATCATGAGTTCCCTTTTTTCCTACGATTAGATTGGCAAAAAGTAAAGTGTGCTAATATCCAGTGTTGCAAGCCTAGATAGGTGCGAACATTTCTGGGGATTCTGGCCCCTTTCAGAAAATGTGAAATGCAAAAAAAATTAAAAAGTAAAGCATGCGCACAAACTTAGCAATTTCACCTTCAGGATTGCACTGATGTTACAGTGCACAAGCAACACTAAGATATTGTACAGACATTTCAGTTGTCTGCTTCTTGTAGGTAATGCACATAATTGTCTTGGGGTGTGTGTGTTTTTTTTTAACACAATTGTTTTTAAAAGTGGATTCACCCTAAGGCTATGAAGATAGTAAAATAACATGAATTCTATATGTAATTCCCCGATTTATATTTCATCTTCAGATATCTATACTAAATGCTCACTCCAATGTCTAATAAGCATGTGAAATTTAACAAAATCAAACAGAACTCTCTGTCCTCCCTTTCTTCCCCCTCAGGAAACATTTACACTGTTTACTATTCAGCAGTACCTACTGGGGCGCGCAAGCTCAGGCTCACAGGTGTTCCTGGATTTCTCCTTTCCTCTGCTCAATTAGTATAGTCCAGCCGTGGGCAAACTACGGCCCAAGGGCCAGATCCAGCCCATTTGGCTGTTCTCTCCGGCCCGCGGAGCTGAAAGAGCGGAGGGTTCTCTTGTTCTCCCCTCCGCTCCTTCACCAGCAGCCCAAGATGAGAGTACCAGCAAGGTCAGGTTGTTTTTGTTCCGGCCCTCCGGTCCAGTTTAAGAACCCATGGTGGCCCTCGAGTCAAAAAGTTTGCCCACCCCTGGTAGCGTCAATAAGCCACACAGCACCTCCCAGGCCACCTCTACCCTCCAGGTCCAGTCTTGTTCCCCTTCAGTTCTTTCTGGATAACCACACCCAGGATAACATTTTTAAATGCAAATCAGCTTTAGTTTCTATTTACACACGTAATTGTTTCCCCTTTGCACTTTAAATGAAATTTGCATTCCTCAGCTTGGTCTGTTTCCTTTGGTCAGATTTCCCAGAACTGTCCTTAGCGCCTTTGTTCCAACCACACAAGCTCTTCCGGGCCTTGGTTCTGTGTCCAGGCCTGAAAAGCTCCCGCCTGATCCTCATTCAACTGCTTCCTGTCATTGGAATCTTAGTGCAAATGACCCCTCTTCTGATCACCTAGCCTAAACTTGCCCCCCCCCCCCCAAGCATTGCTGGTGTGGCTCAGTGGCTGAGCATCGACCTATGAACCTGGAGATCACGGTTCAATTCCGTGGCTGGGGTTTGGGGCTCAATCCCCAGTGGGGGGTGTACAAGAGACAGCTGATCAAGAATTTCTATCATCATTGATGTTGCTTCCTCTCCCTCTCCTTTCCTCTCTGAAATCAATAAACATATTTTTAAAAATAAATAAGTAAATCTGTTTCCCTCAGTTAATTGTCATTCCATCATCCTGTCATTTCACCATAATAGTACTCACCCCTTTCTAAAAGTATCTTCTTTTTTTTTTTTCTTGCTTGTCTTTGCCCAGGATAGATAGTCTTTGCTCTTCTCCATTCAGGCACATTGGAGGAATAACCCTGACTCACTCCGTGTTTGAGGTTACACATGTTCATATGACCCAGGTAGCCAATGAAATGTGAGAAGAATTGACATATATTTGGGTGGAAGCATTGCACTGCACGTGCAAGAGTCTCCAAGGCTCTCTTTGCCTCGGTGCTCATGCATTGAAGAGGACATGCATCACTGAGAACACATAGAACACAACTGCACTAGGGAGTTACCTGGGCCCTCCACAAAATATACAGGAATGAAAAATAAAACTTTATTATTTTGCCAAAACCGGTTTGGCTCAGTGGTAGAGCGTCGGTCTGTGGACTGAAAGGTCCCGGGTTCGATTCCGGTCAAGGGCATGTACATTGGTTGTGGGCACATCCCCGGTAGGGGGTGTGCAAGAGGCAGCTGGTCAATGTCTCTCTCTCATCGACGTTTCTAGCTCTCTATCTCTCTCCCTTTCTCTCTGTAAAATATCAATAAAATATATATTTTTTAAACTTTGATATTTTAAGCCACTGAATTTTTTCAATAGTATTACCTAGCATACCCTGACTAATAAATCCCACTATAATGAAAGAGCACCATGAAAATATGTGCAAATCAGCCCTAGCCGGTTTGGCTTAGTATTGTGGGGTCAAACCCTGGGTTCAAAATAAGACCACCAGAGGCTGATGATTAATTTAAAAAAGCAGGCAAGGATTTATTACCAGGACGGCCTCGAGAGCACTACTCGCAGGTGGAGTCCACACAACCGCACTGTTTCAGGTGTAGACAGTCCTTTTAAAGGTCCAAACCACAAGAATTTTCCTTTGTTCTAAATTCTAAATTCTAAAGGCTGGGAACAGCCCGCAGGGACGCTCCCAGTCACATCCTGCTGGACATCGGAATGTGGCCCTATCTTGTGATAGACGTTAATACAGAAGCAGAGCTCAGCGGATAATCTCTAAAGGTTATCTACAGTTTCTATCCCTGAAGCTACTGAGTCAGTGGAAATCAATCTCCTGTAGTTCTAGTCGCAGGCACAGGAAAATTGCCTTAGCCTCCAGGTCTCCACCTGGAAGCTGAGATAACTATCTTGTGTTTAATCAGGTGCAGGAGCCAGACTAGAAGGGTTAAAATTCAAACAGCAGTTTTTACCAAAGTATGGTTGCTACCATATTTCACTTAGTGGTTAGAGTGTCAGCCTGTGGACTGAAGGGTCCTGAGTTCAATTCTTGTCAAGAGCACATGCTCAGGTTGCAGGGTCGAAGGCTTGATCCCCCAATGGGGGGCATGCAGGAGGCAGTAAATCAATGATTCTATCTCATCATTGATGTTTCTATCTCTCTCTCCCTCTCCCTTCCTCTCTGAAACCAATAAAGACACACTAAAGAAAAATACATATATTTGCAAATCGGATAAGGTATTTGTATCCAGAATATATAGCTAACCCTTACAATTCAAAAATACTAAGACAATTTTGCCAAAACCGGTTTGGCTCAGTGGTAGAGTGTCGGTCTGTGGACTGAAAGGTCCCTGGTTCGATTCCGGTCAAGGGCATGTACATTGGTTGTGGGCACATCCCCGGTAGGGGGCGTGCAAGAGGCAGCTGGTCGATGTTTCTCTCTCATCGTCGTGTCTAGCTCTCTCTCTCCCTTCCTCTCTGTAAAAATATCAATAAAATATATATTTTTTTAAAAAAATACTAAGACAATTTAATTTAAAAATTGACAAAAAATTGAATGGCCATTTTATCAAAGAAGATACATTAGTGGATAACATGCACATTAGTGGATAATGTGCTCGACATCATTAGTCATTAAAGAAATGTAAATTAAAACCATAATGAGATACCACTCCACACTAAAATGGCTGTAATAGAAAAGACAGATAACTAATGTTAAGAATATGGAGAAATGAGAACTCTCATACATGGTGGGAACGTAAAATGCTACAGCCACCTTTTAAAGCAGCTTAGCAGTTTCTTAAGATATGAACGATGAATTTGCCATATGACCTAGGAATTCACTCTTAGATAACAAATCAAGAGAAATTAAAACATGTCCGAAGGCGTAATAATCATAAAGTGGACATAACCTAAGTGACCAGCAGTTGTTTAAAGGAGAAACCAAATGCAGTATGTGTAGATAGTGTGTACAATGTAATATTATTCAGCAATCAAAAGGAGTGAAATATTGATACATGCTACAAGAAAGATGAGGTGGGCATGAGCACCATAATCCAAGCAGGGATCCTTTCTAGGAGTAACGAGAGAGCTAGTATGAGCTGGGAATGCAGGTCTACCCTTCTGTGCCATGGAACCGGGTATAGAGCAACCCGTAACCTTGTATGTGGCAACTATTCCAACGTGAATGTGCTGACAGGGACGTGCTTCCCCGAAACATGATACCTCGGCCTAGTGAATACTTAAAATGGAGGGAATATAGAAATAGCATGTGCAAGCTGAAACCGGTTTGGCTCAGTGGTAGAGCGTCGGTCTGCGGACTAGAAGGTCCTGGGTTCGATTCCAGTCAGAGCATGTACATTGGTTGCAGGCACATCCCCGGTAGGGGGTGTGCAAGAGGCAGCTGGTCAATGTTTCTCTCTCATCGACGTTTCTAACTCTCTTATCTCTCTCCCTTTCTCTCTGTAAAATATCAATAAAATATATTAAAAAAAAAAAAAAAAAAGAAAGAAAGAAAGAAAAGAAATGGCATGTGCAAGAAGGACTTTCTGGCCTGCCCCCAGAAACAAGTCATAAAACCCTCCTGTGAGAGGGCCCCCTTTATCCAGAGGGAAGGAGGACCTTATCTCCAATAGGAAGGGACACAGAGAGCTATCTGAATGAACAGGCCAACCTTCCCCTAGCTTGATACATTTTGATAGCCGCCCTCTCCTATCGTTTTTCACTTGCTGTAACTTGGCACTCTTCAGGTTTAAACATTCTGGTTTTTAGCTCCCTAGAAGGCTCCTGTGTCACATAAAATGTATGTTAAGTAAATTTGTATGCTTTTTTCGCCCCTGTCAATCTGTCTTTGCAGTTTAATTTTCAGATTCAGGGGCTCCAAAAGGGGGAAGGAAACTTTTTCCTCCCGTATAGTGCCAAGCTAGTCTTGAGAGAGCATGACTCCACATGTGGCCAAAATAACTCTAGCAGCTTACAATTGAATCTGCATCAAAAAAAAAGAAAAAAAAACATTTTTAAAAATATATTTTATTGATATTTTACAGAGAGGAAGGGGGAGAGATAGAGAGCTAGGAACATTGATGAGAAAGAAACATCAACCAGCCCTCCTCCTGCACACCCCTTACCGGGGATGCGCCCGCAACCAAGGTACGTGCCCTTGACAGGAATCGAACCCGGACCTTTCAGTCCGCAGGCCAATGCTCTATCCACTGAGCCAAACCAGTTTCGGCAAGAAAAAACATTTTAATCTCTGATAGCCCCTGTTATAAGGCCTCCTATCCCGTTGTACTTGTCTTTGTCTCACAGCTTAGGAAAAATCAAACTGGTTGACATTTTCTTGAATAAGCAAAACCTGTTATTTGTATCTTGATAACCTTTTATTTTCATAAGATGTGGCATGCATTGTGAATATTCCTAAAAGTGGGACAAAAAGAAATTTATTTTAAAGGAATAGCACTTGATGTTTGAAAGGGATCAATGACTTTTATTGGACTATTAGCAAAATACACACCGAAGCCTACCTTTCTAGAAAGCCATTGTAGCCACAGGTATTAAAGTCCTTAAAAAATGTATATCATTTAACCTATCAACCTAGCTGAAACAAGGTCAGAACTGCAGAAAAATATTTGCACACCAAGATAACACAGGGTTAATGAATATCATAGCACTTAGAATAGAAGGGAGGACATAGAATGTTTACCATTATCTCTGAGGGAAGATATTTAAAAATATATATTTTATTGATCTTTTACAGGGAGGAAGGGAGAAGGATAGAGTTAGAAACATCGATGAGAGAGAAACATCGATTAGCTGCCTCCTGCACACTCCCCACTGGGGATGTGCCCGCAACCAAGGTACATGCCCCTGACTGGAATTGAACCTGGCACCTTTCAGTCCACAGGCCGACACTCTATCCACTGAGCCAAACCAGTTTCGGCAGGAAGATTTTTTTTATGATCTTTTTTCTAAGCCTCACCTAGGGATATGTTTTAATTGATTTTTTAGAGAAAGAATGGGGCGGGGAGAGAGGGAAAGAGAGAGAGAGAGAGAGAGAGAGAGAGAGAGAGAGAGAGAGAGAGAGAGATTGAGAGAGAGAGGGAGAGAGAGAGAGGGAGAGAGAGAGAGAGAGAGAGAGAGAGAGAGAGAGAGAGAGAGAGAACAAAACACACTGATGCTGCAGAGAAACATCTATCAGTTTCCTCCATACACACTCTGACTGGGGAATTGAACCTACAACATAGGTATGTGCCCTGACCAGGAATAGAACCCTCACCCTTTCTGGTGTATGGGACATCACTCCAACCAACTAAGCTACCCAGCCAGGTCAGATTTTTAGTGGCTTTTATTATCTTCATTATACTTTGTGTATTTTTCCAAGAATTAGCATCTTTTCTTTTTTAATACCAACCCGATATTATGAATGTTATTCACTAGACAGTTTTGTTTTTCTGTCTCCTAAGCACATGATAGGATTGAACACCCACGCTCCTTTACGGCTGGGAAGAGCCATATACTCTGCTCCAGTTGAGTTGTGAATGGAAGGGGCAATTCTGGACCCAGAATTTAATGGCCGGTTCAAACCCCTTCAAGGTTCTTTCCCTCCAGCACGGCATCCGACAATAAAGATGGCGGCTGCCGTTAGCCTGGTTCTCCAAGAGTCTCCCATCAGCATTCTTTTTATTATATAAAAATAATTACCAGAGATTACAAGGATCCATATTATGTAGTCGAAAAACATGTGGTAAAACCCACACATAATAAATTAATAGGCAGTTAATATACCTAGTTTGTAGTGTGTTGTTTTTTTAGAGAAGAGTGTGAACAACAAAATTAGCAGTGTTACTAAATTAAAGGGGTTTGTTTGCCTGCACACATCAAAGCTCTTGAAAATGCCAACAGGAGTTTGTAGCAAAGGAAGCACAGGTTTATTTAAGGAAATGGTGCTAAGGCCGGAGGCACAGGTGAGCTTGCCTAACACCTGGTTGACTTCTTGATGTCCTCTAGGCAGTGGTCAGTAAACTCATTAGTCAACGGAGCCAAATATCAACAGTACGACGATTGAAATTTCTTTTGAGAGCCAAAAACTGACTTCTGCACATGGGCCACGAAGTTTCAACCGCACTCTATGTGCGCGTCCGCAGGTAGTATTTTGTGGAAGAGCCACACTCAAGGGGCCAAAGAGCCGCATGTGGCTCCCGAGCCACAGTTTGCTGACCACTGCTCCAGGGGATTGATTACCAAGGGGGGATATCATTAGTCACAGCAACTAAGAGAGCTGGGGCCATGGGCTCTGCTAATTGGTTGGGGCCAGCAGAGTGAGTAGTTGATCATTAAGTCAGGTCGATAGCAGCCTGGGCAGAGTTCCGCTTTGCTGAGGGTATGGTGGGTTGGGTCCTCCGCTTTCGTAGGCGGGGGGCTGAAACACAACTGAGGTCAAGATGTTATCTTTAATGTGCCCAAAACTCTGTTCCCTTGATCAGCTGATCCGAGGCTTTATTCTGAAGACAGTTGGATGCTGACCAGAGCCTGATGTCCTAAGGGCTTGATGATGAATGGAGTGAGCATGCAGTGTGTGTGAAAGTGAAAGGATCTGGTTGGAAGAAGGCAAGGGAGTCCGTGCTGTTAGACTGGACAAAGCCACTTGGATTAAGGAAGAAGTCATACTAAAGAAATGAAGTTCCTGTGAGCTTATAGTAGCATATGTCTGCTATAGAGGAACATTTGACAAAGTAACATAAGAAGGAAATGAGCTTATAAATTGGCCTTTTCTTTTTTGTTGTTGTTGTTTTTAATCCTCACTGGAGGATATTTTTTCCATTTTTTTTTTTTTTCAGAGAGAGTGGAAGGGAGGGAACAGAGGGAGGAGGAGAGGGAGGGGTAAAGGAGAGGGAGGGAGAGAGAGAGAGAGAGAGAGAGAGAGAGAGAGAGAGAGAGAGAGAGAAGACACATTGAGTAGTTGCCTCCTGCACGTGCCCCGACCAGACAAGAGAAGTGAACCCACAACCCACATACGTGCCCTTGAGCAGGAATGGAACTGTGATCCTTCAGTACTCGGGCCTACAATCTAACCACTGAGCGACATAATGGGCATAAATTAGCCATTTTGCAAGCAAGAATGAAAGGAAATCAAGTCTAGAAAAATGGGAACTTTTAGTGTTGGAAGTAACAACACTTCTCATTCTCAAATGATAAAACTAAGAAGACCATTGAGTAACAAACTCTGCCTTCTGGCAAGTATCAAATCAAGGTTTAAATCTCTGAACAGATTAGATCTCTCAAAGCAAAAACAGCAATTAGGCTGCAGAATTCAGTAAACCTTTTCAACCGGACAAACCGGCTCGTGGAAAAAAACTAAAAGTGGCTTGATAGACTCAAAATACCCACAGTTTAATGAAGGGAGGGAGAGAAGAATGGGCCAAAAAAAAACCCCAGAATTATTGTAACTCTAAAAAGTAAGTCTAGGAAAAGCCTGTGAGTGTGCCTGTTAGAGAGCATGTAAGTGGACCAGAATAAGATAGTTTTAATTGTACCAGCTAACTAGCCACTAGGAGTAGAGATTGTGGAAGTGCAAAATTTCAAAAACATTGGTCCCAAATATTGATCATTGTAAGTATACTGAGTCAGAAAACCTTTTGGTACCCAAGAAATATATATATTTTGAATGCCCATTCTAGATATGGCCAAGAAGAGTAACGGGAAAAGAAGAATGTTCAGGAGTTATGAGGACAATGAGTAAGAGAACCTCCAGGGAATGGATTGGGGCCCAATCAAAATTCCACGTCCAGGTAACGCACCGTATTAAATATGTAAGGTCTTAATCTACATGGGTTTGATTACAGAAACTAATAAAGTATTCTCTAAATAAAAATTAAAAAATTCCACGTCCAGAGAGTGTGGAGTCCACATTTGCTGAGTGGAATTTCAGAATGACTTTGGCTCAGTCACTGCTGGGTCTCCCATACTGTCCTTTCCCAGCTGTGATAGAGTCTATTTCTGTTTTTCTATAATAGTTCTACTGATGTAAATTAAACTTTTATTTTGTTAGGCCACTGAGATTCGGGAGGTGGTTACTTCTCTTTATTTAGATAAAGAGAAACTACCACATATCCTCTAGAGTTCATGCTTTTTTAGTTTGCTCCCACTTGGGGGGAATATTTTGTTTTTCTCCTTGGGGATGGGGTGAGTGTATTTTGTATGTGAAGTAGAGTGATCGGAAGGTTGATGGCCAGGACATCAAAACAGTCTGTGCTTCTTATCATCTGGCTCCACTCTCTCTGGTCCTCCTCGTTTTTAGAGAAAAAAATTTAGTCTCCTGGTGTTTCAGTAAGGCCATGCGATTATTTCTGGCCAATGAGATGTGAGAGGAAATGACACAGGTCAGTTCTGAGCCACAGCACTTACCTGCTGGTGCAACATCACGTTTCCCCACCTCCCTGAGTCCGGAAGAATGTCTTCAGATGGGGCCTTCCGTGATTAGGACAGAATTCGCTACCAACCTTCGTTAGACATTCAACATGAATGAGAATTAGACTATTATTTTGTGAGGCCACTGAGATTTGGGAGGTGGTTTGGTATCGCAGCATATCCTAGCCCGCTTTGACTGATAAACCCCACACAGCAAGAGGAACATGTAATTCCACAGATCTATCTTTCCTGCTTTCCATCTTTTCACACATTTAGTAAGAGCTATTTCATCCTGGACACACAGTTTAAGTCTTCCTAACTTAAAAGACAATGTGTTAAATCGCCAATACAATATCTCTTGGAAAAGTTTCAAAGACAACTTTCCTTCTGTAAAATCTTTAAAACCCTAGAAATAAGCAGGGAGGCCAATGCGTGATTTCTGAGATCCAGCCATATCACGCATGGGTGGTGTGATGAAAAGAGAAAAGATATAATTTTCTAAAAATAAGTAACATTTATTAAAAAAAAAAACAAACATTGTGAAAATTTAGAATTGAATAAAATTATCTATTTTACTGCCTGAAGAGGGCCCCCAAAAGAAAGAAAAGTGACTATTTCAAACCTTGGCCTAAATATTATAAAAAACTTTCTTTCTGATTAGCAGTGTACCTACACTAAAAAGGATACTCTCAGGCTAGTGAGACTGAACCAATAGAAATTAAACAAAGTTCTTTCAATTTTTCTTCTTATATTTTGGGAAACTGAAATAATCTTACTGTTTCCAAAGAATAATTAACACAATGAGAGATTTTTTCCCCCCCTAAAACAGTGAATATGAAGATTTATTATAAATACCTAGTTTGTAGGCACCACTTCTTATTTCAAAGTGAGAGAATAATGACTACTTCTGACCTAGTATAACAACTTTAAAACATAAAAATAAAATATCGGGGGAAAATCAAAGCACATGTTTTTGTTTGTTTGTTTGGGGGGGGGTAGTTTTAGATTTAGAATCTTTCCTAAAACTATTTCATTTCTACCAGCATTTTATGAATTTAATTCTGCTCTTAACTTCATGAAACATACTCTATTAACATAAAATAATTTTACCTTCTTCGAATAGGAACCCTCAATTTCATCATTTTAAGTTTCTGCAAGTTAAAACAGTGGGATGCTATTAAACTGGATCTCTCTCCAGCTCAAGTTTTAGCTCCTAAAGGACAGGTACTGTGTTGTGTGTGTTTGTTTGTTTGTTTGTTTGTTTGTTTGTTTGTTTGTTTGTTTTACTCTCAGGGATTCCCCAGCACCAAGCATGAGTGATATGTAGGTTTGCATTTACCTTCCTCTTTATTCCAAGGTTTTCAATCCCTTAAACCTATTTTTTCACTAGGAGAGTAAAAGAGAATTCTAGCCTTTACAAGTTCTGTTTGGAGAGGGGATGTCTTAGAAGGAATAGATGGCACTCTGGGTGAAGAAAAGTTCAAGAAGAAAGCCACCCTTGGCTCTGAGAAATATCTTTGGAGCTGTGGAAATACTACGGAAAACAGGATTTCTCTTGAAGTTCCTTGGAAATTCCGTCAAGTCCACAGAAATCACAAACTGCTGAATGTAACAATTCTGTTGGGAAATGTCAAGAGTCAAGTCTGCATATTGGTGGAGCAGGGGTCAAATCAGAATTGGTGTGTGGTGAAGGCCTGGGGGGGGGGGCTTCTAGAAGGAGTCAATGTGGGGGGGGGGGCAAGTCTGTAATACTTTCAATACTAAAGATAAATTTTAAAAAAAATGAAACAAAACAGAATTGGTCCACATGAGTATGACAGAAGCAGCCAGCATGGCAGGGAAACAATTGTATCACTTACAGTTGATTTCGACAGACATGGCACCAATCCACATAAGTTATGAACACAAGTGTTTTTAATACAGTGCGCTCTCACGTTTGTAAATATGCAGCACAGTTAGGAACAAAGAAGAATTCAGAACCATAAAATATATTTGTCTCTATGAATATATGGACACTAAAAATTAAAAGTTTAATTTTTTTAAAGAAGAAAAGTACTCCTTTTTGTAAAACACAGATAGTGATTTGGGCTCAGAAACTCTAATTGTCATATGACTCCATAAGTCTATTCTTGAAAGTATGCTACGCAGTGTTCACTGAGAGAACATTTGACCGCATCTACTTCTCCTCCTCCATTCTTCGCCCGCTGAAAGTGAATGCTAACATAATCCCCTACAACTTCTTCATCCATCAAGTAGAGCTCTTCCATTCCAGTTAGGAGCACTGTCCTCTTAGATACTGCTGAAAATACCTAAAAAGGAAAGTAAAAAAGATAAATGGAAAATCTGCTAAGAGCTTTGAATCGTAAAACTTTCCATGGATAAGCTCTGCTTAATATTTCGGAGTTATCTTGGGAAAGACAGGGAGCCTCAGTAAGATTTTTCAAGCAAGGGCATATCAGAGTTAGATCTGAGTCTCAGAAAGACAACCTTGGTGGCGTTAGACAGAGGAAAGAAGGGCAACTCTGCTGACAGAAAGGCCAGTGAGATAGGAGGTCAGAAGTGCAGGTAACAAGACGGAGTGACCAAATGAATGTTCAAGCTGAAGAAAAACAAAGAGCTGATCATGAATTCTAGCTTTCAGGTTGGTGGACTAGGTAGATGGTGGTGCCATTTAAGGCCTGAGTAGGTTCATGAACACAAACCGCAATGTGGTGGTTGCCAAAGGGAAGGGGGGTAGAGGGGGAAGGGGGTCCTAATATAAGGTGACAGGAGAGATTTGACTTTGGATGATGGACATACAGTGCAATATACAGATCTTGTAAGACTGTATGTTCATATTGACCAATGTCACCCCAATCTTATATAATAAAGAGGTAATATGCAAACTGATCATCACTCCAACACACAAGATGGCTGCCCACATGTGGTCAAAGGTAGCTGTCCCCATATGGACACAAGATGGATGCCACAAGATGGCTAGAGGGCAGTTGTGGGTGACCAGGCCAGCAGAAGATCAGGCCAGCAGTTGGGAGGGACCAGGCCTGCAGAGGAGGGCAGTTGGGGGGGACCCAGCCTGCAGGGTAGGGCAATTAGGGGTGATCAGGCCAGCAGGGGAGGGCAGTTAGGGGCAATCGAGCCAGCAGGGAAGCAGTTAGGCATCAATCAGGCTGGCAAGGGAGTGGTTAGGGGTGATCAGGATGGCAGGCAGAAGTAGTTGGAGGCAATCAGGCAGGCAGGCAGGCAGGCAAGCAGTTGGGAGCCAACAGTCCTGGATTGTGAGAGGGGTCCCAGATTGGAGAGGGTATAGGTTGGCTAAGGGACACACACACCCCATGCACGAATTTTGTGTACTGGGCCTCTAGTCAATTTAATTAAATTTAAAAAAAATCATGAACACAATCATTTGTGTTTGTCTCAGGAAAAAGAAAAAAAGTTTCCTTTACTTAAGGTATAAAATATTTCCCTCTTCCTTTCTTTCCTTTATAATTGGTAATAAACTTCTATGATATGTCAATAAATTTCAATTTCAATTAAAAAAATACCCAAGTAAGAACAGAAAAGGGGAACAGGTTTGTATTAAAGATAATAAATTCAGAGAAAATGAGCAGGAAACATTATTGTTAATGCCCAATGACAGTAGACACAAGAGAGAAATGTAGCTTATGCCTCTGCATAAAAAAAAAATATTGTGTCATTATTGGAGTAATTTTAATTTCTAAAAGTGTATAATAAATTAAATAAGGTACATTAAAAGATTCTTTTAAAAGATAAACTCATTCTGCACCAAGCAGATATGAGGAAACTATTTTGATATCCCTCTTTAATAAGATTCAAACAGTAACAGACTCACAACTTTTTTCCCCAAAAAATGGAAGAAAATAGAGGACCTTACCTGAAACTTTTTCAAGTGAGTTTCCATGTACGGTGAAACAACAACTCTGTGGCAGTCCTGGTTTATATACAGCGGATAGTCTTTCTTTTTCAAAATTCTGTCAGCAACTAGGAGGAAATTTGTTTTAATTACTTTATTTATAGCATATACATTTTAACTTAAGTTAAAGCTTCCTTCCAACAGAACAGTATCACAATCAACAGTAAATTGAGTGATTAAATTTTAAGACATTGTAGTCTGCTTGAATGACTTCACAGTACATAACTCTGAAACCTGTAAGACCAACATAATGAAGTTTAGGTAGATCATTCTCTCTTGAAATATTTGCCAGAGTAATCAAAGCAGAGAGAGTTTCAATGTCCTCAAATAGCCCCACCTGAGTAGCTACATAAAATGCAATTACAAAAAAAAAAATGCAATTACCTTCTGCAAAATATAACCCACCCATCCTAAAAAAGTGTTGCCCAGTTTCTAAAGAAGTATCAAAGAAAAACTATGATTAGAATCCGATATATATTTTATAATAAATATGTTAAAATATATATGTATACACTATATACTATAGTGTGTGTGTTTATGGAGGTGTTAGTTAACCTATAACTAATACATGATATTCAGTAAACTTATATAATGGTGTTAAACAAAGGGGTTGGGGGAGTATTGAATGCCATTGAGAAAAAGTGAAGGCAAATAGTAATAAAAATTCATCGGTCTTCTCTAAACCAAAGAATAATCAGATTTATGTTTAGCAGCATTTTTCCTCCTAGAGGGTAAAAAGGCAATATGTCAAGACAGCATAAAATGTAATAGAAACAGTTCAGGAGAATATACAATCACTTTGTTTTTCTCTCCTCTCACCAATCCACCTTGGATCAGCAGTATGTACAGTGGCCAAGAGTGCAGGCTCTTGCTGGCAAGTATGTGGGCATTGCTGGTAGGAATGTAAAATGGTGCAGCCACAGCACATATGGCAGTTCCTCAAAACATTAAGCATAGAATCACCCTATGATCTAGCAATTCCAGAAAAATGTAATCACAACTAACTATAGCATATGTGAAAGGGAAGGAAATGTCTCAATTTTTACTAAACTAATGCTCTTCTCTATTATTTCCACTTTCTTTAGAAAGCATGGATTATTTTGTGATGAAAAAACCTAGTAAATCAATGTTTTTAATTGTATGTTGGATTTCTATTATATGTGAAAACCCAGGAGAAGCCCTAAGACTTAGAGCAAGAGATTTCTGACATTAAGGATCACTTGAACAAATTAACAAAAGCAGCTGTAGAATCTTCTATTTTTAATCATTAGAATATAAGCCTCCCTAAGATGATTTGGTAATAGTCCATTTCTACCTAAAAAGGGGACAGATTTCTCTGCCCCACACCTACTGTGTGAACTTGGGTTAGTTACTTAACCTCCCCAGGCCTCAGTTTCCTCATCAATAAAATGGTATCACAACCACCTCGAGTTCATCAGAAAAGATAAATGTATACAGCACCTGACTCCATGCCTGGGACATGATGAGGATGTATGTACTCATTATCTGTAATATTACCATTCTCAGTAGCATTATGAAAATCAAGACTCTACCAACCACTTTATATATATATATATATATATATATATATATATATATATATATATATTATTGATATTTCACAGAGAGGAAGGGAGAAACGTCTCTCATTGACGTTTCTAGAGAGCTAGAAACGTCAATGAGAGAGAAACATCGACCAGCTGCTTCTTGCACACCCCCTACAGGGGATGTGCCCACAACTAATGTACATGCCCTTGACCGGAATAGAACCCGGGACTTTTCAGTCCTCAGACCAATGCTCTACCGGTTTGGGCTCTACCTACCATTTTATAAGATTTAAAAGCAACCCCCTATTTTTATGCTTTCTTATAAATTCCAAATAAAAGAAATAGATAAAGTCTAGTAGTTTTTTGATGGAGTCTTTAGGGTCTTCTATGTACAGTATCATATCATCTGCAAATAATGACAGTTTTACTACTTCTTTTCCAATTTGGATACTTTTTTCTTGTCTGATCACTATGGCTAGCACTTCTAGTACTATATTCAACTGGAGTGGTGAAAGTGAGCATCCCTGTCTTGTTCCTGTTCTTAAAGGAAATGGTTTTAGACTTTGCCCGTTGAGTATGATGTTGACTGTAGATTTGTCATATAAATGAGTATGATCCCTCTATTCCCACTTTGCTGAGAGGTTTTATCAAGAAAGGGTGTTGGGCCCTAGCTGGTTTGGCTCAGTGGATAGAGTGTCAGCCTGTGGACACAAGGTCCCAGGTTCGATTCCGGTCAAGGGCATATGCCCCGGTTGGGAGCTCGATTTCCAGTAGGGGTGTGCAGGAGGCAGCCAATCAATGATTCTCTCTCATCATTGATGTTTCTAACTCTCTCTCCCTCTTCCTTCCTCTCTGAAATCTCTCTCTCTCTCTCTCTCTCTCTCTCTATATATATATATATATATATATATATATATAAAGGTGTTGAATTTTGTCAAATGCTTTTTCTGCATTGATTGATATGATTATGTGATTTTTGTCTCTCAATTTGTTTATGTGGATGTATCACATTAATTGATTTGTGGATATTGCACCATCCTTGTATCCCCAGATGGGCCTGGAGAGCATTATGCTAAGCGAAGTAGACCAGTCAGAGAAAGATAAATATCATATGATCTCACTCATATGTGGGATATAATGATGAACATAAACTGATGAACAAAAATAAATCCAGAGACTTAAGAAACACTGAACAGACAGTCCAACCTCAGAGAGAAAGGGGGGGGGTGGTGAGAGATCAACCAAAGGACTTACATGCATGCATATTAGCATAACCAATGGACACAGACACTGGGACCGTGGGGGCTTGTCTTGGGGTTGGGGGGAAGTGGCAGGAAGGGGACATCAATCAGGGAGATAGGAGACATATGTAATACTTTCAACAATAAAAAAAAAAAAGACATGCACACAGAAAAAGTAGAAACATAATACCTTTAGAAATGGTAGAATATAATTTAAGTGGTAGAGTATTTCTTTTAACTTTCTAAATATGTAAATACCTCCAGTTTCCACAAATGTGATGACAGCACTTCCGGCCTGCTTATCATACTCTACGCATTCCACTTCTCCACCTCCGTTTCGGGACTTAGAAAAGCTCAGTTCTAGCTTGTCTCTCATCTGAGGTTCAGGCAATTCACCAGGGATTTCAGTAACATTGACCTTCATTTTAGACACTTCTACAGAAACCTGGGAAGTCATTTCATGTTCAGAGATATGAATGAGAACACTGTCCACGTTTAATAGAATTCTGAAAAGCTTCAATCACCGTGTTACCTGGAATCTGACTCCTGAATTTAAGGGAACTGGGTAGGCCATAACCTCCACACCTATATCCATTATGTTCACGTGATGCTTCTCCATTCTGATCACATTTTGGGCAACTGAAAAATAAATTGGGCAGTATTAATTTCCGAATTTCAATATATGTTTACCCTTTCGGTTTAATAGCATATTATCTTAGATGGTGTACAGGTGATGTGTTGTAGAATTGCACACCTGAAACCTATATAATTTTAAGAACCAGTGTCACCCCAATACATTCAATTATAAAAGAACAAACTATCCTAAATATTTTAAATTTAACTTAAGTTTTTAAAAATTTCTTTAGAGAGAGAGAAAGGAAGAAGGAGAGAGAATCAAAGAGGGAGAGGGAAACATCTAGGGAAAGAGCCTGCAACCCAGGCATGTTCCCTGACCGGAAATTGAACCCTGCCACCACCTTTTGGTGCACAGGAAGGCACTCAACCAACTGAACCTCCCCAGCCAGGGCAATTTTCTTTCATTTTCAAGGATCTAATTTTTAAAACGTTTCTTAGGATTTCCAAGTGATAATGGTCCTGCCACCAAAGTAGGCTGTATTAATGTCGAAACGCAGCAGCAAAAATTACCATGTGGAAATTCTCATCAAGTTCTGGGTTCATCTCTTAAGAGATGAGCCTGATAATTCTTCAGAAATCCATATATGATTTCAATGTAGTCACACACCCTTCCTTTCCACTGTTGACAATTAACAGAGAATTCCCTTAGGACGTTAAAGCACAGCCAGACATTTCTTCTGTGTTGAGTAAGCAGGGAAAGCCTTTGTGGGTCAGTGTCATCCTGACAACCAACCTTATGTATCATCTGTGGCTCCTCTTTAATATGTAAATATTTACTTTTCTCTCTGTCCTTCCCAAGGATTACACATTAAAGACCACCTAGGCTTAAATACCAAAAAGTAAATCTCTCTCTCTTTTATTTATTTTTTTTTTTGGCCATATTTCATTAGGAATTCTACTTTCACTAAAAATGTTTTTGAGGGGGAGGTAAGGGCAGAGGGTGGGGTGGGAACTGGGTCAAAGGGAGCTGGAGGAGGTGGGGGAGGAGAAACAATTGTAATAATCTGAGCAATAAAGATTTATTAAATTTGAAAAAAAAAATGTTTTTGAGATAATTCACTGAAACATTGATAGCCTTCCTGTGCCAATCACAAAACTATCACGTTAAATTTATCCATGCAAATAGGAGACGCTCGGTAATATAATTATGCCGAAAATGATTAGAATTGTAAACAGCAACTGTGTGTCCATTTAAAATGCATGTGGGTGTGTTTGTTTTTAATTGTGTGACACGAGAGGTTATAACTCTTCAGCTAGTATTCGGAGCTGTTTGCTCTAATTTGTCATGAAAAGGAAGAGATGCCCACCCCTGGCCTTACAAACCTCCCATGTGTCTATGGCAACCAGCTTGCACAGCACAGCTGGAGGAAGAGAGAAGCTGGCTAGAAGACAGGGCCCTGTCATGTGGGAATTCACATTCATTGTACTCTGCTATGCCTCTTGAATTATGACTTTTTTTGTTTGTTAATGACAAGAGACAATAACAGAAAATATTAATGAAGTAATACTTAACTGATGCTCTTTCCCTCTCATTCCCCACACCCAAACCTCCATCCTCTGCTGATCTGACGCAGCTGGAAGGAACCACTTGTGCTTCAACTTCTGTGACACTGACCATCAAGCGCCAAGTCCTACTAATGATATAAACCCAAAGTTGTCCCAGGAGACCAGGACCTCAGAGCCATGCCCGTGGTGGAAGCAGTGATGCAGCTGTTTCTGAAGAGAATACTATCCTCAGCATTCCCAGGGAATGCCGGTGCAGAATCCTCGCCTCCCAGATCTTCACCTCGGTCTTTCAGGTTAATCCCAATGCCCACTGCCAGCCGCCAGCATGGCCCTTGGTCTCCCACACCCCCTTCAGCTGTAGGGGAGGACCCGGGGGAACCAATAGCATTTACTGACCTGCTAGAAGGCCATTTTTGTTTTGTTTTGTTTTGTTTTGAATTAAGGTAAAATTGACACATAACATTATATTCGTTTTAGGTGTACAATCTTATATTCGATATGTGTATATATTGCAAATTAACAACCATAATAAGTTACCATCGCCACCATACACAGTAACAAAACAGTTTTTGTAATGAGAACTTTTAAGATTTACTCTCTAGGTGACTTTCAAATATGCAATATTACAATGTCACTGATTACAGTTGCCATGGTGCACAATACACCCCCGTGGCTTACCTATTTTATATCTGGAAGACTGTACCTCTTGATCCCTTGAATCCCTTTCTTTCTAACACTTATTTTCAGGCTAACGTAATGGACCAAACACCAGGAGACATGAGTTACAATAACAGCATCTGAGCACTTGAAGGGTTTGTGAAGAAGACCTGACCCCCTCCCATAACGTTTTTGGGAGATTGGAAGCGACAGGGCTAAAACCTGAAGGAGCACCTTTATTTTAATTTTTTTTTTAATTTTTTAATCATATATATAATTGATTTTAGAGAGGAAGGGAGAGAGAAATAGTAACAACAGAATCATTGATCAGCTGCTTCCTGCATGCCCCACAATGGGGATCAAACCCACAACCTGGGCATGTGTTCTGATCAGGAATTGAATCGAGACCTCCTGGTTCATAGGTCAATGCTCAACCACGAAGCCACACTGGCAGGGCTATTTTTTAAAATCTTTATTGTTGAAAGTATTTCATCTCTCTCCTCCCAGCACCCCTCCCCTCCCCCGACACACACACTGACCTCTTCTAGCTCACCTCCACCCCAGGCCAGCCCATCACTTGGCATATGGTGGTCTGCTCAGAGGAATGCCGCTTTAGTAGAAAGTAAATGGGTACTCAGTGTTTGGCTCTCAGCTCTGCAATTGATTAACTGTATGAACCTTGAGCAAGATCCCTATCTTCTTTAAAGTCCCCGATCTTCTTCTCTTATCTAGAAAATTCCTAACTTATAGCAATAATAACAGCTAACATTTACTAGGTGTTTATATGTGTCAGACACTGTGCTAAGTATGTTATAACGTTTCTCATTTAATACTCAAAGCAACTCCATGAGGTAGGTATGACCACAAAGCCTGTCACAGAAAATCTGAGATGTATAAAGACCTTGACCCAAATCACACTTCTAGCGAGTATGACACTAAAATCCAGATTCATTAAGGTGCTCCCAGCTCTGAACAAGATCCCACAGCCTGGCAAACTTAGCAAACATCCGGTTCCACCCACATCTCTGACTCCTGAGCTCTGTCCATCCATTGGTCTTATGCCCTTTAGTAAATCACGTCAACACCTGAGAATCTGTTTCTTGGCTATAAAATGTACAGAGTAACTCTCTTACATTACAGAGTCAAGTGAGTATAAAATGAGATCACGCCTGTGAGTACTCTCTGATAACTGTGGAGAGCTCTATGTTCTTAAAACTTGAGTGTTATCATTTGGAAGTGGCCGGTAGAACCGGAAGATGCTGGTATTGGACATCACAACACTTGGGCTTGAGTCTCGGAGCCACTGCATTTTGAATGAGTGCTCATTTTCAAGTCACTTAACGTCTCAAAGTCAGTTTTCACATCTGTGAAATGGGGATAATCATACCTGCCTCAGAGTTTCACTCTGAGAATGGGATGAATTGTAAAGCAGTGGTCAAATATCTAGGAAAGCTCTTTGAAAGTGCAAGTGCTTTCCAAAGGTAACTTGGTCATGAGGTTGAACATTCGCCATACCTTCTTCGTCTTCAAAGGTGATGAGTGCTTCTCCTTTTTGTAGCTCATAAGAAACTCGTGAGCTTACTTGAAATGAACAGGAGATGTTTGAAAACCTGCTTTCATCCTCAGGATTCTCTAACGATGTGAATTTCATCTTTGTTTCGGGAATATCCTCTTTAATCTATTTCAATGAAATGTTTGATTAAAATCAAGACAAGGAATAACTTAAGCCCTTCCAGTGATAATGTGATCTAATCACCCAATAATTCACCCTCCACTGATTTCAAAATCCCACAGAATACACAGTGTGGTCTTATTTAATTACTTTAGTAATTGCTTCTGCCCAGGTCAGTCCTCAGTAATGCAATCAGATGCTGATCCTTTCATCTTATTTCACAGATCAAATTATAGGCATATAATCTCTCACTTTTTCTAATCAATATTTAAACTGATCAGTATTTTTTAACTAAGGTATTACATTGTTCTTTAGACATATTGCTATTTCACACTTAATTGGCTATAGTGTAAAGATAACTTTCATATGCACTGGGAAACCAAACAATTCACGTGACTCACTTATATTGCCATGTTTGCTTTATTGCAGTGTTCTGGGACTGAACCTGCAATATCTCTGAGAGCTTCTGAGTGAGAGTGACAGCACCTGATTCTGGTCCTGAACACACTGTGGCAGAAAGCAACTCACTAAGCCCTGTGGACCACCGCTTCAGCCCTCAATAAAGTGGGTCAACTACGCTGGCTGGTTTCTCAAGGCCCTTTGAGTTCTAAGACACTGATTCTGGCTCCGGTCCGAGTAGCCAGAATCTTAAATCTTCTCTAAGTCCCATAAACGTGGGAAACTGCACTTCCTGATATTCAATATCCTATCCCCCATTTCAGAGAGAAAAAAATGGCAATGCTTTAAGCATTTACATCATGTAGAGAAACAATTATGGCCCGGACAGCATGGCTCAGTGGTTGAGCATCTAATTATGAATCAGGAGGTCATGGTTTGATTCCTGGTCAGGGCACAAGCCCAGGTTGCAGGCGCGATCCCCAGTGTGGGGTATGCAGGAAGCAGCGATCAATGATTCTCTCTCATTATTGATGTTTCTCTCTTCCCCTCTCACTTCCTCTCTGAAATCAATAAAAATATATTTTAAAAAGAAAGAAACAATTATGAGTTGTCATGAAGAAAAAAGGGGGTGAAAGTTATGTCTAATTCAAATACAGGAAAATTTAGGAGAGACTAATGGTGAAGATATACATCCTTTTTTTTTTTTTAAACTGTGCAACTTATTTAAGTTACTGTAGCACCTTGGACAAGGAGAGCAACAATAAAGAAAACTTTGTGAGAATTTGGTCCAAAAGTGATTGATAATGACCATCATTTTTTGCGTTTGTTTTTTTTTTAAATTTCACTTACATAAATATAAAAAAGTGCATTAACTTAAGTGTACAGAAAGATGAAATTTTACAGGGTGATCACACATGTGTGACCAGCACCCAGATCAAAAACAAAACATGACAACCGACACCCAGAGGCCTCTCGGGTTCCCTTCTAGTTCCAACCTGGTGGTTCCTGTCACACGAACGTCCAACATCCTGCTTTTGTGCTATATTTAAGAAGTGTTTTTCCTTTTTTGGCTCTACCCTGTGTTCGTGAAATTCATCCATGATGTGAGATGAACTGTTCATTCTCATTCTGTGTAGTCCGTCGTGGTGTGAATGTACTCCGATTTATGAACTCACTCTACCATGGCGGACACTGGGTTGTCTTCACGTTGGGACTACTACAAACAGTGGTGCCATGGGTGACCATGATGTTTTAAAAGTGAATTTTATATCATGAAACCCCTTTTTCCTGAAAAATGGTGTCATGAAAAGCGGGATACACAAAAGAAGTAAAGGCGTACCTGAGAGCTTCCGATGGGCTCTTGTAACTCAGCTTCAAGCTTTTGGATCTCCATTGTTAAGAAAACATTTTCCTCTAATATTTTATCAATTAATTTCTAAAACAAACAAACACACAAACACAAATATATTAAATAGCACCAAAAATTTAAATAGCTCCTGACCTAATTTTTCTAAAAGAATTAAAGAAGCTAAATTTCTCTGAAGAACAACAACAACAAAGACATTAGACAGTCCCAGAATAAATATAATCATGTGAATAATAAATGTGTTTTACACCATCTCTTATCACTCCCAAATGTTATTATCTCCATTTCACAAATAAGGAAACCGCCTTTCACACAGACCTAAGTCACAGAAACTTCTATAGTAGAGCCAGGACTGAGACCCACGTCTTCTGAGTCTCCGTCCAATGCTCCATCAGCTCCCCTCCCAGCTGTTTATGACTACAATATGACTTTCAAATTGCACATCTGTTTCTCTGGGAAAATAGCTTTTTAAATGCTGTGATTTTTTTTTTCTACCTTGATATGCCAGATATATTATGGCCCTGGGTAAAAAGTTTAAACTACCTGAGCCACTTCCCGCTTGGGTCTGATCAGATCATCGTTAACTGTGCTCTTAACTTCTGGATGGAAATCAAAGAAGTGCAGTAATGTAAGTTTTGGAAAAGACAAAATAGAAATATGATTCTTCTTTTAACATTTGAATAATGGAAGTAAAAGTATTTCAGAAAACCCTAATACCCTCCAAAATCCAAGGTAATTTTGGATAAAACATGCTTCACTGCAAAATGAATGTATATAAATTAATTTTAAATAATACCCAGTAATTTTTCCTGTTTACCTGCTTTTGTCCATCTTCCATAAATTCTTCATATTTCAAATACTCCTTCATAACTTTGTCTGTCTCTTCACCACCAACTGCCATGATTCCCTAATGTCAAAATGTTTAATATGTTAAAGACAATATACACACAAACTCAATAAGAAGGAAATAACAAACCTGACCCTTTTACAGGGAAAAAAAAAATCTCTTCTTCGCTACATCTTTCCCTGTCATCAAATTCTTTATTATCATGTGGCTTATATCCAGACAAAGTCTATATTTCAGGTAACTTTACACCTATACAGATATAAAAGGATTCTAAAAAGCTTTTGCTTTTCAACAAAGTAGTAGAAAATGATGGGTATTAACATTTCCTTTATAGTTAACATCGCAATCATAATATGCTCCCTTTAAAAGATTGCTGCTTCTACCTTTCTAGGACTGAGACAGAAAAGACACAAGACAGCGCTTTATGGTGCCCAAAGCAAGGAAGTCTCAAAGAATGATGAGGACATGCAAAAAGGTCAAAGGATCCAGCCTGAGGAGGGTCTCACTGACCAAACGTGGGAAGAAATTAAGCATACCAGTAAATAAGGACCTTCATAATTCTCTCCAGAGTAGATGAGTCTATACTGATGTAAATGAATAAATTAAAATGATGATGAGGAAATGACAATTTAGTGAATTGTAAAATACTTCCCCGCATTTAAAATACTTATTGTGTGCCCTGGGTGAGCCGTGTGTCCCAGGGGGCCGTGTGTCCCGGGAGAGCCGTGTGCCCCGGGGAAGCAGTGGGACCCGGGGGGAGGGGCGGTGTGAACCAGAGGAGGAGCAGATTCTATTCGTGTGGTCCTGAGATAGTCACCATAAAACAAGCAGACTGCCAAATGAGGAGCGGACTCTATTCGTGTGGTCCTGAGATAGTCACCATAAAACAAGCAGATTGTCAAATGACAGTGGGGAGGGGAAGGAGACCTGGGGGGAGATAAGAGAACAACCGAAGGACTGGTATGCATGAATATAAGTACAACCAACGAACACAGAACTCTGGGGAGGGAGGGCATGAATGGGAGGTTGGGGGGGGGGGGTAATGGTAAGCTATGTACACATATAATACCTTAATAAAAAAAAATAAAAAAAATACTTATTAATTTCAAAGAGGAAAATAGTAACTTTTGTATTCTGGAGAAGCAGCCAGACGCCACCAGAATGAAATCATCAAAGTCAACAGCGTGGTGACTGGAAATCCTATGCCATGTGATGGGGCGCGCTGAGAACACAGCACGACGCCTCTGATATTCCCGCCAAGGATGCACCATCTGAATCTAAGCATGAAGACTCATTACTCAGACTTCAAAAGTGTCACATCCATAAAAGCCCAGGAAAGACTGAGAAACCGTGCCAGACAGAAAGAGACTACAGAAACATCACCACGTGCGATTCTGAACTGGGTCTTTTTGTTACACGGGATATTTTTGGGACAACTGGCAACATCTGAATCGGATCCAGGAATTAGGTGTCAGCAATGGTCAGTATCAATTCCCTGATTTTGATCACTGTACTTCAGTTATGTAGAGAACACCTTTTTGTAGGAAATACATATTCAAGAATTCCAGCCCAGCTCACATGGCTCAGTGGTAGAGCTTCCACCTAAGAACCCGGAGATCATGGAGATCATGGTTCTAGTCCCCGTCAGGGCACACACATGCCCAGGCTGTGGGCTGGAGGCAGCTGGTCAATGATTCTCTGTCATCATTGATGTTTCTATCTCTCTCTCTCTCCCTCTCCCTTGCTCTCTGAAATCAATATAAATACATTTTTTTAGGAACTGTGGAGCTCATCCTGGATTATCAGTGGGGCCCAATGTAATCACCACAGTCCTTTAAAATGGAAGGGGAAGGCAGCAGACCGGCGTCAGGGTGAGAGGGGACAACAGAGCAGTCAGCCAGAGAGATGGAATGTGGCTGGCTTTGAAGATGGGCAAAGGGCAGCGCTGAGCCAAGGCAGGTGGGCAGCCTAAAGAATCAGAGAAAAAAAGACAAGAAAACAGTTTCGCCCTCGCAGCCTACAGAAAGGAAGGCACCCCTGCAGACACACTGACGTTCGTCCCGTGAGACCCCAGTTGGGCTTCTAACCTTGCCAACATTTGGTTAGCAGTATTTTAGATACATTTTACTGACATTTTACAGAGAGGAAGGGAGAGAGATAGAGAGCTAGAAACATCGATGAGAGAGAAACATCGACCAGCTGCCTCTTGCACACCCACTACCCGGGATGTGCCCGCAACCAAGGTACATGCCCTTGGCCGGAATGGAACCCAGGACCTTTCAGTCCGCAGACCGACGCTCTATCCACTGAGCCAAACCGGCTTCGGCTCTAATATACTCTGATCAGTGTGGCACAAGGCCTGAGGGAACTGGAACCTTCCCATTTGCCTGCCTGGCTGCAAAAAGAACGTTTGGGGGCCGGAACGGAAGAAGGTGGTCATTAGTTACAGCGGTGGTACACATAAACAGGGAAACGTCATATACTCCTTCGGTGGCTCTCAGAGGGACATCCCTGCCTGTTCTGGGAAGTGGGGCGGGACTGCCCAGCAGGGTCAGCCTCCCGAAGGGATCGGCTCCTCCAAGAACTATGGGGGAAGCAGGACGGGAACGGCAGGGAAACGCAAACCATTTTGAGTTTCAGTTTCCCAGAAGCAGCAAAGCAACCAGAGAAGCCGGGGTTAGAGGCCGGGGCAGCGAAGGGTGGCACGTCGCCCGCCGCAGCGACCCGGGAGGCGGGCAGCTCAGGGGCGCGGGGGGCGCGGGGCGCGGGGGGCGCGGGGCGCGGGGGTCGCGGGGCGCGGGGGGCGCGGGGGGCGCGGGGGGCGCGGGGGGCGCGGGGCGCGGGGGGCGCGGGGCGCGGGGCCACCACCTGGGCGCTCTCGGCCCCGCGATCGCGCGCGTCCGCGGCGCCGTGGAACCCCCTCCCTCCGCCCTCAGGGCCCCTCCAGCCGGGACAGCTGGCAGCAGGGGTGGCAGCCGGGGAACCGGGCGCCCCACTCACCCGCCTCCTGGGCCCGCCGAGCGCCGCACCCCAGGTCCAAAGTGCCGACCTTCCCGGAAGCCGGGGCGGCGGCCGCGGGGAGCCGGCGCCGAGCGTCCGGTCCGGAGCCCCGGGAGCTGGGCGGGACGGCCCGGTGCGTCCCCGAGGTGGGTGCTGCCCGGTTCCCAGGGGGTGTCGCTCAGATGAACGGTTCGGTTCCTGAAAAAAAGGAAGAAGAAAACTCTGCTCCAATGGCGATTTCCTCTAAATGCGATTTTCCGGAATACCAGACCTGGTTGTCTCTTTGGCTAATCACTAACAAGTTGTAATCATTTTCACTTTCGGTTTTAAAAACATGGATGTTTCGCCCGGCCGGGTTGCCCAATGGTTGGAAGCTCAAGGTTCGCTTCCCGGTGGGGCGATGCCAGGGTTCCGGGCTTGGTCCCCAGGGTGGGGCGTGCAGGAGGCAGCCGATTAGTGATTCCCTCCCATCATTGATGTTTCTGTTTTTCTCTCCCTCTCCTTTCCTCTCTGAAAGTCAACAAAAATACACTTTAAACACACACACACACACACACACACACACACACACACACACACAGCACATGGTTGTTTTGCCCTGGCCGAGTTGGTTGTAGGCACATGGAAAGGTCCTAGATTGATTCCAGGTAAGGCACTTACCTAGGTTGCAGGTCCCATCCCCGATGGGGGTGCATCTGGGAGGCAACCCAACCCTTCCCGTCTCTCTCTGAAAACCAATGACTAAAGTCCTAGGGGTAAGGACACACACACACACACACACACACACACACACGGTCGTTTTGTTTTTGTTTTGAAGAAATCTTTCACAAAAGTATTGTGCATTACCAGACGTGTTGTCTAAATAGTGGGTTGACACACCAAGTGGTCAAAGTGGGAGTCTCTCTTCAGCTTGAAACTTTCATTGTAATTTATTGGTCATTATAACCTTAATCTACAAGTTTTCACAGGCACAAGATCAACTTTTCTGGGTCTTTCGTAATATCCTCTGGCCCCTGGAGTTGGGAAAGCTGTGGCATTCAGATGGTTTCTATGTCCCTTGAAAGTTTTCTTTTCTTTTAGTCTTTTGTTTTGCTGTGGAGCCTGTAAATAAAGACTTCAATAGGTGTGATCTTTTGCTTAGAAAATAAAAACATCTGACTTGTTTCACGAACTTCAGTATTTCTTAATCTTACACAAAAGAACCACCCCACAGCTGCCCGTGCTCGTAAATAGAGGACAGGAGGGACATGTGACAAAATGATTGCCAGGCATAAGTTCTCGTTTATAATGCCACATAATCATATACAATAAACTATAGGTGGTCTATGAAATCAGATTAACAAAAGTCAAAATTTTTCATGTCAAGAATAGATGGGACTCAGTTTAAAGTGGTTTTTCTAAGTGAAAAAAAATTTTTAAGTGATGTGTGGTAAGGATTTTTGTGCTCATCAGTTCAGTTAGGAAATATAAAAACTCCATCTGTTGCAACTTGATCATTTCTTCCATTCTACCTTCCAATTTCAGAGAGCAAAAACTCAGGAGGTTATCTAGTTCAACCTAGTGTCTTCTTTTGTCTTGTTTATGTTTTTAACATTTTTAAATTTTTGTTTATTGGTTTTAGAGAAAGAGAGAAACAATGATTCGTTGTTCTGCTTATATATGCATTCGTTGATTGATTCTTGTATGTATCCTGACCAGGGATCAAATCTGTAACCTTGTCCTATTGGGACAACACTCTACCCAACTGGCCTACCTGGCCAAGGCCTTATTTTTATTTTTTTATTTTTATAAGAAGATTGTCATCCCATGCACTGAAAGGTTGCCAGTTCAATTTCCAGTCAGGGCACACACCCAGGTTATATTTTTGTCAGTTTAATTTTCAGACCCTTCCAGGACCCTAAGGAGGTAGAGGAAACTTTTTTCCTACCCTACACTGAATTATTCTGCTTCCTAGCATACAAATCATTATGTAGGGAATATCTATCACACTCAATATTATGTTGCACATGAAATACCTTGGACATCTCATGTAAATCTACACTGCCATGATATGAAATGTACATATGCTACACATATCTTCCCCACCAGATGGCAATGAGCTCCTTCCAGACTCCCCTATAACTTCTCTCTCTCTCTCTCTCTCTCTCTCTCTCTCTCTCTCTCTCTCTCTCTCTCTCACACACACACACACACACACACACACACACACACACACACACACTTCATACGGTACAATGTATGCTACGAAGAGATGGCATACCAGTAATAGAAAAACACAAAAGAAAGAGTAGTCCCTTCTCTCTCAGGAGGTCATGGAGTTTTCTCCACAGAAAAGTAGCCAATGAGTTGACTCTTAAAGTTAGGGGAGTGGACTGAAACAAAAGTTTGGGTGAAAAACCCCAGAAGCATGAAACAACTTGGTAGGAATTAAGAGTTTGGTGGATGTGCAACCCATGAGAAAATAACCTGATAGCCATTATCCTATAGTCCTCCCCCTCTTCCCCCCCGAAAGGGTCTTGGGTACCAGGCTTATGCTGCTGTTGCCAAAATTTTGATGATCTGGTTCACAATTCATCCCTGGGAAAGTCGGAAAATTTATAATATGCCCAGCATCCTGCAAGATCCTAGGGAATAAAGGAATTATGGAACCTAATTCTAGTTTTCAAGAGGTTTGTAATTGGAATATATAAAAGTAAAGGAATGTTGCTAATGTTATCGGTCTCAAATGTTCCCACACCCAAAAACAGATGGCAATTATGTGATGTGACGGAGGTGCTCGCTAACACTGTGGTGGCAATCATCTTGCAATATATAAGTGTATGAAACCAACAAGTTGTATACCTTAAACTTACCCAGTATTATGTCAATTATATCTCAATAAAGTCAGAAAAATATAAGACAGTAGACAACAGATTTTTTTTTAAAGTAAAGGAAAATAAGTTCCCCATCGCTGGCTCTCTGTCAGGCAAGCAGTGCCATATAGTTAAGAGCGTGGTTTTGATGTCAGATGTGGATCTGAATTCCCATTTCACATTACCCAAGTTTCCCAGCATCAGTCTTCTCACCTGTAAAATGGCGCTGTTGTGAATGATTCTGACGTATGTCGAGGGCTAACCACCCACGGGAAGTGCCCAACAAATGGTAGTTGTTACTTACACATTGAGACTTTTTTTTCCCCCTCATACATTTCTTCTGCTTTGTCTTCCTACCCAGAAAAGTGCTTTGAAGACAAAGGCCATTTTTTTATTTGTTTTGTGTCACCTACAGTTACTAATAAAGTGGCTGTACCTGGTACATGCTACCTACTTACTCTAACAAGTGTTTAGATACAAGACGAGGAGTCAAATACTCCGGGCCCAATGTATACTTTTTCATTAGTGTGTATAAATAAGTTTACATAAGTGACTAAAATATTGTGAGATATATCAAACATTTAGAAATAGAAGTCATCCGAGTAAAATAATAAAAATAAATTTAAAAGATGAGGTATGTTATCTTCTTGAATCATGCCTGAACCACTGATTTATCATATAAACACAATTGGTTGGTCAGAAAAGTGTGTCTTGTTAGAGTATTTAGAGAATAATGCCACTGTCTTTGACAGTGCTGGGGAAGAGACAAGTGTTTTGTTCATGAGCTAGAAGCTCAAAAAAAAAAATTTGATGCTTAATATCCAAACCTATAAAATATCAAGCACACCGAGACCAGTTTAGCTCAGTGGATATAGCATCGGTCTGCGGATTGAAAGGTACCAAGTTCTATTCCGATCAAGGGCATGTACGTTGGTTGTGGGCACATCCTCAGCAGGGGGTGTGCAAGAAGCATCTGATCGATATTTCTAGCTCTCTATCCCTCTCTCTTCCTCTCTGTTAAAAAAAATCAATAAAATAGCTGAAACCAGTTTGGCTCAGTGGATAGAGCGTCAGCCTGTGGACTGAAGGGTCCCGGGTTCGATTCTGGTCAAGGGCATGTACCTTGGTTGCGGGCACATCCCCAGTAGGGGGTGTGCAAGAGGCAGCTGACCGATGACTCTCTCTCATCGATGTTTCCAACTCTCTATCCCTCTCTCTTCCTCTCTGTAAAAAATCAATAAAAAATATTTTTAAAAAAAATCAATAAAATATATTTTTTAAAAGATATCAAGCACTAAACCTCAATATTATATTAAGGAAATTATTTTAAGACAATCTGAGAATATTACTGATGTTTTTCTGCTTTGCTTGTCTTCAGTTTGAAGAGTAGAATAGAGGTAGCAGTAAAACCAAAGAGTAGTCCCCTCTCTCTAGGGAAGTCAGGGAGGGTTTTCCCCACGGAAGAGGTAAAGTTAGAGGAGGTGGACTGAAACAAAACTGAAAGGGAGTGGAATGTCGCTTAGGTAAGCGATGATAGGATAAACCCAATAGTTTGGCTTGAACTTAAAATCACAGGAGAGAAAAATCCCAGAGATTCTTTTCTTGGAATGCTTAAAGAGAATGTGGCCTTGGGATATTGGAGGGGGGGGGGGATCAAAATAGTAAATTCTCACTGTGTTTTCACCCAAAATCCCAAATGAGAAAGAATCAGGCCAAGCATCCAAATAAATCAGTGTAACTCTCAGGAGCTCAGCTGTTACGAGAACATGCATAACCATACCGAAAACAGCTCAAGGAATCTTAGAAGGAATTCATGTGGCTTGACTACTTTTGTCTTTTATTTGAAAATTTGTGATTTGTCTTTGCCCGAAGGGCTGTTTGAGGAGGTCTAGGGCTTGCCAAGAAGAAAGAGTTGGGCTGGTGCTTTAATTGTAACTATTTCCCGGGTTTGACGAGGTCTCTACAAGAGTCAAATCACTGCAACAAGGAAGTTCCCTGAGCTCAGAGTATTAAAAACGTGTCAGGCAAAAAAGCTCAACTTTTTGTTCGAAGTCAAGTTTGTTTTCTCTTAGGGAACCTAGTTCTATGTGGGGACCTAATTTCTACTAAGATGTACCTCAGGTTAGTATGCAATTCTGTTGATGTCCATTGCACCATGTGCCACAGTTCCAAGAAAGAGAAAATGTGCTTGTGGCGAAAGGACATCTTGTAAACCAGTACGTCTGGCAAAAAGGAAGAGGTCCCCATCTTCCCTGGCTGATCCATATATTATAAATACACAGTACACAGTACCAGTACCTCTCCCATCCGGATGAATCAGCTGGGGATTGTGGTAACAGGCAGATCCTGATTCCATAGGTTTAGGGTGGAGGTTCTGCATTTCAGACGTCGCTAGGTGATGCTGATGGTGCTGGCCCTTCACTCAACTTTAAGCCGTGAGGCTATAGACTGACCATTTCACTAACACGGCAGAGAGTGGCCAGAAATGGCCATTCCAATGGACGGGCACTGTGTACTGCATAGCTCTCTCTGTCCCGGATCAGTGAGGGGAGATGGGGAACTCTTCCTGTTTGCCAGTCTGGTAGGTGCGTCCCTGGATGGAAGACAGGACATTTGTAGGTGTCCTCAGTAGAAAGAGCAACAGAGCTTCCTGTCTTCCGCGCCATCTCCGACAGAGCACAATGGTCCCTTGTCTGCAGCCAGGCTACCGTTACAGCAACTCTGAAATGGAAAGGGAGGAATAAACCATGAGGGTGCATTGGGTCAAGATGATGTAAAAAAAAAAAAAGTAGAAAGAGGAAACAAGGAGAAGTGGGGGGGAGGAGGGAGTTGGGGGGGGATCACAATGAAAAGGAATATTCTTTACTCTTTCATTAAGTATTCATTCAGTTTATTTTTAATAGTTTGCCCTGGGTACAGTGTAACAAGATAGAATGATCTCATACAGCAGTGCTCATTTTAATAACATAATATCTGCATGGGGCAGTTTGATGATATTGGATACATCAAGCCAAGGGTAATTTGTCTCTCTCAATGCCTCAACTCCTCCAGAGAAATTATAAATAAAAACAGGACTCATTCCCAATAAAAATAAAACATGAAAAGTGTCCTTCAGATCTTATTACTTAGTGGCTCTATGAATTGGACTGGAAACATTATTGGCTTTGGGGAGGATGATCTCAGCTGTTTTTCAACCACTTGAAGAATAAAAACTCTAATTTTGGTACCAATACTCAAAGCAAAGTTGTCTCAGGTGGGTGAACAACAGCTGGTAGGCTGGCTTGGCTTGGATATTGCAACACCTTGAAATGACCAGGACGGCCAGGTCTGACCCTGATGAACTTGGGCATGTGTAATGGGGTCTGGCACGTAATAGATGCGCCAAAAAAATGTGAGTTCTGACCATACTTCCCTTTAACTTTCTGAAGCTCAGTTTCTGAGTTTCCTCAAACATAAAATGAAGATAATGTTTATTTAACAAGGTATTTTTGTGAGCATTAAATGAGCTAATAATGTACTATGCTTTTTGGATAGTAAATTCAAAATAAAATAATATTACTGAATATTATCTTCTGGGGTTGAGTTTTATGAGTATTTTGAAATAGGAGGGAACAACTAGATGATTTAAATAAAAGTTAAAATCTCATGGCACCACCAAAGCAATTGCATGTAACTGTTACCATCATAACTAGCTAGTTGGTTAATAACTAGCTAGTTATTAATAACAGGAAGAAGGCAAAGGGGAGCCCAGACATCAGGAACATGGTCATCTGGGCAGCTTCAGCAGGAAATTGCAACTTCACACTCCTCAGGGACCCACCGGTCCATTCCCTGCAATCACTGGGGAGACGGATCAAAGAAAAAGGGCAAGTTAGGATGATGTAGGAAGGTGCTTGCTTGTCGGTCTAACCTGGGAACAAAGATCAGGGGCTAGGGGGCAGAGCAATGCAAGTGAAATCCTGAAGGCTATATTGTTTAAGCTCTTAGTTATAACCCCAAGACAAAGAGTTCTCACCCTCTTGTTCATCTTGTTCTGTCCTTGCTTCCCTGCTTTCTCTGTGACGCCCGCTAGCCCGCCATGTGACCCACAATGCACTGCACCTGGGAGCACAAGCCAAGCTAGCCAGCCAGATGCTAGACTGGACTGTGCTTTGATGTGAAGACTTTGAGCAGTGGCTTTGATATCTGTTCCGCTGAAGACACAGCTGGACTTTTCTTTTTTTTTAAAAAAAAAAATATTTTTATTGATTTCAGAGAGAAAGGGAAAGGGAGAAAGAGAGAGAACCATTGATCAGCCGCCTTCTGCATGCCCCCCACGGGGGATCAAGCCCACAACCTGGGCATGTGCCAGGACCAGAAATCGAACCGTAAACTCCTGGCTCATAGATTGATGCTCAACCACTGAGCCACGCCAGCCGTGCCAGCTGGATTTTTCCCATGGTGAGACAGAGGGAGATGGGACATTGGAAGGGAACTTCCTTAATGTTACATCATCAGTAAAGCTTCCCATGAAACCTCATTCTCCCCAGGGGGGGTGCTGAGGAAATTCTTGTTCTTGCAGCACGACAAGAGCTCCACTTCCACCAGAAACAGGTGGGGACACAGAAGGCACCCTCCCCCATAACATAATCACACTGATGTGTACTGTATAACGCCCCTGGTGTTCCCTGGAATTGTGCAATGCACGCTAGGGAGGGCTTTTGGACTGCCAAGAATTGCTACACTGCTAGTCTAGAATTGGATAGAACAAGTAAGAGTAAGTCAGCCAAATAATAAATCCAAGGTTCATTCATATTCTCTCTCTCTTTCCCACTCTCTCTCCTTTCTCTTTCTCTCTCCTGTTTGTCATATTATTTCATAAACTTTACATAAAGGGAACAGGTAATTGTTCATTTTTATGATCTAGTTGCCATCATACTGCCCTGAAGTTATCCCAAGGAGTAATGCGATTTCCCCTGCTCTTCGTAGACCTCCCTTCTGTGGCCACTAACATGTTCCGCTCTCCTCCTAGGGACAATGTGACATCATGGCCTAGGTTTCTTGAGACTCCATTTCAAATATTCTACCCAGTTTTATTCATGTGTCGCAGCCAGGGTCTCTTTCCCTCCACACCCTCTTGCATTAAAATTCATAGCTGATGGTTTCATTTCCACAGGTCTTTTCATGACATCTGGAATTTACCCTGCTAATGACTCCCTTGTCCTTTTATGCTACACACCCCTGCAAGTTTATTCTTACAAAAGTGCCACATTCATCAACTCATTCCACACTTTAAGCACTCGCAAATGACATCTAAGATTATCTACAGCCCAAACTCCAGACTGCAAGGCCTACCCTTCCCATGGTCCCAATCCCAAACTGTTTCCACAACAGCTGGCTACAGCTTGTCTTTTGAAATTTATTATACAGAATCCTCTTGTTTGTATCCAGCTAAACTAGTCAGCTATCCCACTCCAGAAAAGTCTATTTACTTATTTATTTATTTATTTATCTGTTTGTTTGTTTAAAGTATTATATGTCTCCTTCCCCCCATACCATCAATCCCCCCTGACCATTCCCACCCCAAGGGCAAGCCCCCACAGCCCCAGTGTCTGTGTCCATTGGTCTTGCTAATATGCATACATACAAGTCCTTTGGTTGATCTCTAACCCACCCCCTCCCCTGCCTTCTCCCTGAGGTTGGAGGGTCTGTTCAGTGCCACCTTATCTCTGGATCCATTTTTGTTCATCAGTTTATGTGGATCATTATATCCCACATATAAGTGAGGTCATGTGACATTTATCTTTCTTCGACTGGCTGATTTCACTTAGCATAATGCTCTCCAGTTCTATCCATGCTGTTGCAAATGGTAAAAGTTCCTTCTTTTTTATAGCAACACTAGAGGCCCAATGCACTAAAATTCCTGCAGGCCTTCCTTCCCCTGACTGCCGACACCGGCTTCTTCTCCTCTGGCCGCTAGCAGGCACCTGGGACCTGGGCTGGCTTCCTTCTAGACCTGGCTTCATCAGGAAGGATGTCCAGAATGACATCCAGAAGACAACTGGTCTAATTAGCATATTACTCTTTTATTATTATAGCCTAGAGGCCCAGTGCACGAAATTCGCACACAGGGGCAGGGTCCCCTCAGCCCAGCCCACACCCTCTCCAATCTGGGACCCCTCGGGAGATGTCCGACTGCCAGGAATCAGGCCTAAACTGGAAGTCAGACATCCCTCTTACAATCCAGGACCGCTAGCTCCTAACTGCTCACCTGCCTGCCTGCCTGCCTGATTGCCCCTAACTGGCCCCCTGCCAGCCTGATCATCCCTAATTACCTCTGTCTGTCGACCTGATTGCCCCTAATTGCCCCCGCCTGCTGACCTGGTCACCACCAACTGCCCTCCTGCTGGTCTCATCGCCCCAAACCACCCCCTTCTGCTGGCCAGTTTACCCCTAACTGTCCCCCCTGCCAGCTTGGTTGTCCCTCATGGTCGCCCCCCTGCCGACCTGGTTGCCAACAACTGCCCCCCCCCTGCTGGCCTGGTTGCCCCTCATGGCCCCCCTCTGCCAGCCTGGACATCCTTCACTGACCCCCTGCCCCACCGGCCTGGTCACCCCATGCAGCCTGCTGCTCAATCATTTGGTAGCCCCTCACTAACTCCCCTGCCAGCCTGGTCACCCCATGAAGCCTGTTCAGTCATCCATTCGGTTGTTTCAGATGTGATGGCCCCTGGCTCTTTATATAGAAAGATGGCATTCCATTGCGCAGAATAGTCTTATCAACAAACTGGGCTCCTTATCATCCTCATCATTTTCCTTTTCTGAGATGTTTTTCCTCTCCTTGCTATTACTTCTCTCCTATAGTTATACAAGTGAACTTCCAACAAATACATATTGTGCTTTAAATGCAGTGGTGAGATCTAAAATATGAGCTGATCAGTATGGACACTGAATCATCAGGGAGGCTCTAGTCAAGAATGCTGGAGGGATGTCCTAGAGAATCCTGGGCCAGGCATTAATCCTACCGTAACTGGATCTTGGGAAGGTGGTAATAGGGTGTGTGTGGGGGTGGGGGGGGATGAGAGGGAGGGAAGGGCATTGGTGAGTTGTTGGGAATTCCTGGTAGAGGAGCAGATATGGCCAAGGCAGTGGAGGCACTGAGTGGGTGTAGGGAAAGACTGCAACCAATTGGCACAAAAGTATGCCATTATATAATATGGGGTATGAACGCCAGGGCATACTGGTGAACACCAGCATCAGGCTTTGCTGATGCAGCTCCAGGCTCAACTTAAGCTCCTTGTCCAACAACCTCAGAAGCATTGATCCTTCCCCTCTCTGAATTATTTTAGCATGTTGCCTATACCATGCATTAGGTACATTTACAACCTTGCATTGCTAATTTTTTATTTTTTATTTTTTTTTGGAATACTATTGTGGAATTCATCCCAAGAAAATGGGAATCTTTTCCAAGATTCTGTTTCTTTGTCTCTCCCTAAATGTCAAATGTAGTACCTTTCTTAGGCAGTCACTTATCCTATATTTGTTCATGACTAAATGAAATGAAAATTGATCAGTTGAACAACTGGGAACTTATACACCATAATATAGTCATTTCAAGTCATTTAGAGAGTGAGGGAGTATCATACATCTGTTAAGAGCGAGGTACACTCTTCCCAGAAATATCCACAGCTGCACAAAATTGGGCATAAAATTTCAGGTATTGCACTTTTCTCCTAAGCCACTTATAGATTTCTAAAGAATTAACTTTAAAATCTTTGCATCTTACAGGTACATTTACTAATGACGTGAAGGAAATAAGCACTCACACAGCGAGAGTCCATGTTGCTTAAATTTACAGCCAGACTGACTTTTCATCTGATGTGCACTCCAAATTAAAGATGGTTAATGATGACGATGAGCAGGCCTAGAACTTAAAGCTTTCAAAGCTTTACTTCTTCTATCAGCACTCTTGATCTTATAAACAATGAAGCCCATCAATCCTATTCTTACCCGAATCTCCAGGTAAGCTTGACTGTAGTACAACTTCTCGGGGGATCCAAACTTTTTGGTTTTAATTAATTATTCTTTTTTAGAGAGAAGAATGGGAGAGAGAAAGAAAGAAAAAACAAACATTGATGTGAGAGAGCAGCATTGATTGATTGCTTCCTGCATGCACTCTGACAGGGGATGGAACACACAACCTAGTATGTGCCCTGACTGAGAATGGAACCCGTGATCCTTCAATGTGTGGGAACAAAGCTCCAACTAAATAAGCCATGCTGGCCAGGGCATCATGGGGGATCCAAACTTTTGTTTTTAATTCTTTATTTTTAAAAAAATATATTTTTATTGATCTCAGAGAGGAAGGGAGAGGAAGAGAAAGATAGAAACATCAATGCTGAGAATCATTGATAGGCTGCCTCCCCCACAACTCCCACTAGGGATCCCATTTGCAAATAGGACATGTGTCCTTGGATGAAATCAACCTGGGACCCTTCAGTCCACAGCAGCCGTGGGCAAACTTACGGCCCGCGAGCCGAAAGAGCAGAGGGTTCTCTGGCTCTCCCCTCCGCTCCTTCACCAGCAGCCCAAGATGAGAGTGCCAGCATGGTCAGGTTGCTTTTGTTCCAGCCCTCCGGTCCAGTTTAAGAACCCATTGTGGCCCTTGAGTCAAAAAGTTTGCCCACCCCTGGTCCACAGGCTGATGCTCTATCCACTGAGCCAAACTGGCTAGGACAATGCTTTATTGTTTAAAGTATTACATATATCTCCTTTTTCCCCCATTGACCTCTCCCTGGCCACTCCCATCCCCCAGAACATTCCCTTACCCCCTAGTGTCTGTGTCCATTGGTTATGTTTATATACATGCATACAATTCCTTTCGTTTTATCTTACCCTCCTCTCACCCTCCCCCTGCCTTCCCTCTTCCAGACATTTTTTTTTAATTTATTAAGGTATTATATGTGTACATAGCTTACCATTGCCCCCCCCCCCACACACACACACCTCCCATTCATGCCCTCCCTCCCCAGAATTCTGTGATTGCTGGTTGTACTTATATGCATGCATACTAGTCCTTCAGTTATTCTCTTATCTCCCCCCAGGTCTCCTTCCCCTCTCCGCTGTCATTTGACAATCTGCTTGTTTTATGGTGACTATCTCAGGACCACATGAATAGAATCGGCTCCTCATTTTGCAGTCTGCTTGTTTTATGGTGACTATCTCAGGTCCACAAGAATAGAATCCGCTACTCCTCTGGTTCACACACACACACACACACCATCCCACTGCTTTCCCGGGGCACGCGGCTCACCCGGGGCACATGACCCTCTGAGGCACTTCCAGACATTTTTAATAAGGCCTTGTAGCATCTCTGTGAAGGATGAACAGTTTACACCTCGTCAAAGGCCCAAAATGAACTACTAAAGATGGGTGTTGATGTTACCTAGGTATTCCAGTGAGAGAGCTACTTTAGGAGAGCTCATCCTTTTTCACCCCTGAGATCACAGCATCTCCTTGCCTGTATCTGGAAGGCAGAAGAGCAATAGGACCCATATGCTTGAGGTAGTGGTCCAGTCTCCTCCCGGGATGTTGTACTGCTCACTGAGGGTTTCACTTAAAGTGCACTTGCCCCTGGTTATCCCATGGACGTCAAATAACACATGCCAGTAACAGGCTGGAGTAGGAGCATCATTCACTGGTTGAGCTATTCAACAAGTGCCACAGGCCTAAATGTGACGAGTGTGATTCATGTCTAACTGGGAGGGGTGGCATATAAAAACGCAAGATCAACTTTGTCTCAGACAGGACTTGGTTCACCAGGGAAAGCAACCTTCCTACGCAAACCAAAGAGCAGACATGAGGTATAACACGGTGAGGTCATCTTCATTAAGGCTCTGTGTGCAAGTGACTCCCACTGAGTTACGCGCCATGACTCAAGATGGGACTTCCATCAACTCCCTGGGGCAGCTAACTAGGCTCCTGGTAATAAACTTCTTTCTGGAAGGAAGAAGAGAACTTGATTACAAGGGGAGCTCCTTGCAATGGAGGAGACATAAAAATTGAGGGGGAAAATGGCACTTTCTCATATTTCCTAGTAACTTGCTTCACTTCTTAGAAAAGTAAATATCTCTTACATGTGCCATTAATTTTTGGATTGACTTCTACTGTCTGAAACTTCTTGGAACACACTACTATGACAAAGACATTAGAAATGGACATGTGGAGAATCCCAGAAGATAATAAGAAAACAGAGTTCAATAAATACTAACTTAAATGAGAGCTAACCTAGGCTTTTCTGGCTTGAGATCAAAATAATGTTACTGGGAGACACAAAAAAGTCAGTTTTCCAAGAAATCTTTGGAGAAATTGCATCAATTATCTGGAACACGTAGAAGAAAGGGTGTGCAATTGAGAAGTCGGTGATTCAGCGGCAGCTTTATTTTCATCTGCTTTGACAACTGTGATAACAAATGAAAATTATCTCACGCAAGAAAAAAAAAAGTTCATTCTCTACGTCATTCTATATCGCGTGGTGTCCTGCCTCCCATGTGGCTAGGTTCTTACTGAAAACACCAAGACGATAATGTGAGGTTCAGGGGAGTTCACGTGGTGCAGGGAAAGAGCCTTAGAAACCATGTCCCTGGTCTCTTGTGCAGCTAATTTACAGTGTGGTCTCAAAACCAAGCTAACCAGAAGCAGGGAGTTGGGTGAGGAGGTTTGGATGGTGAGGAGGTTGGGGAAACAAAGAATTCCTTGGCTCTCTTCTGCTGTTTCTTGACTTTGACAACCTCTGTGCGTGAGTGAAAAGCAATGTATTTTGGTTATTGGGCACAGAACATAAGGAGTTATCAAGCCCAATGTTTGGCAGTTATGTCCATTATCTCCACCAAATGGACACCTGGCCACTGTGGGAAGAATGGCTACCATAGCAATGAACGTGGTGCATTTATATCCTTTGAATATAGGGGTGGGCAAAAGTAGAGTTATAAACTACAAATATATCATTCAAAAAATTTAGTGAGGCGACTGAGTAAACAAAATGCAGAACTTAGAAAGCAGAAATAAATTCTGACGCAAGCTACAATGTGGATAAGTCATGGTTGCATGTGAACCTTTGTATAACCTTGTAAAATGGTGTGGACAAAACTTGTCACTGTCTTTACGAAGACTTGCTATTTTCTGATTGAATGGAAAAGAGAAGAGAGATTTGTGTGTCTGGCGGTGAACTTCCTCCCTCTTATTATTTGGGAAGTGAGCCCAAGTTATTTTATATGGGGATTCAAAAAAGAGGAGGCTTAGAAAGTTGAGAGAACTTATTCATTCGATGTCAAAGTAAAGAAAAGAGGAAGAGGAAAAGAGAGAAGAGGAAGGAGAAGAGAGGAAGAAAAGATTCCTGCGCTTGGCATGCTTCTTTGACGGAAAAACTGCTCCCTTAAGCTTCCCCTGACACGCTTACATACCCACAGCTTGGGACCCAAGTTGGAAAAACAAGGCCGAAACCAAACTTTCCATTCTACTTTCCCCCCAAGCCCCCTTACATTAGTCACTCTGGTGTTGCAAAATTCAGAGTTCACCTAGTCCAACGGTCAGCTAGATGCTTGCATCCTCTCCACACAGTTGCTCCTTAAGTTGGGCTGACAGCTTACTTAGTTGATCTTTCAATCATTTTTTCCTGTTGGGCCCATAGAATTTTACATAAAAACAACTCTCAGGAAAAAGAGAAAAATAAAAACAAAGAAGCACATTCTAGTTTAAATGTTACATTCTCGATTATTAATTACTAGAGTCCTGGTGCATGAATTTGTGCACAGGTGGAATCCCTTGGCCTGGCTGTCTCACCCAGTCCCTATCAGGGCCGATCAGGGCCGGCTGCAGGAAGGGACCACGGAGGTTGGCTGGCCGTAGAGGTTGGCTGTGGGAGCGTACTGACCACCAGGGGACAACTCCTGCATTGAGCATCTGCCCCATAGTGGTCAGTGCACTTGATAGCGACTGGTTGACTGGTCCTTTGGTCATTTGGTCACTTAGGTTTTTATATAGAGAGATATTTTTAAAACAGTGTTTAAATCCAGTTGGGCCCGGCCAGTGTTGCCCAGTGGTTAAACATGACCCATGAACAAAGAGGCCACCAGATTTGATTCCCAGGCCAAGCCCATGCCAGGTTTCAGGCTCAATTCCTAGTAGGGAGTATGCAGGAGACAGCCAATTGATGTTTCTCTCTCAGTGATGTTTCTCTCTCTCTCTCTCTCTCTCTCCCTCTTCCTCTCTCTCTCTAAAAATCAATGGAAACATATTAAGTAAATAAATAAATAAATCCAGTTGCAAAGTATTTTGTCCCCTCCCAAATATACAGGGTGGGACAAAAGTAAGGTTATATTTGTTTTTATGGAAAATATTACAAAAATTAATAAATAACAATACAAGAATTAACTTCTTTCTGGTACCCCCAACTAAAACCTACTTTTGCCCCAACCTGTATTTGTGTGTATGTGTACATACGTAATTGTAGGGAAGAAACAAACGTTCCTCAACCCTCGAGGTTCTTCTGGCTGCTCGGATAATCTAAGAGACGTGAGACAGATTAGCAAGAGAAAATAATCAAATGTAATATATACATGTGTATGGGAAGCTATGAAAGGGCAGGGCGGGGCTAACTCCTGGGAATGGGAGGGCAGGGTGGAGCTATCCTCCATTTTGTGTAACTGGATCCTAGACCTCACCCAACCGATCAGGGTCAGCCAAAGCAGTGAGATCACCACCCCTATAAAACCCTTTGACCTGTTGAAGCTGGAGCTCTTCCGCCACACCGCTGTCGGTGTAAGTTGGAAGAGGCCCGTGCTAGCATGGAATACAGGCTTTCTGCTATTGCATCAGGCTCGGCTCCCTGGTGGTCCTTGGGGATCACGAAATCTGGGCATAACACCTACATACCATGAGAGAGTCAGAAACCCCACATGCAGGAGAGGTTTACAGATACAAAGGGGAGCCGTGTACCCCGGGGGAGCTGTGGGACCCAGGGGACCCGTGTGACCTGGGGGAGTGGTGGGACACAGGAGAGCCGTGGGCCCTGCTGGAGCAATGGGGCCCAGAGGAGCCGTGTGAACTGGGGGGGGGGGGGAGACGTGGGACCCAGGGGAGACCCTATGTTCATAGCAGCACAATTTACAATAGCTAGGATTTAGAAACAGGCTAGGTACCCGTCAGAAGATTATTGGATCAGAAAACTATGGTACATTGACACAATGGAATACTATGCTGCCATAAAAAAGAAGAATTCTCATCATTAGCAGCAACCTGGATGGAATTGGAGAACATCATGCTGAATGAAATAAGCCAGTCAATGAAAGAGAAACACCACATGTCCTCACTCATTTATGGATAATAAAGAATATTATAAACTAATGAACAGAAAGATAGATATAGTGACAGTAAAGCAATAAGCAGACTGTCAAATGAGGAAGAGTAGGGTGATCTGGGGGAGATAAGAGATCAACAAAGGACTGGTATGCATGAATACAGCCAATGGACACAAAACTCTGGGGAGGGAGGGCATGTATAGGAGGTGGGGGGGGGCAATGGTAAGCAATGTACACATATAATACCTTAATAAAAAAATGGTGGAAAAAGAAAAATAAATAAAATTAAGGATACTATCAAAAAATATAGAAATATGGGAAAAAAAAGATACAAAGTGGGATTAAGGTATATAAAACTTTCTGGTCTAGGGATGAGGTAAGGTGCCCTGGGGGGCTTCAAAGAGTCAATTCAGGATGATAAGAACAAAGGCTTAGTAAATAAAAGTGTGCTCTGCCCTGTAGATAGATTAAAAGAGGTTATTTCTCATAATAGCTTACATTTCTCTTGAGTGTGAGGCTAAAGCTGCCTTTGCTGAAAACAATTTGCAAACCATTGAGGCACATCTTGGGGTGACTCCTTCTGTTACCTGAAAGGGGGCTTGACCCTGAGAGGGTCCAGCAGTGTATGGGTTCTTGACTTCCTGCAGGAAAAATTTCACAACAAGAATCCAAGTGAATTTTGGAAGACATTAGTTAAAGCTGAAGAGAGTGAAATGAAGAAGGGCTTAGGACAGTGGTCGGCAAACTCATTACTCAACAGAGCCAAATATCAACAGTACAACGACTGAAATTTCTTTTGAGAGCCAAATTTTTTAAAACTTAAACTTCTTCTAACGCCACTTCTTCAAAATAGATTCACCCAGGCCATGGTATTTTGTGGAAGAGCCACACTCAAGGGGCCAAAGAGCCGCATGTGGCTCTCGAGCCAAGGTTTGCAGACCACAGGTTTAGGATTAACAGGAGAGGGGGTAGATGAGCCTAGGGTGGGCTGCTTTAGCTCACTAAGAAGTCAGAGAAAGGGGTCTTGGGGACAGATTTGGAGGGTTTGCCTGGGACCAGCACCTACTGCCTATTGATGCCCTGGTTGCAAGCCTTAGTGTTTGGAAAATGCATGGCTGTGGGGGAAGGAAGGAAAGGAAGAAAGGGAGCGGGAGAGGAAGCAGGAGAGGGAGACCGGGGAGGGGAAGAGGAAGAGCTAAGGTGTGCTGCTCTAAGGAAGAGCCTGAGTCCTTTATTGTAGAGGTTTTGTGTTGTTATTTTTAAGTATGTTTCTTGATTGAATTTTTAGAGATAGAAGAAGAGAGAAGGATAGAGAGATAAAAGTATCTATAAGCTGCCTCTTGCATGCCCCCTACTGGAGATTGAGCCCACAACATGTGCATGTGTCCTGAAAGGGAATTGAACCAGTGACCTCTTGGTTCATGGGTTAATGCTCAACCACCAGGCGACACTGGCTGGGCTGTGTTTAAGGATTTTAAAGGCTGCGCATTTAAGGGATATCTTAGGGGAGGATCCCAATAAAATATTGATCATCTTTATGCTGATGTGCCAAAATGAGGTTTATTCTCTTAACTTGTCTGCCCTGGGGTGTGGCTGGCAAATAGCACTAATTGGATTTATTTTGTCTCTCAGAGTAGGGTGATTTAAGCTATTTACTCTCTGGTTGGGGAGGACATGTCAAAACCATTTATTCTTAAGTGTCCTTGGTTTAGGGAAGACAGTATTTACTAGATGGCTGCAGACAGCTGTTTAACTGTCTGTTTCCCTATCCCATTTATCCTGGTTTACTGGCCTGTTTCAGTTATGTAACTTCCTTTTAACATTTCTCTTTACAAACCTTTCTACAATTTTCACAAACCTTTTTATGCATTCAGAAATAACCAGCTTTAGAACAACTCACTCTTTCCCCTTCAAAAATGTTCCTCCATTCCTCATATCTTTTGTTACCAAAACCACACAATTTCTTGCTAACTAGTTAGAATTCTTAATTTTCAGAAACCTTGATTTTTTTTTATTGTTTTCTTTTTTCTTTTCAATGTAATAAATTGATTACAGCAGGGTGGAGCAAAGCATACATAGTTATCTCTGTTTCTTCATTCCTCTTTTGAAAATCTTTATCGCTGAAACCGGTTTGGCTTAGTGGTAGAGCGTCGGTCTGCGGATGAAAGGTCCCAGGTTCGATTCTAGGCAAGGGCATGTACCTTGGTTGCAGGCACATCCCCGGTAGGGGGTGTGCAAGAGGCAGCTGGTCGATGTTTCTCTCTCATGGACGTTTCTAGCTCTCTATATCTCTCCCTTCCTCTCTGTAAAATATCAATAAAAATATATTTTTAAAAAAATCTTTATTGCTGAAAGCATTACAGAGCCTCCCTTTCCTTCCCCACCAACCCCTTCTAGCCTGCACCCACTCTCCCTTTCCCCTGCCCCAGGCCTTCACCACAGTATGTTCTGTGTCCATGAATTAGGCATATATGCATGCAAGTTCTTTGGAAACCTGGATTTCTTTAATGACAACTGAAAAGTAAGTAATTAGCCTTTCCGACATCCAAGAGGTCGAAGAGAGGACGTGGTTGGTCCTCCAGGGCAAAATTCCGGATTTCCCTGGGTCTTCAGACAACACAGGAGTCAAAAATCTGTATATTATCTCTGTGAGGGGATCGAGGGACAAATGACCAGACTTCCTGTTGTCGGTGTGGGTGACATGGTGATGGCCACAGTCAAAAAAGGCAAACCAGGCTCAGAAAGGAGGTACATCCAGCAGTGGTGATTCGACAACAAGGAAAGTCATACCTCAGAAAAGATGGCGTGTTTATTTTGGAGATAATGTGGGGTCTTAGTAAACAATAAAGGGGAAATGAAAGGTTCTGCTATCACTGGACCAGTGATAGCAATTCTGCAAAGGAGTGTGCAGAATCGTGACCCAGGACTGTATCCAATGCTGGCAGCATTGCATGATTCTCCAGTGTATTTATAAAGGAAAACCTATTAAAAATTGGTGACATAAGTAATTAAGTAGATAAATAGATAGATATAAAAGGTAAGTTTGACTCACCTGAGGACTGAAAGATCCTGGGTTCGATTCTGGGTTGTAGGCTCAATCCCCACTGGGGTGGGGGTGTGCAGGAGGTAGCAGATCAATGATTCTCTCATCATTGATGTTTCTCTCTCTCTTTCTCTCTCTCTTTCTCTCTCTCTCTCTCTCTCTCTCTCTCTCTCTCTCTCTCTCTCTTTCTCTCTGATTAAAAAATAATAATAGTAAATTTTTTTAAAAAATAAAGTAACCACAAAGGCTGGTCTGAAATTTAAAAAAAAAAGTAAGTAATTATCATCCTTTAGATTGGCAAGTGCATTACAAAACTTCTAGGAACACACTCACACTTTTAAAAGATATACTTCTAATAAAGTGTAAGACATTTATTAACAGCTTCTACTGCATTTTCTATTAAAAAAATAATCCGTTAACTTCAGACTTGTCTAGCAATCAGTGTTTAACAGTTGAAATAAGTTAATTGATCTGCTTAGATAGCAAAGGGTTTTTCCTTTCAGTAAGGATTACCTCCCAGAAACTTGCATCTTAAAAGATGGCCCAGATCAGATAAGAGTTCTTTCAAATCAGGTATTTGTATCTCAAGGTACAAGGAAAGAAATTCAACCTGCCCCTAGTAGACTATTGGTTTTGTAAAGCTAATTATCTATAAGCATTTAGAGCTGAACAGAGTAGGGCTGCGGGAGAAAGTAAAAGGATTTAGTGGGCGTTTGTGTTCTGGAGCCACACCTCTTGCTCTGTAAAGACTTTATTTGTAAAACAAGGACAATCCTTTTTAACACCTTAAGGATTAGCAAATGTTGGCAAGAGACTAACAAGGTCATTCACCCATTTTTGGAATGTTTCTTTCCATCTGGGTATTATTTTTCTTTTAAAATATATTTTATTGACTTTTTACAGAGAGGAAGGGAGATAGAGAGTTAGAAACATCGATGAGAGAGAAACATCGATCAGCTGCCTCCTGCACACTCTCTACACTGGGGATGTGCCAACAACCAAGGTACATGCCCTTGCCTAGAATCGAACCTGAGACCCTTCAGTCTGCAGGCTACACTCTATCCACTGAGCCAAACCGGTTAGGGTGCCATTTGGGTATATTTTTCTTGCAGGAACTGTAGCAATGACAGAAACCTATGTTACAGGTAGCATATAGCTGAGGATCATTTCTGAGAACCATAACGGATTTGCATGTTTGGAAAAGACACAGATCTAGTGAGGCCTCATCGTCCGTTCACTTAGCTTAGAAACAGCAAAACAGGTCTAGCTGTAAAATAGTATTAAACTAATGGTCTTATTAACCAGCCAATCCTCTCCATTTTCTACTTTATAATGTTTTAAAAGAAGCTTGAACCCAGCCAGTGTGGCTCAGTGGTTGAGCGTTAACCTATGAACCAGGAGGTCATGGCTCAATTCCCAGTCAGGGCACACGCCCGGGTTGTGGACTCTATACATGGTGTGGGGCATGCAGGAGGCAACCTATCAATGATTCTCTCTCAACATTGATGTTTCTATCTCTCTTGATAAAATCAATAAAAACATGCTTAAAAATAAATGAAGTTTGAAGGTGTCAATGAAAAAAAAAACCATTGAAACATGTAAAGAATATATGTGAGTTTATTTGAGCCAAACTGACATATGCCGGGAAGCAGAACCTCAATGGATTGAGATAATGCTCCCGAGAATGGCAGGTTACATTTCTATATGTATACTTTGCAATCAAAGGAGGGACGTACCAGGTAGGTGGGTTACATGAAATTCATTGGTGATGGAGTAAGGAGGCGGGAGAAAGCAAAGCGGGGGTGGGGAGGGTGGGGGGGGTGGGGGGGGTGGACCCCTGGGATTAGATAAAAAGTAAAATGACCGACTCTTACTTAGGTGAGTGCAGGAACAATTAAAATGATAACGAAGGAATTTGAGGCATCTGTCCTGGCGCCCACCATGTCTGGTTGTGCCCCAGGGGCTCCAGAAAAAGGGAAGTTACAAGTTACCCAGACATCTCATAGATATGTTATCTTAGAGGTAAAAAGGCAAATGGGCTCAGTAAAGATCAAAGTTGATCTTTGTCTAGGAAAATATCGGCCTAGAAAATGACTGCCCACTATAACCTGTTTGTAGTAAGATATTTAATTTTCAAACCAACTTTTGTGGTTACTTTAGGTCTCTGAGTTTTCAAGACTGCCACACAGACCTTCCCTGAGCTTGTCAGGTTAGCATGTGGCTCTTTTCTCTCACAAAGGACTCGGTCTAATTTCTCCCACTTGAAGAATATGCATCCCAAAAGAGTACCTTGAGGAACTGTGAACTGGTTCCCCATCTATGGAGAGATGGATAAATTCTGAGCCAAGAATTAGAGGCGTTCTGCTAGTCTGGGCTGTTTTGCAAGCACCTGCTGCCCTAATCCTTGCAGGCACCTGGTGCCCCAACAAATATAGCCCCTTAAAGCGAGGCGTCCCTCTCTAGATGACCTCTGGCCTTATTCAGTGTTACTGGGGATCCCTCTTTACCATGTCTGTGCACACGACAAGTGCCTAATACCCTTGTTGCCTCAAATGGAGAAGCCTCATCCTACAACTCTGGTCTCCAGTAGTCGGGGTAGTTGACTGTTGCCCTATCTTTCATGTTTCCAAAAGCCCTGGTCCTTTAGGAAGATTAAGAGGGAGAGGGAAAGGGAGAGGGAGAGAAAAAGAGAGAGAGAAAGAGAGAGAGAGAGAGAGAGAGAGAGAAGTTATCCCTCCAAGGGAAGGAAAATCCCTGTTGTGTTATCTATGAGGGTCTCATGGAAGTTGGTTTTAAGACAGGACACACAAAGGTTCAGAGAAGATTCCTAAAGACCAGTTAGCTGGATGGGCCCGAGGCGGGACCTCAGGCCCTGAGGGCAAATCCAGTCGGCCTCCTCTAGGAAGAGTGGAAACTGCCTGGTGTCCCTTACTTTCAAAGCAGAACGAGCTTAGGCTCTCATTTACCCAGCAAAAGTTTTCATTTAGACCTTCAGAAAGCAATTCCAATTGAAAAGCCAAAGTTAAAAATCAGTCTTCCTTCTTTCTTTCTTTCTTTCTTTCTTTCTTTCTTTCTTTCTTTCTTTCTTTCTCTCCCTTTCTTGGTTATTTTTTCTTTTCCCTTTCTTGGTTATCTTGATCCTTATCTATAGCCTAGGGTTTCTCCTTGAAGATTTTTAAAAACAAAAAACAAACAAACAAAACACCTTAAAGAAAGCCAGCCTTTTACCTTAAAACAAAGAGGTCCGGAATTCCAAGGAATACGCCCAGGTCCACCAGATGCAAAGCTAGAAGCCGGTTCAGGTCTGCAAGGTGGTCCTGGGCGGGCTTCTCTGGGCTCCTGGCACACCATGGGAGGCCCAGTCCCAGCGGAAGCACCATTGTGTAGTAAGTGGCGGGAACAGCACCAGATGTCTGACCTGACCGGTGGGGCTTTGGCAATCTTGGTACTTGAGTCCTGGCTGGCAAAGAATTCAGAGTCTAGGCTCTAACTGTAAGAGAACATTTATTTATGAAATCACAGAGGTAGAAGTAATTCCTAGAAGAAATGGGCAGAGGAAACAAGTTATAGAGGCAAAGGAAGGGCCCTAGGAGCTTGGGCGTGTGGAAGGTAAGGGTATGTAAGGCACATGGAGAGAGGGAGGGGAAGGGGAGACCTAGTCGTGCTCCCGGTGGGCGGGAGAACACACTGGGCCCTCCGCCCTAATGGTTTAATGGGTGGAGATTTTAGGGGTGGTCTCAGGGGAAGACCTCAATAGAACATTCAGCAGCTTTCCACGGAAGTCCTTTCAAGGTCCCCATTGATTGATTGGTCGGCTCCAGGGGGGTCATTATTCAAGGCAGCTGGTGCTGAGCTCAGCCTTGAATAATGTCTGGTTTAGTTGCTTTTCTGGGCCTGGAGCTGAAATCAACTTGAGGCCTAGATGTTTTCTCTAGAAAGGGAAGGTCAGGGGGTCCAAAACCCATGCCCAGTGATATGCTAGGGGGAGGAAAGGTCACCCCGGGGGCAAGGTCCCACCCTACAACTGTCCTTTGCTGGTCACCAGGGCACCCGTCCTTGCTCTGCTCATTTCTGTCTATCTGCCTGTCACATCATCATGTCTGACTAAAGCATAGGAATGGAAGACAGAGTTTCATTTTTCACTAGTAACAAAAATAAACCTAAGTCTAGTCAACTACCAAGTAGAACAAAATTATATTTTTCTGCAATGTTTTCATATTTTAAAATTATCAATGTTACATGGTATACAGAAGACCTTTTTAGAAAGGGTTCCAAAAAAAAGTAATGAGAATTTTTGTATTCTAAATCTTAAAGGAATGAGGTTTTTGTCTTAAGAAAATATAAAAGCATTAATAAGAAAAATTATTCTTCTCTTTTTTTTTTGTTTTTCACCCTTCGTGTTTATGACTGTCCTCATATCCTTCATTTCCTTAACAAAAAAATATTGTTGGTATTATGTAATATACTAGTTCAGTGGCAATAAATCAACCAAGTAAATAAAAAAAGCAATGAAAAGTCTGTACAAAATAGTAGTTAAAGTCAATTTCTCTCCCACATAACTTTTCAAGCATAAGGATGTGACAGCTCCACAGGGTTCAAGGATCCAAATTTTTTATCTTGTTGCTCTGCCATCTCTAGGGTGTGTCCTCCATCCACATTATCCATGTCTATGTCCCAGATAGCAGAATTAGTATGTATCAACTCTTTATATTCCATTGGCCAGAAATTAGCGGAGAACAATTAGGAGACAGTACCAAGTTATCTTCTAATGTCCTAAGAATATAGATGCTTCATAAGCTTGATCATTTGGAAGCACTCACTATTTATATTATATTAGAATGCACAAAGTTAAGACTGCCATTCAAATATGGCAAAGTAACACACCTATGTACCGTCATTTCCATTCCCCAAAATCTCACTGAAATTGTGGTAAAGAACTTTTTTAAAGGAAACCTCAAAATATCACAAGTACGGAGAGAACGGGACAGGAGATAATAGCAGCCAAGAGATGTCAACAAAACAGACTTATTGAGCAGGCTAGAGGAAGTTACTCTATGTTTGCTGTAGGGGGAGGGGAGAGGAAGTTTACTGATTAGGCTGCCAAGCCATTGAGAGCTCAGAAATTAGGGCCCCGAGCTGTCTCTGAGTGCGGGGAAGAGATGAGGCTGAAAACAAGAGGGCTGATTGATGGCTCCCATAAAAGCAGTTCAACCACTAAATTTCCTCACCACCCCTGCACAGCCAAGTAACTGACCCTCCCTCCTCTGTGAGGGCTTTGGGAGGGTTGTCTCCCAGCAAATCTAAACAGATGGTTTAGTTAACTTGTTTTCCTATATTGAAAGCAGTTTTATAGTTCAGTGGGAAGTTGAGAGCTGAAATAGCAATATATGCAGAGAGGCTATTATCTTCAGAGAAAAACAAAAATAGGATATTTAACCATAGTATACTACTTGGCACAGCTAAGAAAAAGTATTTACATAGTCATAATAATGTAAGCACGTAAATATTTGTTTATATTTCCAATATAATTATAATTGGGGGGAGGGGGACAAGAAAGTGTGGAGATGATAGGAAAGAGAGAAGAGCTAAAACTTTATCTTTCATAATTGAAAATCAATGGATCATAACTAAAATGGAAAACTTAAGAACTAGCAATATAAGCATATAATAATAGAAATATAGAGGTAGCCAAAACCGGTTTGGCTCAATGGATAGAGCGTCGGTCTGTGGACTGAAAGGTCCCGGGTTCGATTCCCGTCAAGGGCATGTACCTTGGTTGTGGGCACGTCCCCAGTAGGGGGTGTGCAAGAGGCAGCTGATCAATGTTTCTCTCTCATTGATGTTTCTAACTCTCTATCCCTCTCCTTTCCTTTCTGTAAAAAATAAATAAAAAGAAAAAGAAATTTAAAAAAGAAATATAGAGGTAACTATCTGAATAAACTACTGAAAGAATATAAAATAATTAGCTGGAAGGAGGTAATAGGAATAGATTAAAGAGGTCAGACATCAAGCTGCTATTATCATAAGTCTTAGAGAATAGTCTGACTTAAAACTCGGATAAAAATAAAAAATTAAATTAAAAAACTAAAAGGTGTTAAAATTAATATTTTCTTTCCCAGAAGGAATTTTTCTGAATATAAAGTTGACTTGAAGCTATCTACCATATTGTTTCATTAACTTATTTTTCTGTTAAATATTGAAAAAAATTTCTGTCCTTGTGATCAGTTTTTTTTAAATTAAGCTTTTAATTTTGATAACATTATAAATTCACATGCAGTTGTAAGAAAGAATACACAAAGATCCTATGTAGCCTTTACCCAGTTTCCCTCAACGGTAACATCTTGCAAAATTGTAGTTCAATATCACAACCAAGGTATTGACATTGATATAGCCCCTTCACCAGAGAGATCCCTCATGTCACACTTTTATAGTCATATCCACCTCCCTCTGCCTCCCCCAACTCCATCCAGGACCCCTGGCAACCACTTATCTCTTCTCCAGGTCTATAATCTTGTCACTATAAATCTATCTATATAAATCCCTAATATGCAAATAGACTGAATGGCAGAACTGAACAGTCCGTCACTATGATGTGTGCTGACCACCAGAGGGTGTGCTCTGAACATGGCAGGCGTGAGCACAGTGGGATAGTGGAGCAGATGAGCAGGGGTGCCAACCAAGGCAGGACACTGGTCGCTGTCATCAGGGCGAGCCGCTGGTGGTTACTGAAAATTCTTTGTTCCCACACACAGTGGTCCCACCCACTGTTCAAACCCGCTGCCAGAGTCAGAGCCACCACTCGTACCCACTGCCAGCACCCGGTGCCGGCCCTGCTCACTTGGCACCATCAGGGGATGGAAGTGGTGGCTGCATACCCGATGGCCGCTCAGGGATTCCCCACCTCCCCCTGCTCCTGACATATAATTTATTTTTGTAGCTAGTATCTTTCACTAAGCATAATGTTTTTAGGGTTTATTCATGCTTTAACATGCATCAGTACTCATTCCTTTAAAACAAATTTTTTTTTATTGATTTCAGAGAGGAAGGGAGAGAAAGATAGAACATCTATGATGAGAGAATCACTGATCAGCTTCCTCCTGCATGACCCCTTCTGGGGAGCATGTGCCCGGACCAGGAATCAAACAGTGACCTCTTGGTTCATAGGTCAAGGCTCAACCACTAAGCCACACTAGCCAGAGAGTACTCATTCCTTTTTATGGCTGAAGAATATTCCATTATAAAGTATACCATATTTTGTTGATCCATTCATCAGTTGATGGACATTCGGGTTGTTTTGCTATTATGGATAATGCTGCTATGAGTATTCATTTCTCTCAGGCATATACCTGGGAATGGAATTTCTGGGTCTTATGGTAACTCCATGTTTCATGAGGAACTTTCAGACTGTTTTCTAAAGAGGCTGTACCATTTGACACTCCTCCCAGCAATGTATGAAGGTTCCAACCTCTCTATATCCTCATCAACATTTGTTATTGTTTGACTTTTTAATTTTAGCCATCCTACGTGGTATAAAGTGGTATCTCATTGTGGTTGTGATTTGCATTTCTGTGATGCCTAAGGAGACGGAGCATCTTTTCATGTGCTTATTTGCCATTTGTATGTCTTCTCTTGAGAAATGTCTATTCACATCCCTTTCTCATTTTTTTAAATTGAGCTGTTTTTTATTGATTAGTTGTAAGAATTCTTTATGTATTTTGGATACTAGACCCTTATCAGATATATGAATTGCAAATATTTTCTCCCATTCTGAGGATTGTCTTTTGCATATTCAATTTTATAAGAAGCTACATTATCAGTCTGTTTTTCAGAATGGCCTTACCATTTTATATGCTTACCGTCAGTGTATGAGTGTTCGTTTATCAGCAGTCTCCTCAGCATTTGGTGGTGTCATTATTTTTCACTTAGGCATTCTGATAATTGTGTTGTGCTATCTCATTGTGGTATTAATTTTGCATTCCCTAATAGCTAATGATGTTGAACAACTTTTCATGTGCTTATTTGACAACTTTCTTCAGTAACTTGTTCATTCTGTGTATGTGTCTTGCCCATTTTCTAATTTGATTCTTTGGGTTTTTTACTATTGAGTTTTGAGAGTTCTTTATATATTGTAGATACTAGTCTTTTGTCAGATTTATGGATTTCAAATTTTTCTCCAAGTTAACAGATTGTCTTTTCATCCTGCTAACAGAATTTTTTCACACAACAAAGTTGTTATTGTTATTGTTGTTTTTACATAACAAAGTTTTTGTTTTTCATTTTGGTCAAGCTCAATTTATTAATTTTTCCTTTTATAAACAGGTTTTTAGAGTTCAGTCTAAGGCCCATTCCTTTGATCATGAAGTCCTAGAGCCTGAAAAATTTTCCCTTTTTCTTCTATAGGTTTTAGTTTTACATTAAGCTTTAAGTACATTATCCTTTTTGAGTTATTTTTAAATAAGATGTGAGGTTTAAGTCTTGCTTCATTTTTTGGCCTATGAATGTTCAATCACTACAGCACCATTTGTTGATAGTCTGTATCCAGTTTTCCTCAATTGAATTACTGTTTCACATTTGTCAAAAATTAGTTGAACATATTTGTGTGAGTCTATTTCTGGCTTTTTAAATTTGTTCTGTTGATTTATGTGTCTATTGCTCTCCCAGTGCCACATTGTCTTTTTTTATGTTTTTATTAATTTCAGAGAGAAGGGAGAAAGATAGAAACATCAATGATGAAAGAGAATCATTGATCAGTTGCCTCCTGCTTATCCTTTACTAGGGATTAAGCCCACAACCTGGGCATGTGCCCTGACTAGGAATCAAACCGTGACCTCCTGGTTCATAGGTCAATGCTCAACCACTGAGCCACAATGGCTGGGCAATACCACATTGTCTTAATCACTATGTCTATATGGTAGGCCACTTTATTTGTCCTTGTCAAAATTGTTTTAGTTGTTTTAGGACCTGTGCCTTTCGCATACATTTTAGAATTGTCAAATACTCTAATATTTAAGTTAGTTAAATGTATGTAATTTAAAAGAGCTATCTAGAGAATGTTATTTTAGTAATTTATTTGTCTTTTAAAATTATTTTCAGATATCTAGTACAAGTTAGAGTAATACATATGGACTGTATTGACTTACACTGATTGACAATACACTGATTGACTTTTTGGCACTGCAATTTATTTTTAACAATATATATTTTATTGATTTTTTTTTACAGAGAGGAAGGGAGAGGGATAGCGAGTTAGAAACATCAACCAGCTGCCTCTTGCATAACCCCTACTGGGGATGTGCCTGCGACCAAGGTACATGCCCTTGACCAGAATCAACCCTGGGAGGGACCCTTTAGTCCACAGGCCAACACTCTATCCACTGAGTCAAACCAGTTAGGCCTTGGCACTGCAATTTAAAGAGTTGAATAAGCCACAAAGTTTTTATATTGCTTCAATTAAGGCAAAAGGAAGCGAAGAGGGATATTGCCATTGTTTATAGACTTCTATATAGCAAGAAAGTGATTTACTATGAATACATTATTCAACCAAACTGATAAGAAAGAGATAACCAAATCATTAGGGAAGTGAACAAGTAGTATAAACGGGCAATTTCACAACAAAGACCTGAAGGATGCTCCATCTCTCCAGTAAGTATAGAAATTCAAGTTGAAGCCACGGGAGACCTTTGGGAGCGGGATCTTTCAAAATGTTAAACATGGACAGCCTTTAACTAGCAATTCTACTTCTAGGAATAATTTATCACACATAATACTTAAATGCATGGAGAAATTCATAGCACAAGATATCACATTTGTTTGTAATAAAGAAAAATCCAAATAAACTAAGTTAATAAAAATGGGACTCACCAAATTGTGTTTTACCATATTATACAATACTATGTAGGGGTTTTTGTTTTGTTTTGTTTTGTTTTGTTTTGTTTTGTTTTTTAAAGATGATCTTGCCCTACCTGGTTTGGCTCAGTTGATAGAACACTGGCCTGTAGACGGAAGGATCCCAGGTTCGATTTCAGTCAAGGGCACATGCCCAGGTGTACAGGAGGCAGCCAAACAATGATTCTTTCTCATCATTGATGTTTCTCTCTTTCCCTCTCACTTCTTCTCTGAAATAAAAAGTATTGTAAGGTCCCAAGGCCCCCGGTGAGTCCGATGGAGTGGGTGACGACCCCAAGTCAAACGCCGAGACCGAATCTTGATGCAAAAGCAGGAGGATTTATTACAAGCGCAGTGCAGGGGCTCTCAGGCAGGCAGACAGCAACCCGAGGGAAGTGCTGGCTGACTGGAGCGCCGAGCAACTGCAGAACATGAGTTTATAAAGGCAAAAACCACACGCAGGTGGGGTTACACATGGAAGGGGAGGAAGGGAACAAAGAAATTCCAAGAAGGGGAGCTGGGCTTGTTAATTACATGTTTTATGACAGGGTCTATGCTTAGTCAACAGTCCCATCTGGTAATCTTACAAGCCCCCTCCCCCCTTCCCATTCCTCTGGGTAAGTCCTCAGGGTAGGGAGTTTCTGGGGACTGATTTCATTCTTGCCTAATCTTCAACCGTAGTAAAGAACTGACTTCATTCCTGTCTAATCTTTAACCATAAAGGTCACATCCTGGAACAGGCAGTGGGGGAGGCCAATTCCTCAATCTTGGGGCCCTTACAGTATATATATATTTTTAAAGTAATAATAATAAAATAAAGATGATCTTTATGTATAAAATGAAAAGATCTCTTAGATATATTGGATAAATGAAAAATGCCTGTATAATTATACAGTAACATGTATAATACATCTATAAAGTATATAAAAATGCAGATGTGTAAATGTGTGTAGAGAGATGCAATAATAGCTTGGAAGAACACATATATCTAACGGTTAACAGAGGTTATGTCAGGGGAGGCGAGGGGATTGGGGTAGACTGGGGATGGTGATGATTGGCGAACAGGCCTGAAGGTTTCGCTTTATATGTTTCTTTATTGTTTGAAATTATTTTTACAATAAGCTGCTTTAGTACTTATAAATAGTCTAAGGTATGTTATCTTGTGTGTGTGTTAGATTATATTGCTGCCAATATCAGGTAACTTCTACCATAAGTCAAACCAAACCTATTTGATTTAACTAAGTGTATAGGAGTGATATAATAGTGGCAGCCAAAAACCAATTATAACCCCACCTAACATATCAGGGATTACTCCCAAATATTACTAAACAACTCCCTTGGCATTTCAGACACAGGCAGATCTGTTGCTCATTAGTGAGTCATTCCCTTTGGCTCTGATAAAACAAATCTGGGATTTCAGAAGCACTGAAGTGAACATTGACCTACTCTCCTACTACACGGCAGAGATTAAAAAGTCCATCCTTGTTTTCATAGGTAGGGGATACTGGTAATTAATTTTTAATGGGGCCAGTATTTGAAATCTATTTTCTGAAGACTTTTTGAATTTGTGTCTGTCCATCCTCGCCTCCCAACATTCTGTGGCGCTTATAAATTGCCTTCCTATGGTTGTCATGTTTATCAGTCAGGGTTTCTATTTGTTAAGTGACTAAAACATCACTGGCTGACAAGTAAACTAGAAATTTGTTAGAAGGTCATCAGAGCTGGCTGAGTTGATGGGAGGCCAGATGGCCAGGCCGGAGAAATAGGAATAATCTCAGGGTGGACTGTCTGACCAGTTTGAGCAACAGAAACCCAAGCAACAATCACCCAACAGGACAACAAGTCCTCTGACACTGTTAAACCTGACCCCTCTCTGTTCCCACCACCTTGTCTGACAAAGTGCAGGACAGAGTGTCCGGTGGGAGGATCCAAAGTCATCTGTCCCTTGAATCTGTCAAGGCTGATGTGGCCACTATCTCACACTGAAAATACATGCATTGGAAGGTTTCTCAAATGGCAGATGAGAGTTGCTACAACAAATGTCACAGTTTGCGTGGTGGCCCCATGACCTACAGCAAAGGCATCCAGCCTAATCATGAACTTATCACTAACTTGTTATTATGTGCTCTAACAGTGATATCAGAGCGCAGTTCTTGAGTCATCCCTGCTTTTTCACAAGTCCACTCATTTCCTTGTAAGAATAATATATCTTACCAGTCTCAACAACTATGAAGTGCTCTTGTCTTGTTGGCAATCAATAAACAACTGAAGCCTGGCCAGTGTAGCTCAGTGGTTGAGCAGAGACGGATGTACTAGTAGGTCATGGTTCGATTTCCAGTCAGGGCACATGCCTAGGTTGAGGGCTCAATCCCCAATGTGGGGCATGCAGAAGGTAGCTGATCAATGATTCTCTTTCATCATTGATGTTTCTACATCTCTCACCCTCTCCCTTTCTCTCTGAAATCAATAAAAATATATTTTTTTAAAAAGAGAAAATTGTTTAAAAATAAACAGCTGAATATTGGAGGAGTGCTTTAAAGTATTTAGAAGGCAAAGAACAGGCTATATGGATCTCTTTATTTAGCTATAGGAAATTATAATCAGCTTTACATAGATAAAGATGATGGGTGTAACAAATGCATTAATGGTCTCTCCCTCCTGAAATCACACAAAAATAATATTAAATGGATATATGTAGCCCCCCTTATCCACAGTTTCACTTTCTATGATTTCAGTCACCTGTGATAAATGGTGGTCTGAAAATATTAAGTGGAAATTTTCAGAAATTAATAATTTATAAGTTTTAAATCATGGGCCATTCTGAGTAACATGATGAAAATTTACACCATTCTACTCAGTCCCACTTGAGACATGAATCACCCATTTGTCCAGCGTGCCCATGCTGTGCACCCTACCTGGCCATTAGACACTTAGTAGCCATCTCAGTTTTCAGATTGACTGTATTGCAGTGTTTGTGTTCAGGTCACCCTTATTTTACTTAATAATGGCCCCAAAGCCATCCACATAACTCCTATTAAAAGTATGTTATTATAAATGAAAATAAACAAATAAATAAAGTATGTTGTTATAATGGCCCTACCTTATTATTTGTTATTATTAATCTCATACTGTGCCTAATTAATAAATTAAATATTATCATAGGTATGTATGTATAAGAAAAAACATAGTATATGTAGGGTCTTGTATTATCCTTGGTTTCAGGTCTTGGAAAATTCCCCCCACAGAAAAGGGGGGACTACTGCATTTTACAAGATCTTTATCTAATATAAAGATTTTGGAAGCTAAAAAGCAGATGTGAGAGTGGCAACTACCTTAACAGAACAAGAAAGCTAAGCCCATCCTACTAGTGCGGGGATCTGAAATGTGACTATTACAATGTAGAGAAAAGGTATGTAGGGAGGTGAAAGCTCAGGACTTGATAGAGGCATATACTTGTAGAAGCATAAATGTGAATATTGTTTGAAAGTGTGTTGAGGTAGCTACCACGGTAGCTCCCAGATCCATACTGCGATTCTGAGCACCTTGGCTGCTGGTCTCCTCCTCCCCCTGTAGAAGACCAAAGGGTTTTCTCCTTTGAAGGGGCAAATAGAGGATCTCTGAACAGGACAATACCAGTTACAATAGAGAGTGGGGGTGGTATACTACAAACAGGGACATTGAGTGGATATTCGCATAAGGAGTGATGAGGACCTGCCCTTCTTTCCCTTCACAGCTCCCAGGTATGACAGCCAGGCTGTACCTTCCAAGAAAGTCATTGGAAGATTCTTATCTAGGGAATGGGACCAATCTAAGAGCTCAGAACTTAAGACACTGGCCCTGAGGGTTTCTCAACTGCCCAGCCCAGTCAAGTCACCCTAGAACTGAGATCACAAGCAATAATACTCATCCATACACTCAGGACTTTCATTCATTCATATTTTTACTTCCAAATATATATACATCGCTCCCCCCCTCCACCCCCAGAGAGGAAGGGAGAGGGAGAGAGAGATAGAGACATCAATGATAAGAGAGAATCATCAACTGGCTGCCCCCTGCATGTCTCCTACTGGGGATCAAGCCCGCAACCCAAGCATGTGTCCCCAACTGGAATCGAACTAGGGACCCTTCGGTCTGCGGGTTGACACTCTATCCATTGAGCCAAACCAGCCAGGGCTACTTCCAATTTTTAAATACGAGCAAAAACACAAGGGTTAGCAGAAGAGAAAGCATCTACCATGAACAACAGTGATGAAAGCCAATGAACAAAAGGAAGTTGGTGAAAACAGACTACGTAGGGATAAGAAAATTTCAAAATCCAGCATAACCAATATCTTCAGATAGTCAAAAGAAGATATTATATCCATGAAATATAAATATCTACTTTTAAAGTGGTTCATCCCACAGGGGGGAAAAGTGATCTTGGAAATAAAATAAAAAAAGTAATGGCAGAAATGAAAAAGCTCAGTAGAAATGTTGGAAGGTAACGTTAGGGAAATATCTCAGAAAGCAAACAAAAAGACACAAAAGTGTAACAAATAGGAGGCAAGATCAGAAAAAGTAGAGAATGAGGCAAGATCTAATACCTAATATTATAGTAACGTGCATGCTAGCAAGAGAGGACTTGGGAAACACGGAGAAGAAAATCAACAGCAAAATAATCAAGAAAAGTTTTCAACACACTAGGACATAAAATTCCAGATCCTAAGAACCCAATGTCCAACATAACAATGGAAAACATCTTTCAAGAAGACACAACTTTGTGACGTTTCACAACACCAGGAACAGAAAGAAGATGTAACAAGCTTCGGGGGTTGGAGAGACAGAAATTCAGGAATTGAAATAGCTTGAAGCGATGAAGGGACGCCATTAAAGTTCTGAGCAGGATTATTTATAACTGTGAGAATTCTATGAACTACCCATCAGGCGCATCAGCTAGAATCCTGGCAGGAAGGAGATGGTGCAATCCGGGGAGGTACTGGAGGAGGTTCAATAAAGGGACTGGCTGTAAAGGTTTGGGTAGAGATTCCACCGAGGCACAAGGGGAGAAACGAGTTACCAGTGCCCAGAAGGGAGCCGCATGCAAGGGCCACAAGACAGCTGCTGCACCCTTTGGTGGAGCTGGCAGGAAGGAGGCCAGGAAATATCCCCCACCCCCTCCTCCTGCCTCCCTCCAATCTCCTGCCCATGCTTCCCATGGGCCAGACACTCTGACGGCCAGATGGCAAGAGTCTCCAAAGATGTCTATAAACGTCTGCAGCCCAGGAAATTAAGTTATAAAATTATTGACTAAACTTGTAAAAATGTATAAAGCCTTTAGAAAAATGCCCAGAACCTTTTAAACAGTCAATACGACTTAGCTATTAATACTGTTGTTAGTTTTGTCATCATTATTGTCATTAAGAGGGAACTATAAAAATTCACTTGAAATTAAACATTGACAAACTTCCTCATCGTTTTTTTTTAAGTCCTTCCCCTCTTTCATTAATAAGATTCTTCAACACAAACATATAAAATGTATTGTAAAATTTTATTAGTGTAAGAGACAACTTTCCACTGACTCCCAGGGACTTTTTAAATTTTCTCCAGATTTATTAGTGACACGTCATTTGTAATAACTTTTTATTAGACTTACTGGTAAAAATGTGTAACTCGGAAGTATTGTGAGTAGGCAGAAGTAACGGTGAAGAACTGATTCAGCGCTACCAGTTTCCAAGAAAATATTATGGCTTTAGTAGTATTTTCCCATGAAATAACTTAATCAGATCACCATAGTGCAATGCTTTGCAAAATAAATACTGTATTTCCCAGAAGTGTTGAATTGGATAAGGTAAGAGATTGGGGTGGGTGGGGCACAGATAACAACATAATAGAATTGAATCGATCTCCAAATCTGATCAGTCCAAAACACAAAGAGCCATTACTATATAAAACATATAGTTCAATGTTTCATCCCAAAAGTAATCAATGTGATGTAAATTTAAAGGATAATGAGATGCCAATTTTGGCCAACCAAATTAGCAAAGATTTTTTAACTTATGCTATCCAGTGTTTGTTTGTGTGGAGGAAAATGGTACTCACACTGACAATGGAGTGAGTGTTAGTTCAGTTCTTTCTAGGTACAAGCTGGTACTACATGTTAAAAAGTCCTTAAACATGCATACCCACCACAGTCTAGTGCAAAGGACAGGTATGTAAAAAGATATAATACTTTGCATAGTAGAGATGTGTTCCACGTGAATAAATGGAAACCAGAGGTGAAAATAATTCAAAAGATTAATTGTTCAAGAGAAGCAAAGGTCATTTCACAACAAAGATGGCTTTTGGATAGATCTGGGGGAAGTAGTAAAAGTTCATCTCACAGAGATAGTAGTTTCAGGAGCAGTCAGACTTCTGGTGAATTGCACGTCACTACACAAAAGCATTGAGGCATGGACAGGTAAGGCATTTCCATCAATAGTGAGACTTTTGGTGTGGCTAGAAAGGTATCTGAAGATAAAATGCCATCATTTGAAAACCCTGAACAATGAAGAAGGAAAACACATCTGCTTTTTAGTTCGGTGAATACTGGTTTTAAAATCACAATGTAGAGAGAAGTGAAGCAATTGCCCACCTGCAACATCCCCTCCCCCAACCACTAAAAAAAATATCTCAATCTGGCAAAAAGAAGATAAAATAAGAAAGCTGACATAAAGACAAATATTTAGAAAGCTAAAGTGGAATCTGTTCCATGCAAAAGGACAACCAGGTTAGCAAGGAATGAAAGAATGGGCATGAGACAGTGGCAAGTAGCCTGAAATGCCACACCACCACTTAAAATTATCTTAAGTTTTTAAAAATAATTCCTTATTGTCGAGAGAATTACATATGCCCCCTTTTTGCCTGTACCTGCAACCCAACTTCCCACCCCACCCCAGGCCTTCAGCACCCTATTGTCTGTGTCCATGAGTTATGCATATATGTATAAAAGGTCTTTGATTGATTACCTCCCGCCCACCCAACCTCCCCCACCTTCCCTCTGAGATTCGTTCCATGTTTCGAGTCTCTGGATCCACTCTGTCCATCAGTTTATTTTATTACTTAGATTCTACACATGAGTGTGATCATGTGATTCTTGTCTTCCTCTGACAGACTTATTTCACTGAGCATGAGACTCTTCAGGTCCCTGCATGCTGTCTCAAAGGGCAAGATATTCTTCTTTTTTACTCCTGCATAGTATTCCACAATCTAAATGTACCACAGTTGTGTTTTTTTAATCCACTCATCTACTGATAGTCACTTGGACTGTTTCCATATCTTAGCTATTGTATATTATACTGCTTTGAACATCAGGGTGCATACATTCTTTCTGATTGGTGTTTCAGGTTTCTTAAGATATAGTCCTATAAGTGGGATCACTGGGTCAAATGGCAGATCCATATTTAATTTTTTTGAGGAAACTCCATAATGTTTTCCATAATAAATTAACTTGAGTTTTTAAGAATAAAATAATTATATTTATTTTATAATGATAATATTGACTGTTTTGAGAAAACTTCTATTTTAATAAAGTAATGTTTACCACTTTTACAAATGAACTCATCCATAAGCACACTAAGATGGATGACACAAATCAGGAGAATTTGGAATGGATTTTTAAAAATAACAATAACCAGCAAGATGTGAATGCAGCAAGTAGCAGTTGGTAGTAACTGCGTTACTAAGAGAAAGAAGAGCAGCAGATGTCTGTCTGCCTACCCTGCGTTTCCACTCTTCTTCCCTGGCTTACAGTGACATTTTGTCTCCTCCCTCAAATGTCTCTTCTTCCATTGCCCCATCTCTTCTCGTTTGGGCCAGCAGTCAGGGGCACAGTGCCCTTCAGGACAACTCTGCCCTCACATTTTCTCTGAGGCACTGGGAGGAACAAACACCAAGAAGGGAAAGAAAGGAAATTCTACTTGGAGAATCCTAAATGCATTACTATTCCCTGGAATGTCTTCTCTTTATTTTCTCAAGCAAACTGGTGTGTGTGTGTGTGTGTGTGTGTGTGTGTGTGTGTGTGTGTGTTAGAGAGAGAGAGAGAGAGAGAGAGAGAAGAGAGAGGAGAGAAGGAGAGAGAATTTGAAATGTTTCAATTGCCAATTAGTTTGCATTCCTGCTGCCAGCTCCACCCTGCTCTTTTGGTGAGTGGGAAAGCTATAAGGATAATGGCAATGGTGTTTCATAGGTACAATCCACTCTTATCTCTTGCTCTATAATTCAGCCTCCCCAGATGTCAGTTGAGTTTGGTACTTCCTTTTCACAGCTGTGACTTTTCCCTTAACGGTTGGTGATACTTGTTTTTCATCCCATCGGTGTCTTTGAGACCTCATGCTTCCCTGTCTGAGAATTCTGCTTCTGCTCAACTGTCTATACCAGTTCCTGCTGGGAAGGGGTAGAATCTGATGTCTAATGTGTTACAGTAGCTTATCTCTCAGAAACACCACTTCCCCTTCCCTGCTGAGGCTAAGGAGTCTCCGAAGGGATTGTCCTGCCTCTGGTCCACCCTGGCTGCTCCATCTGGGGGGGAGCATTCTGCTGTCTTCCTCCTGCCGGACAGAGCTGTCCTGGCCGACTGTTCTGGAAGTTTCCCCAGTCTCACTAATGATTGCTGGAGGCATCCCTTCTATTCCTTACGACCAGTGCTATGCACTCAGAGCAGTCTTCGCAGTGCTTTTCTGCTCATGTGTTCTCCTCTACTTGGCTAACCACATCTGTTTCTCTTTAGAATTTTTCAAAATTCTTGCTTGATGATAGCATTTTTCCTGGTTCTCGGTCAATGTATGGATGTGTGCCTTTTGAATTTTTTCTTTTATGGCAGCTGTGGAATTTCTGTATTGGAGAGATTTAAAGGCTACACCCTGTTTGAAGGAGCGGACTTTTTTATTTTTAATATATATATATTTTTTTAATAAATCTTTATTACTCATATTATTACAGATGTTCCTCATTTTTTCCCCTCTATTGCTCCCCTCCACCAGGTTCCCACCCCACCCTCTGCCTTTTCCCCATCCACCATTGTCCTCATCCATAGGTGCACAGTTTATGTTCAGTCTCTTCCCGCCTCCCCCCCAATCCCCTTTTCCCTGAGAATCATCAGTTCACTCCCCTTTCGTACCTTTGATTCTATTATATTCACCAGTTAATATTGTTCATCAGATTTTTTAATTCCCTTGGTTTTTAGATTCACTTGTTGATAGTTACATATTTGTTGTTCATAATTTTTATCTTTATTTTCTTCCTCTTCCTAAAAAAAAAACCCTTCAACAATTCATATAATTCTGGCTTGGCGATAATGAACTCCTTTAGCTTTTTTTTATTTGTGAAGCTTTTTATCTGGCCTTCGATTCTGAGTGATAGCTTTGCTGGGTAGAGTATTTTTAGCTGTAGGTTCTTGCTAGTCATCACCTTGAATATTTCTTGCCATTCCCGTCTGGCCTGCATGGTTTCTGTTGAGAAATCAGCAGACAATAGTATGGATGCTCCTTTATAGGTAACTATCTGCTTTTCTCTTGCTGCTTTTAATATTCTCTCTTTGTCTTTTGCTCTTGGAATTTTAATTATGATATGTCTTGGTGTGGTCCTCTTTGGATTTCTTTGTTTGGGGTTCTGTGTGCTTCCTGGACTTGTAAGTCTAATTCTTTCACCAGGTGGGGGAAGTTTTCTGTCACTATTTCTTCCACTATGTTTTCGGTTTCTGGCTCTCTCTCTCTCTCTTCTTCTGGGACCCCCATAATTCTGATGTTGGTTTGCTTGAAGTTGTCCCAGATGTTTCTTACATTATCTTCAACTTTCTGGATTCTCTTGTCTTCTTGCTTCTGCAGAGGAGTGTCTTCTGGCTCTTTATTTTCCAAATCTTTGACTTGATTCTTTCGATCTTCCAATCTGTTTTTAGAACTCTGTATAATATTTTTTATTTCAGACAATGTATTCTTTACTTCTAGTTGATCCCTTTTTATTTCTAGTTAATCCCTTTTCATATCCTCATAGGTCTCATTTATTTTATCGGCCTTTTCTAGGAAATTCTTGAAAAACCTTATAGCGGTGGTTTTGAACTCTATATCCAGTCACTTGTTGTCCTCCATTTCTTTTGTTTGTGATCTGTTTCCTTGTCTCAGCATTTTCTCAGCTTCCCTGAGTTGGTAGGATGGCTTTGTGTGCTAAGGTGTCCTATATGGTTCAGTGGGTCAGCCTCCCAGTTACCTGAGGTGGACACTCTTGGTGCACCCCTTTGTGGACTGTGTGTACAGCCTTATTGTAGTTAAGTCTTCATTGTTGTTGGTATCACTGGGAGGAACTGACTTCCAGGCCAATTGGCTGTGAGGATCAGTTGTGTCTATGCCGGGAGACAGCCTTATTCGACTAGACTTGGAAACCTGCAAAAGCCTCTGTGCTCAGCTTGGATGGGGCAGAGTTTCAGGGTGGAGCCTACAGCCTTGGCTTCCCTTTAGCCCCGCCCTCTGAGGTTCCTGAGACTCAGTGTTCCTCAGTGTCCTTCAGTACTTGCTGCTTTAGTACTCGCTGCAAGCACCTCTGAGAGAAAGGTGCCCTAGAGTTTCGCCCAATACCAGACAGTCTAGTCTCTCCCCCAATGAGCCCAGAACTGGGGTTCAGTGCAGTTGGAAGTGGGATTCAGTGCAGTCTGGAGCTTTTGTCTCCTTCCCGCTAGGGCAATCCAGCGGCAGTCAACAGTCTGTCCTCTGCATGCAACATGTGTACCTCCAGGATTCTGCTTTCACCGCTCCCCTGAGTTTCCGCCTTACAGCCCAGATTCCCTCTGTATGAGCCTGGATCCCCAGGGTCTGACCCAGAACTGGGGTTCAGTGCAGTCGAAACTGGGGCTCAGCATAGTCTGGAGCTTTTGTCTCCTTCCAGCTAGGGAATGCCAGCCAGACACTCAGCCGCCCCTCCTCTCCGTCTCCGTCCTCTCCCCACGCGTGCACCGTGTCTCTGTACCTTAGGCTTTTACAGCTCCTCTGATTTTCCTTCTGGTTTTCTCTTTCCTTCTAGTTGTAGAATTTCCATTCAGTCAACTTTCCTATAGTTCTGGATAATGTCCATTTTGTATTTTAGTTGTAATTTTTTGAAATTGTTGTGTGAGGCTGCAGTTAGGCATTTACCTATGCCACCATCTTGGTTTCTCTGACTAGTTCTAAAAAATATATTTTATTGATTTTTTACAGAGAGGAAGAGAGAAGGATAGAGAGTTAGAAACATTGATGAGAGAGAAACATCAATCAGCTGTCTCCTGCACACCTTCTACTGGGGATGTGCCCTCAACCAAGGTACATGCCCTTGACTGGAATCAAACCTGGGACCTTTCAGTCCGCGGGCCCAATGCTCTATGCACTGAGCCAAACCAGTTTCGGCTGAAGGAGGAGACTTTTAAATCTAATGGTATGTGGTGGATGCTGTTGAAGTATGGGCAAATAAATTATCGTTTTTTAAATTTTTTATACATGTGTTTGTGCTTTAACTATTTTTTATTTTTATTTATTTATTCTCCCAATAGCATTTGATGGATACATGCTAACACACACATACAACACACACACACTTTGCCACTAGATTAAAAAGTCTCTTCCTTTAAAACACTGCAGCCCTTAAATCTCTCAAATAAGTGCATTTAACTGGTCCAACGAATCACAAAATTTCATGAATAAGAAAGAGTCTGCAAGGTTGAATTAAGGAAAGAAATATATTGTAGACCAAGCATGTCAAACACCCACAAGCTTCATGCAGCCCACAACAGATATTTTTGCAGCCTAGCCAATATAATGGAATGTAAGAAATGTTTTAATAAAAATTGTGTAACTTAATTTTTAAAATATCCTGTTATGCACAATATGAAATAATAGGAGAGTAATATAATAATTTTAGACCGGACATCTTCTGGACATTATTCCAAACGTCCTTCCTGACAAAGGGGCCAAGGGAAGCCGGTGCTGGCAACTGGAAGAAGGAAGGCCTGCTCTTGCAAGAATTTTCGTGCATCAGGCCTCTAGTTATTAATAACAAACTACAACATTTGTTAATGCCTGGTTACTATAACCATGTTGCATTCATTTCTCTTGTGCCTTGCACACAGGCACACCATTTCTCTCCAATAATACTAGCAGCAAATATTTTAGCAGCTGATTGTCACATCATTAGTCTTGGACTGACTTGTTCAGTGTGCATGACAGGAAATATTTCACTTTCGGAGAACACACACAAAAAAAACAGGTTTATTTATGTTGCAGTTATTAATTTGTACACTTATTCAGTGTTTGGTAAGTTAATGTTCAATAAAAATATTAAATTTTATTAAAATGTCCTATTATTTTATGTTAACAATTACGCATCTATTTCAGCCCTTTATAGTCAGCATGTGTCTATCGAAATAAACCTATGTTTCTATGAAAGTTGAAGCTTTTGTGTTTTTGTAGCTCACATAAACTTAAACCTTGTTTATTTGGCCCGAGTTAGCCTGTGAGTTTGACATGCTTGTTGTAGACAGTTTTTTGGCTCCTAAGCGGTGCACTCTAAGACTTGCAGGATGAAATTCAAGCTCTTTAAGTAAGACTTGGGTTGTGCTTCCCTCTGGTCTCATCTCCAGCGACTTCCTCATCTCCTACTGTGCCTGTTCTCCAGCTCTATTGAAGAACTTACCGTTCCTCAAAGGAGTCAGCTGGTTCCATCTCTGATCCTCCACAAGTGTTTCCCTTCCCCCGGAATGTTTTTGGCCCTGGCAAGTTTATCTCACCCAAACACTCGCTCTGTTTAAAGATAATTCTTTGTTTAAAGAACTCAATTGCTGGTGTGTTTATTGTGATTAGCTATCATGTTTCAGCTCATCGTGTGCAATAGTATCTTCCTTTTCAAAGACGCCACAGCATGCTTTATGTGCCAGCCTCCCCTGGGTCCCAAGGCCACCCGTATCTCGGAGCCGTAGCTGTGCACTGACAGGGCATCAGGCAGGTATAAAGGCTTTCAGAAAACACCATGCTTCCCCTCTCCACGAGGTAACACATGGACTATATGAATGATATGTGAACAGCATTCAACAGACTTGGGCCTTAGTCCAGATTCTTATAAATATGGCCTTGACAAGCTCAGACAGTTTATTTCTCCAGGTCTCTGTTTCTACCTTGAGGGTGTAACGGCTACAGAAGGGTGTTAGAAAGAGGTTCCCTGAGCTCTTGCACTGGTTTTAAAAAAAAAAATCTAGATTAACGTAATTACTTCGTAACTACGTTGTCACTTAAATACTCAAATAATACTGATTAAAAGATGTTCCCCTTGTACCCTAGCCAGTTTAGCTCAGTGAATAGAGCATCAGCTCTCAAGTTGAAGGGTCCCAGGTTTGATTCCGGTCAAGGGCACATACCTCGGTTGCAGCCCTGATCACATCCCTGGTCCGAGTATGTGTAGGGCAACCAATTGATGTGTCTCACTCACATTGATGTTCCTCTCTCTGTGTGTCTGCCCACCCCCTCTATTCTCTCTGAAAATCAATGGGAAAATATCCCCAGCTAAGAATTAACTCCCCCAAAATTCCCCTTGTATCTTGGAATTCTTCCTTCTCATTCTTTACACTGCTCCAAGCCATCATTTATTTAATTATTGCTTTGTTGATTAACATCACAGTTGCTTCTAATTTGTCTTATTATACACAGTGTTAGAGTGAATATCCTGGCAAGAAGTTGCATTTATTCTAATGTATCTGTGCTTCACGTAGAGCAAAAAGTCTGTGTTCTGGGCTTTGTCCTCAAACGCAAATCAACTAAGAAGAATGAAAATAAAGGTCTCCAGCATATGCAGATAAAAGTCCTTTTACGTGGGAGCCAGAGAATAGTGTCAAAGTGTTTTCTTTCACTTGAAGGCCATAGAAAATCCAACAACTGCAACCTGGAGGAAGTGAACATCAGCTGTGGGCAGCGGTCCCTTGGAAAAGGATGTCAGGGCTGACATGTATGGTGCTGACTCGGCTGAGGTTTGGACCAAGGTTGAGCAGTAAAAGGGGCTTAGAGACAATAAATCCTTAATACAGCCCTGGAACCTCCCAGTTCTTGGCTCGCTGAATCACTAGAGCCAAAAAGCCAGGGGACACCAGGAATCTATATTTCGCTCCTTATATAGCACTGTGGGTCTTGCAAAAACAACAACAAACAAACAAAACAAAACAAACAAAAAACCACCACAAAACAAAACACATTTAATCATCATCAGAGAAGGAAGGAAACTGGAAGCTTCTCTCTTCTGCTGGTAGGGAGGTTGCTGAGGAAGGTCAGTGGCCATCCTAACCTGAAGAAATAACACTAGTGAGACAGAAGCCCTGGACCAGTGAAGGGCAGCACCGCAGAACAAAATAGCAACAAAGAAAAACAAGAATGCCAGTCTTACTGAAAGGGTCAAGCCAGTGAAAATTGGTAAACTGACTTCAAATGCAACAGGAACCTCTGTGCACGGGACACCATTAGACACCAGCATGGTGCTCAGGGCTCTTATAGTGAACATCTCCTACAGTCCTCACAAGCACTCTATAGGGGATGTTTTTCTTTATTTTTTTCATTATTATTGTTGACGCTATTACAGATGTCCCCAATTTCCCCCCTCTTTGCCCCTCTCCATCCAGCCCCGACCCCAGCTTCCTCTGGCCATCACCACACTGTTCTCTGTGTCTATGGGTTGTGCATATATGTTCTTTGGCTAATCTAAAAGGGATGTTTTTACATGTCCTCATTGAATATATGAAAACATAGAGATGCAAAGAGGTCTATTCCTCCTCCTCCCTCCCTCTATCCCTTCATCTCTTCAACCCTTCCTCCCTTTCACAAATATTTGTTCAGAGTCAATGATGTACCAGATACTGTTCCTGGTGCTGTGGGTACAGAGGTAACCCAGGAAGGTCCTATATTGATGACAATAAAAGAAACAAAGGAAGGTCCTATATTGATGACAATAAAAGAAACAAAGGAATAAAATATGAATGAATACATAAACAAGAAAGAATACTATATTGCAATAAATTTAATGCGGAGATTTAAAATGAAGTGATAATGAAGGAATATCAATGTGGTGATGGAAATGCTCTACATGTTGATTGTGGTGGCTCCACAAATGTACGTAAATTCTATCTCAATAAACTTGACCTTTAAAAAATAAAATCTTAAAATAAATCTTAAATCTTAATAATAAATAATAATAAATAGAATTGCCGAAACCGGTTTGGCTCAGTGGCAGAGCGTCGGTCTGTGGACTGAAGGGTCCCAGGTTCGATTCCGGTCAAGGGCATGTACATTGGTTGTGGGCACATCCCTGGTGGGGGGTGTGCAAGAGGCAGCTGGTTGATGTTTCTCTCTCATCGACGTTTCTAGCTCTCTATTTCTCTCCCTTCCTCTCTGTAAAATATCAATAAAATATATTTTAAAAAATAATAATAATAAATAGAATCTACACTAATAAAAGAGAAACATGCAAATTGACCATACCTCTGCTACACCAAAGCCATGCCCACCAGCCAATCAGGAGCCAGTATGCAAATTAATCTAATCAAGATGGCAGCAGCCACAGAGCTGGAATAAGCAGGAGACTTGGGTTGCCCTGTGATGGAAGAAGCCAAGCTTCCCCCCCTGGCCGGCCCTGGCCTCTGCTCAAGGACACAAAGTTTCAATTACAGAAGATAAGTAAATCCCAGATACTTGCTTCCAGCTGGCTGGCCCTGGCCTCCACTCAAGGAGGCACTGATAAAAAAAAAAAAAATTTAAAAGAAAGAAAAGAAAAGAAAAGAAAAAGAGAGGCTAGGAGCGTGGGTTGTCGGAGGGGGTCATAATGCCAGGATGGGATGGCAGTTGTGGGTGATCTGGCTGGTGGGGGACGGGGCCGTTGGGGGTGAGCAGAGCAGCAGGGGGGCCAGTTAGGGTGAGCAGACCATCAGTAGGGGTCAGTTGGAGGTGATCAGGACAGCGGGGGTGGGGGGCAATTTGGAGTGAGCAGGCCAGCAGGGGGGAAGTTGGGGATGAGCAGGCCAGTGGAGAGGAAAGGAGGGGGCAAGCAGGCCAGCAGGAGGGAGCAGTTGGGGATGAGCAGGCTGGCAGGGGGCATTTGGGAGTGAGCAGGTCAGCGGCAGAGAGCGAGCAGGCTGGTAGACAGAGTGGTTAGGGGCAATCAGGCAGGCCAGCAGGCAAGTGAGAGGCTGAGCCAGCAGCCCCAGGTTGTGAGAGGGATGTCCGACTGTTGGTTTAGGCCTCATCCCTGTAAAGTGGCAGTAGGACATCCTTCGAGGGGTCCCAGATTGGAGGGGGTACAGGCCGGGTTTAGGAACAATTCCCCCATCCCCATGCACAAATTTCATGAACCGGGCAACTAGTTCTACAATAAAAAGCCATGGGAGCATGGTCAGTGTGGTTCAGTGGTTGAACATTTATCCATGAACCAAGAGGTTCAATTCCTAGTCGGGGCACATGCCTGGATTGAAGTCTTGATTCCCAGTAGGGAGTATGCAGGAGGCAGCCAATCAGTGATTCTCTCTCACCATTGATATTTCTTCTTCTTCTTTTTTTTAATCTTTATTGTTAAAATTACTACATAGATCCTCCTTATTCCCCCATCAACCTCTTCCAGCCCGCTCCCATTCTCTTCTCCCCAACCCTAGTCATCATTAATGTTTCTATCTCTCTCTCCTTTTCCCTTTCTCTCTGAAATCAATAAAAATATATATTTTAAATAAAGTGAGAAAAAGAATGATGGGAGGTTACTTTAGATTAGGCAACAAAGGCCTATCTGAGAGGGTAGTAATTAAGTTGACATATGACTACCAGACAGAAAATGAAGGGAAAGACAATTCCCAGAAAAAGAAAACCGTAATTTCAAAATCCTTACTATGGAAATGAACTTGGCATTTTCAAGTTAGAGCAGGGTGGGTGAGGTTGGAAATGTGGATAGGAGCCAGAGAATGTGGGATTTTAGCAACTAAGATAAAAAGGTTGATGGTATTTTTAGCGTCACAGGATAATCTGGTGGTTTTTTTTTAGCAAGGGAGTTCCAACTTCCAATTTATACTTTAAAAAAAAAATCACTCAGTGCTTGCTTCGGCAGCACATATACTAAAACTGGAACGAGACTGAGAAGATTAGCATGGCCCCTGCGCAAAGATGACATGCAAATTCTAAAAGCATTCCTTTTTTTTTTAACAAAAAGAAGAGGAAAAAAAATCACTCAGGCTGCTGTGCAGAGAATGAATTGTAAGAAGCACGAGTATAAGGAGGAAACCAGGAGGCTATTGTAATAGTTCAAGCAAGAGATTATGGTGACATGATCTAAGGCGGAAGCATAAAGACAGAAAGAGGCAGATACTCTGTAGTCCCCCTTTATTCACAGGGGATACATTCCAAGACCACCCCCCCCCACAGATAGTACTGAACTCTAGATATACTATGTTTTATTCCTGTGTATACATACCTATAATAGTTTAATTTATAAATTAGACACAATAAGAGACAATTATTATCTTAATAATAATAAGATAGAATAATTATAACAGCATACTATAATAAATGTTATGTGAATGTGGTACTCACTCTCTCTCTCTCTGATAACTGATCTGATAACCAAGATGACTTATAAGTGACTAACGCGGGGGCAGCATATGCAGGGTGCATGCACTGGACACGGGGATGATTCATGTCCAAGCTGGATGGAGAGGAGCAGTGGGAGATCTTATCACACTGCTCAGGATGGTATGCAACGTAAAACTTAGGAGTTGTTGCATTTTTAGAATTTTCCATTTCATATTTTTGGATCATGTTGACTACAGGTAACTGAAATCTCAAAAAGTGAAATCAATGATAGGGGGAACTACTCTAATACAATATAATGGCATTAGTATAACAAGTCAGTCCCAACCTCAGTGGCTTAAACAGTAGCAATGCCCCTCCTGGTCTGAGCGTAAGTGGTAAATGGAACCTTAATTTTCTTTCTTTTTAAAAAATATATTTTATTGATTTTTTACAGACAGGAAAGGAGAGGGATAGAGAGTTAGAAACATCGATGAGAGAGAATCATCGATCAGCTGCCTCTTGCAAACCTCCTACTGGGGATGTGCCTGCAACCCAGGTACATGCCCTTGACTGGAATCGAACCCGGGACCTTTCAGTCCGCAGGCTGACGCTCTATCCACTGAGCCAAAAACGGTTTTGGCAGGAACCTTAATTTTCTAATGATAACCAAAAAAGTAAACAACCAGCATTTCTTAGGACACTATCACTTAAAAAAAATTTTTTTTTCAACAAAACACATGACCTTACATTAACAGTTCCAAATCTACTTTATAGATGATCTGTGACAAAAGCTAAAATCAGGTGAACTTAAAACTTATTGAAATATTTAGATGTTTACCATTTAACCCAGCAATGCTCCAAAGCTTTTAAGTTTACCAAATGCTTTGGAAAATTGTGTTATAGGCGTGTGAGGCGGGAGAAAAGGCAGAGGGGGGCAGGGAGCAGGCCCGGCAGCCTGTCCTAGGACTGCAGTTTCCAGGCCTCCAAATCCTTGGGTTTAAAACTGCCACATTTTCCCGTAGAAATAACATGCGAAGGTGTGGGTGATGCCGAGGAGGTCAGCTTCTGATAGTATCAGAACTGTTAAGTACGTGTTTGCGGTTTTGCAATAAAAACGTTATTCTTTGGGAAGAGGGCAGGGGTGTTTAGAAGGAACAGAGTAGAAGTTGGGTGACTAATGGCTGTGTGATTCGTCTGTCAGCCCCCATGATAGAGACTGAGGAGGGAACAAGGGTCTCAGCGAATTCAGGGAGGGTAGAGTAAGTGGCCTCAGTGCCAATTAAAAAGGAGATTATATGTACATAGATAATTTAATTAAAAAAATATTAAAAGAAAAAATTTTTTTTAAAAAAAGGAGATTGGCTTACCTGCCACCACAGTCACTATCCGAGGCTCTGTCCGGTGATGGAGGTCTGTGGGGCCTTGTCAGGGCCTGGGCAGCTTCAGTCTGCTGTGGCCACCAGTCCCAGGAGGTCTGGGAGCTCCAAGCTACGTCCAGAGGGTGTCCTTGTTGGACTGGCTGATGTCCAACCTAACGGGGCAGTCTGATTGGCTGAGCTGCCACTGCCTACTGCTCTCTGAGTGGCAAACTGGCGGCTGAAGCCCGAGCAATGGCTCCCCTTCCTTGCGGAACCCTCGCAGGTTTCCGCACTAAATGATAGGGTCACTGAAGGAGGAACGCGTGAGGCCAAATTATAAATTTGTCATATCATCTGGAAAACCAGATGGGCTGAGCCCCCAGATGGCATCAGCAGCCAGGAATAGGGAGTTAGAGGTTTGAAAGGACCCTAGGCAGGCCTTTTCTGGGTGGAGAATTCTCTGGGTGGGCCCAGATCCTGGGAAGGTGCAGAGGGGAAGGATAATGGGTCCAGTGGAGTGGGTCTAAGTGAAAGGGAAAGTTGGTTGCGAAGTGGTCTAAAGGTCAGTAAATTCAATGATTCTATCAGACCTAACAAGCCACCCCTTGCTGGGACATCCTTTGTTTTAATACCCACATAAGCTCATCTCTTTCTATAAATTAGAACAGATTAAGTATTGCTTATCCTAATGAACAACCCCAAAATATCAATGGCTTAAAACAATAAAGACTTGTATTTTGCTTATGCTACATAATATCAAGGATCAAGCAGGGATTTGGGTGATGGAGCAGCCACCATCTCAAGCATTTCCTTCCATGACAAGGGGGGAAGAGAGTTCTCAAATGCTCACCTCTGAGATAACATGTATAATTTCTGCTCACATTTTATTAGCCAGAAATAATCACAGGATCCCACAAAACTACAGAGGGCCAGAAAGTACAATGCTAAGTGCTGCCAGGAATATTGTAATTCTACTGACATATTTGTAATTCACTGAGCTCCACCCTTTCCTTTTCTTTCCTTCTCCTCTTGCCTTTTCTTTCTCTTTCCAACATTGCAAAACATAATTAATAAATGATAGAATTTATGTTTTGGTTTTCATACTGTCTGCCAAAGAATTGCATTTTCCCACAATGTCTTGTTATTCAAATCCAGTCTTTTAAGGATAATGTGATCTCTTAGAACATGCTTCTCTTCCCTCTCTTCCTTTCTCGCATCTTTGCACATCCACCTGACATTTTTTCAATACTTTATTTATTTATCCTCACCTGAGGATATTTTCCCATTGATTTTTAGGAAGAATGGAAGAGAGAGGGAAAGACAGAGAGAAACATCAATGTGAGAGAACATTGATTGGTTGCCTCCTGCACGAGCCCTTACCAGGACCCAAGCCGGGGAGGAACCTGAAACCAAGGTATGTGCTTTTATTCAGAATCGAACCCAGAATCCTTTGGTGCACAGGTCAATGCTGTATCCACTGAGCCAAACTGGCTAAGGCTCCATACATTTCCTCTGTCAGCAGAGACAGAGTATGTAAGTCAGATGGAAAAGGATAAAAACCCATATCATCTCACTCATAGTGGAATATAAAATGACAAGAAACAAAAGAGCCCGGTTGGTGTTGCTCAGTGGTTGAGCATCAACCTATGAACCAGTTCGATTCCCAGTCAGGACACATGCTCGATCCCCAATCCCCAGTAGGGAGTGTGTAGGAGGCAGCCTATCAATGCTTCTCTCTCATCATTGATGTTTGTTTCTCTTCCTCTCTCTAAAAATCAATATATATATTTAAAAACTACAAACTAACAAAGCAAACTATGCTTTGCAAAGAACTAACAAAGCAAATAAAAAACAATCTCATAGATACAGACAATGGAATGGTGGTTCAAAGAGGAAGTGACTGGGGGGAATTGGGTAAAGGGAATCAAATATATAGTGATGAATGGAAACTAGACTTTTGGTGGTAAACACACAACAGAGTATATAGATATCAAATTATAATATTGCACATCTGAAATTTATATATGATTAACCAATGTGACCTCAGTAAAAAATTAATTGAAAATTTATAAATAATTTATAATGCCTTCTCTTGTCCTCTGGCAGATGTTTGAAATCCTACTTTAGAGTCTCGGTTGCTTTTGTTTTTGTTTTAAATATTTTTATTTATTTCAGAGAGGAAGGAAGAGGGAGAGAGAGACAGAAACATCAGTGATAAGAGAGAATCATTGATCAGCTGCCTCCTGAACGCCCCTTACTGGGGATCAAGCGCTCAACCCAGGCATGTGCCCTTGGCCAGAATGGAACCTGGGACGGTTCATCCACTGAGCCAAACCAATCAGGGCTAGAGTCTCAGTTTTTTGTTTTTTAAATAAATCTTTATTGTTCAGATTATTACAGATGTGTTCCTCTTTTATTCTCCCCTGCTCAATTGCTCCCCTCCACCAGTTCCCACCCCACCCTCTGCCCTTTCCCCACCCCCCATTGTCCTTATCCATAGGTGCATAGTTTTTGTTCAGTCTCTTCCCGCACCCCCCACTCCCCTTTTCCCCGAGAATCATCAGTCCCTTCCATACCTCTGATTCTTTTATATTCACTGGTTAATATTGTTCATCAGATTTTTTAATTCCCTTGGTTTTTAGATTCACTTATTGATAGTTACACATTTGTTGTTCATAATTTTTATCTTTATCTTCTTCCTCTTCCTAAATAACCCCCTTCAGCAATTCATATAATTCTGGTTTGGTGGTGATGAACTCTTTTAGCTTTTTTGTGTGTGTGAAGCTCTTTATCTGGCCTTCGATTCTGAGTAGAGTATTTTACTGGGTAGAGTATTTGTTGGGTAGAGTATTTTTGGCTGTAGGTTCTTGCTATTCATCACCTTGAATATTTCTTGCCATTCCCGTCTGGCCTGCATGGTTTTTGTTGAGAAATCAGCTGACAATTGTATGGGTGCTCCTTTATAGGTAATTCGCTGCTTTTCTCTTGCTGCTTTTAATATTCTCTCTTTGTCTTTTGCTCTTGGAATTTTAATTATGATGTGTCCTGGTGTGGTCCTCTTTGGATTCCTTTTGTTTGGGGTACTATGTGCTTCCTAGACTTGTAAGTCTATTTCTTTCACCAGGTGGGGGAAGTTTTCTGTCACTATTTCTTCAAATATGCTTTTGGTAGCTTGCTCTCTCTCTTCTTCTGGGATCCCCATTCTTCTGGGACCCCCATAATTCTGATATTGGTTTGCTTGAAATTGTCCCAGAGTTTTCTTACACTATCTTCAACTTTCTGGATTCTCTTATCTTCTTGAGCAAGCCAACATCGAACTCAGCCCACCCTCTCCGCGAACTCTGCGGCGGCCTTTTCACGCACACAGTTCTCCGCACCTTCACAGTTTCTGAGGCTCAGTGTGCCTTCTCTCTTTTTCCCAGATGGTAGAGCCTCCTCTCAGCCAGCCGTCAGGTTCTTCAGGGCAATGTTTCCCCGTTTTCCAGTTCTAAACTCAAAATTGTTGTGGTAGGCTGCATTCAGGTGTCTACCCTATGCCACCATCTTGGTTTCTCCGAGTCTCAGTTTTTTAAGGGAGTCTGTGTAATAGTGATGTCACTAAACCACTGTGCCAGCTTAGGAGATCTCAAGTTTGTTCAGTGAAATTTCAGCCCAAACCAGATGTCTTGTTCTTCCCATCTTGTCGTTAGGTATCTAGTGGATGCTCAGGCTTATGGGCATTGGAACATTCTGGGAAAGCAACCAAAAGATGAACTGCCTCTCCAAAAAATAAGTAGACTTGCTGGGTTTTCAGCCAGTCACTGCACAACCTGTCCAAGAGACGGGGAAGTGTAGCTGAGGGGGTCGTTGCATTCACCCATGAGGGCAGAGCATTTGACTGGTAGAGACTTCTGAGCACTTGAAAGGAACTTTCATCCAGTGTATCTTCTCTCTGCTCCTCAGACACATCCTCATGGGTGTGTACTGGGAGTTGGGTAGAGGTGCCACTTACCTTAGGCAACTTACAAGGTAGGTTCATAGGCACCACTCCCTCTGCCACTCCTCTCTTTTTTCCTTATTTTTAAAAAAACAAACAAAACATATTTTTATTGTTTTCAGAGAGGAAGGGAGAGGGAGAGAGAAATAGAAATTTCAATGATGAGAGGGAATCATTGATCAGCTGCCCATTGGATATTGAGTCCACAACCTTAGCCTTAGCATGTGCCCTTGATGGAATCAAACCTGGGACCCTTCAGTCCACAGGCCAAAGCTCTATTCACTGAGCCAAACAAGCCAAGACTCTTCTTTCCTTCTTATCCTCCTCTGGTTCCCACTTACAACTACTGTATCTTTCCCATATAAAAACCTCCTTTTCTAGTCTTCTACAATAGAATTGAACACCCTCTTGTGGACAAAAAAGGAGCCACATATTAAACTTGACAAGCTCAGGAGAGGCCAGCATGGCAGTCCCTACAGAGTCAGAGACCAAAAGTACCCACATAGGATGATCTGAACCTAAATGTTCCTAACTAAATGTTCCTAAATGTCATGAGGGTCTTCATATCCTAGGCCTGTAGCTTCCTGGACAAAGGTCAATTTTACCTTACATGAGCCTGTCCATTGTCTTTTTGCATCTAGGATAACATACATTTGAATTGTCAGAATAACTTCCTCTATCAGACCCCTTAAGGCACAACCAGACACCAGAGCATGAGACCACAGAATACCTCATTGTTATCTTATTTTCTGAATACCATCTCTGTGAGCTATAAACATTATTAACTATCCTGTACCCACCAGTATAAAAGAAGTATGTGTCCCTCCCCTTTACTTTTTATCCAATTCCAGAAATTTCCCCACTTTGCTTCCTCTCACTCCCTTAATCTACCACCAATGGAATTCATGTAACCCTCCTTAGGACTTCACCTTTGATTCTAATGTATAAAACAATCTGCAAAACTATCATTTTTTTTTTTGGAGCATTGTCTCAATTCATTGAGGTTTTGCTTCCTAGAAATTGTCAACAGTTTGGTTCAGATAAACTCATGAAATTTCCCTAAAGGTTTGGACATTTCTTAAGTCGAAACCCTCAAAACCAGAGCCCACATCGTTGGGCACTGTTTTCTATTTGCTGGATGGTAGGAAGGATGGGTTTCCAAACACTGTACAGAGGTAAGAGGAAATACTTGTCCTCTGCCTGGAGAGTTAGGAAAGGGGAAAAGAAATCCTCTACCCTGGGTTGGGTTAATCCATCAAAACCATCATTGAATGTTTTTTTAAAAAATATATATTTTATTGATATTTTAAAGAGAGGAAGGGAGAGAGATAGAGAGCCAGAAACGTTGATGAGAGAGAAACATCAACCAGCTGCCTCTTGCACACCCCCTACCGGGGATGTGCCTTCAACCAATGTACATGCCCTTGACCGGAATCGAACCCGGGACCGAGTCCACAGACCGACGCTCTACCACTGAGCCAAACCGGTTTCGGTTGAATGTTGTTTTTATTGAGGTTGAACACTCACACCCCATTCTACCTAGCGCTTCCTTAAAATGCAAATGAACAAAGAAGGGTATCTGCTGTTAGTTATCTGACCTAAGATTAATTTACAGCCCTTTCCTGAAAGTAATTTTTTAAATAAATGACAACTAGGGAAATTGGGTACTTTGAAGAGATGTAGAGAGGAGGGCATGACCAGAGATTGTGACAGGCGAAGAATGGGAAGGCTGTGAGGGTTTTGCTGCAGCCTTGCGCAAGTAAAGTTATATTTACTTTCCTAACCACAAACTTAAAATACTCATGTAATTCTGTTTTCCAGAGCAATAGTATCAGTTTGTTCCTTCCAACTATTTATTCATCCTGTACTTGCTGACCATGTCTGTCTTCTCCATGGTCACACCTACCTAGTCTAGACTCTATCTCTCTTGCACCAAACTGAAAACTTTCTAACCTTATCGGTGAACTAGGATAATACAATGCTCTCCTCTCTCACTTGCCGTGGGCCCCAAATAGAGATTTGGATCCTAATAACTTTCTGCATACCTCAGTGAGTGTCCAATACATTCTGTACCCTCATCCTAAATCCCCACAACTGCTTTTCTGAGAAGAGATGAGACCAGGCCAAGCCTTCGATGTTTAAGCAGTTGATGCCTAAGGGATTTAAGGGATTTCTGGACCAGAAAGTTGTTGTTTTTTTCCCAAAGGATTCCAATATCACTGGAGGAACTAAGAAAGTATAAGAGAAATGAGCATAATGGAAGCAAATGGGAGGCAATTTGGCAGCAAGAGTAGAGACACTAGGTAGCAAAGAATGACCTTCAAGAAAGAGAAGCAAAAGCTGCCAAGAAATTGACTGTCAACCAACAGGAAATGGCATTCACAGCAGAGCATGTGGGTAGCACCAGACATGTTACCAAAAGACCCTGCACAGAAAGAAAACAAAATTTGGGATACTTTAAGGTATGACAACTTTGATAATTATTACCTACTATTTTGATCATCTTCAAACTTAGAATGTTGTGGGGAAGCTAGGACCATATTTTTCTTAACTTTATGACTATCTACCCATTCTCCTTTTCCCAAAAACTTCAAGGATTCGTGGCCTGGGGAAATTAGTGTTAGCCTAGCTGCTGGAATGTCCTAAGGCTCTGAAACAAAATTACTTTTCTGGAACTGATGTATTTACCTGATAACCACAATAAACTAAGGACTGCAACAGACCTTACCCAAGGAGAAAGCAGACAGAGGATAAGGGAATCCTACATCACTGGGGATAGTTTAGGACTTGCCAAATTGTGCACACTTCTCCTTTTAAATTTTCTATACAAGCGTGGCAATGTTTAGGGAAAACTGAAGTAACATTATCAGAGTCAAGCTCATGATCAGTGCTTCATCCCAAACCCCACACTTCGTAATTGACTTACTACAAATACTAAGACGTTCAGGGTTTTTCTTAAAATTCCTACTGACTTTTTTTTTCTTCTTCTTTTTGTTCTTGTTGTTTCTAATGGCTGCTGACTGCACCAAGTTACACAAATGTCCTACCAAGAAAGTGTCTGTGACAGACAGAATTGATTAATAAAAATGTAGAGATGATCACTGTATCTTTAGCTGTAGCTGCCAATGCAAATGAGTCAGAGGGTTTGCTTCAGACACTGAGTTAATTGTGAAACTCTGCAGCGGGAAATGCCATTGGAGAGTGCCTGCTGACCTCACAGTTGCAAAAACTATTTAAAAAGATGTGGAAACCAGATGTTTCAGTCGCATTGCAGCCTCTGCACTGAGAATTCATCCTGGGGAGTCCCTGATAGGCTATTATTTCTCTACAGCTGAGACATGATCATCCTAATTTATTTATTTGTCTTGCTGTGGGAAGAGGCGCATGGATGGGGATTCAAGAATGGAATTTTTCATAACTCCATATGGCTTGGTAAGAAACTATACTTATTGAACTTCTGGTTAAGAATGCCACTTTGAATTCGTGGAGAAGCGAATCAAAGCAGTAGATTTTTCTGTTCTGGTCAAGGCTGGTGTTTTCAAAGAAAATGTTTAGGAAAGATAACTTTTGGAATGTTTATACCCTTTTTAAAATAGTGTTCCTGCCTTCTAGGATTCAAAAATAGCTTTTTATAAAGTTGTTCAGTAGGAAATAGAAGTTAATATTTATATTCTATATGAAATTATATTTAAACATTTTCAAAGCAGATGTGGTGGTATGTATAGTGGGAAATGTTTCTTTAACAAAAACATCAATGTATTGTTTTGCTTTTATTTCAATGCATTTGCAATCAGATTTCATAGCAGGTAGTTGTAACAAAATCCTAACAGGCAAATCAGAATATAAAATAACTTTATAATCATTGCTCCATGTACTCTGACGTGTAGTGTATGTCTTACTTTTTCCAAATATTCTTTTTGTCTAGTTTGACAAAGTCTATGTATTTCTGAATGCATTCTTACCACTCTGGCTCCTTTTGTTTGAGCAATCCATGCACTTTTCTGCCCTTTTTGTTAGACAAGGAGCGTTCCTTTTGCTGCTTTGTTTTGTTAAGTGCTAGCGAAGAATTAATTGGACCTAACTGTGAGTATAAACAACAAACAAACAAAACAAAACAAAAAAAGCTAAATGCTGAAAGCCCGAAATACCCTTTTTAGTATTCTGAATCATGCTTTAATTCCCATGATGCAAATTAATATTGTTTTATGTCCATTATTGTGTCTGATAGCGAAAACGTTTTTGAATTCTTAAGAAGAAAATTGAGGGAATCTTGTATAAAATAAAGAAATAAAGAGAAAGCAAAATTGACTTTAGGCCAGAGCGTGGTTTTATGCTTGCTAAGCAGTGCACAGTTGTAGAATATTTCAGCATGTTTCTCCCTGGTAATAGTAACTGCAGCCATGCGGGTTTGATTAAAAAGCTTGATTTGCAATGCACAGCCTTGCCGCCTCTCTTTTTCAGCTTGAGCCAGTGAACTAGCTTCATGCTGAACACTGAGCTCCATTTGGCAAAGCTGGGGTCTGGAATTTACCAGAGGAATGAACACATCTCTGTTTATTTTCACTGCACACAATCAAACTAAGGACATAGCCGCCGATTTGTTGGGCAGGAAAAAGATGGTCACGAAGCTGGTAAGAATCAAACCCATATGGATGAACTTGGAAATGCTCAAGTAATCAGGAGCTGCGGTCATTGGTGTTTTTAAAAGTGATTTTGTATTTTACAAAGATATAAACCTGCACAATAGAAATTCTGTCCTGGTGGTCGAGAGAAGCAAACCCAAATGTTTGTTAATAGTGCTGCAGATTTGAGGCTTGGGATAATTACACGTTGCTCCGATCTGGGACAAATTATTGACCAGTCAGCCTAGCACGAATTGTTTACCGTTGGTTAGGTCCATATAGCATGAGAAACTATTAAAGGAAGAAGGAGAGTTGGATGAGAAGGTAGGACTCAGCTAGCAACTGTCAGGACTTAAGAACAAGGCACTTGAAACCCTTGGACTCAGTGCCACACAGGTAAAATGAGGAAACAGAGGACCCCTGAGGTTGGTTTTTAACTCTGGTATCGTAAGTTGAACCAGCGTGCATGGGGACTGTCTGTGCTTGCATTGTCCACCAGTGTCCAAGTTGCTTAGGAGTAGGACTTGGTCCTCTGCACCTAGCAAACTACCTCATGATATAAGCTCAAAACAACCAGATTGGAAACTAGTGAAAGTTTCATTAATGAGACTTTAATGAAAAGTCTCATATGAAGGACAGAGGAAGTAGGTGAGTTTCAAAGGGGAAAACAAGTTGTGTGTTCCTTGTATTCTCTGACCTATACTAGTAAATATCAAGTTGACTGAGGTCTTCAGTAATGGGCTTTTACCATATAATGTATGAAAGGACCCCTTGGCTCTAGCCGCTTGGATCAGTGGATGATAGAGCGTCAGCCTGCGGACTGAAGGGTTCCAGGTTTGATTCCAGCCAAGAGTGCATGCCTAGGTTGCGGGCTCGATCCCCAATGGGGGGTGTGCAGGAGGCAGTGGATCGATAATTATCTCTCACCACTGATGTTTCTCCCTTCCTCTCTGAAATAGATAAAGATATGTTTGAGAAAAATAAAAATAAAAGGGTCCCTTGGCGTCCAGAAAAACAGAGAAAGTACCACGCAGCATTCCTGTTGAACTGTGGCAGTGTCACCTTCAGCCTGGGGAGGACAGCAAGGAGCAGTCTTTCTAACACTGCTGGCTTCATGTCACTGCATGCCAAGATATATGTGTTCTCATAGGCACTGGTCTTGATGGTGACTGATTGCCCAGGTTAGGGTAGAAGGAATGAACCATAATCTGACAATCCACATAGAACCATTGAAGCTACGGTATGATTATTGCCCTGAGAATCTTTTTTCGTTGTTTCCATGGCAAAAGGCACTCCAAACTCAAAACAATCCTTTTAAGTAGCGATCTACTGAGAGATAACTCATGTGTGATTTAACACTACCGAAAATATGTTGGAAACAAATGTGAGCTGAAAAAGGACAAAATAGTTAAAGGACTTAGGACCCGGTACTTAGGTGTGCTCAGGATTTTCTCTGCTGCGTGTGAATCTAGTTTTCTTCTCTTTAACGAAATATTTGTTTGCTTTGGATTCCTTTCAACTTTCCCTCTGTTTTTTATTTGTTTACTAAAGTCTCAATTATATTGTATTAGTCATTTCCCTCAAATGAGTATTGTGGCTTATTTTTCTCCATCATCACAAGCTGACATAATGGATCAATTTTCATGGTTTCTTTGCCTTCACCTCCTTTTTTCCTCCTATTAGTTACCTTTCCAAGTTTTTCTGTAACTTAAAGCAAAAAAAAAAAAAAAAAAAAAAAAAAAAAAGTCAAAACTTGATCACCTTTGTTAGTGTAGAAATGCAATGTTGTACTGAAACCCCTTCAAGGCTGTCAGTTCAGAAACTTAATTTAGCCTCAAGTTTCTGTCTCTGTCCCCAGGTTTCCCTAAAATTCCCCTCATTCATATTTCCCCCCAAAGCTTTCTAATAATGAAAATGTAACTACCCAATGCTGCTGACCCAAGGGACCCTTTGGCAGGAACAATAGCTGATGTAATCTTCTGTCTGAGGTCACAAAATTTCCCTTGTTCTGCAAGAAGGCAAGTAGTGCATTTACGACTTTTTGTGAATTCACAGAACAAGCTGCGGGCGTCTATCACAGAGAAGCTCGGTCCGGCAAATACAAGCTCACCTACCAAGAAGCAAAGGCGGTGTGTGAATACGAAGGCGGCCGGCTCGCCACCTACAAGCAGCTAGAGGCAGCCAGGAAAATTGGTAACTGATCTGACAATGGCTTTCTTTCTTGTTCACCCTTGGGGAAAAATATTCCACCTTCCCCGTAACCCGTTAATAAGACTTCTCTACCCACCACCACTCATAGTTCTCTAAATCCCCATGACATCCCTCATCTCTGCCCCCCTGCTTTTCCCATCTTCTCTACCTACAACTAGCTAGTAGGAACGTTCCTACTACTAGCAACTTACTTGGGGTTCCAACCCATTGTGGGCTAATAAATAAAAATCAAAAGAAAATGAAGGCATCTCGAAATCATTTTGATTCCTCAGAAATTTAAAGCCATTGCTATTCATTTTAACATTCCTCTGTCTCTTCTTGACTTCTGAGTATGGGTTTCCTCATGCTTTGAGTGATGCTACTATGTTGAGTCTTACAAGAAAATTTACTTGGTAGAAGGAATACTGAATTTAGTGGCTTTTTTCCAAAATGTTTCCATTTTTTTTCTTTTTTTTTCAACATTAAATGGGAGAATGCATTTGTATTGAAAAGGAGGATAAGCAAGGTATAAGATGGCAGGAGAAAGGAATTGGGAAGATGATATCAGGAGTCCTAGTGGAAAAAAACAGTAATTAATAAGTGTTTTTTTCTTTATTTATTTAGGGAAAAAAGGGGGTTGGGGGTGGGTGGAGGCTGCTACCATCTCTCCTGGGCTTTCAGGAGAATCCAAAAGACCACCCTACTTGGGACTCTTCTCCATTGAAGAAAGCCCTTTGCTGACAGAAGAGTACCGAGCAGAGCTATGCTGGCAAAAATACAGGTGTTCTCCCCAGCGCTCCAAAGTCTGCCCAGATAACTGCTCTGCCTGTTCCCACAGGACTGAGTGTGACAGGGCCTGGAACGATGGACACAAAGCCAGAGTCATTGCTAGGTGCCCTGGACTTCAAGTAAAATTGCTCTTGGATGCCACTGGCAAGCATTTAAACAGCCTCTGAACTGAGCAAGAAACACGGGGCTGAGGCTTTGTTTGAACTCTACGAGCGCTTTTATCCCTCTTCACATTTTAAAAAGTGTTAACAATATCTTGATGAATCCTGAAATAGAAATGACTTAAACTGTGATTTGGGGGGGAAAAAGTTTTCAGGACCAACGGTACTTTCAGAAATTATCTCAATGCGCCGGATAGGCCATTGGTGAAAAGAAGCCAGCTCTGAACACGCAATGTTTTCAGATTCGCGGGGTTATGATTTCTAGTTCACCTTCACCTTTCTCTATTTTTACATAATATGTCATTTCTTAGTAAAAGTCAGATCTTTTATTTTATAATTTTTTTTTAAGAAAACCGTTTTTCTCCTTTTACATGCACTGAATGAATCTGGGCAGCTAAGAAACTGTCTGTGTTGGAAGGGACCATTTTTGTAAAGAAGACGCGCTCTCAGCTGAGCCAGTTTACCTGTTAAGTGTAAAACCCTGTCATTCTCTTGCAGGATTTCATGTCTGCGCTGCTGGGTGGATGGCCAAGGGCAGAGTTGGATACCCCATTGTGAAGCCGGGGCCCCACTGTGGGTTTGGGAAAGTTGGTGTTATTGATTACGGAATCCGCCTCAACAGGAGTGAAAGATGGGATGCCTACTGCTACAATCCACACGGTGTGTTAAAAATAGTGATTTTGCACTTTGCAAAAGCAGTTACATGTTACTACGATGTTGTTAAAATGAAGTAGCTTGTTTTCCCAGAGATAAATCAGTTTGGTGAGAGTAATTAGTAACTATCATTCGTAGAGTGATTTAAAAAAATATATTTTATTGATTTTTTACAGAGAGGAAGGGAGAGAGATAGAGAGCTAGAAACGTCGATGAGAGAGAAACATCGACCAGCTGCCTCTTGCACACCCCCTACCGGGGATGTGCCTGCAACCAAGGTACATGCCCTTGACTGGAATCAAACCCGGGACCTTTCAGTCCGCAGACCGACGCTCTACCACTGAGCCAAACCGGTTTCGGCAGTAAATGTATTTTTCATCAATAATTGCTTAAAATATATAAATAAAAAGATATCCCCCAAAAAATGTAACCAAGGATACAATTAATTATTATTATTTTTTGCTATCTTACTTTTTTAATTCACAAGTGCCTGCTTATTTTAGAGAATTGAACAACTATTGATGAAAAATACACTTATTGCCGAAACTTGTTTAGCTCAGTGGATAGAGCGACGGCCTGCGGACTGTAAGGTCCCAGGTTCGATTCCAGTCAAGGGCATGTGCCTTGGTTGTGGGCACATCCCCAGTGGGGGGTGTGCAAGAGGCAGCTGGTGGATGTTTCTAACTCTCTATCCCTCTCTCTTCCTCTCTGTAAAAAATCAATAAAAGATATTTTTTTAAAAATACATTTATTCTTTAGCTATAGGAATACATTATATACTATAGATGCTGTATGTTAAGCCATTTCTTTACTTTTTCGCAAAGGGTTATAAGTAAATGAACACTAAGATGTGAATATCATTTTAAAGTAGGAATAATTTTTTCTAATGCTTTCTTATCTTTCTGATCCCCTCTCCTCCTTTCCCCCCATTCCAGCAAAAGAATGTGGTGGAATCTTTACAGATCCAAAGAGAATTTTTAAATCTCCAGGCTTCCCAAATGAGTATGATGATAACCAAATCTGCTACTGGCACATTAGACTCAAGTATGGTCAGCGTATTCACCTGAGTTTTTTGGACTTTGACCTTGAAGATGACCCATCTTGTTTGGCTGACTATGTTGAAATATATGACAGTTATGATGATGTCCATGGCTTTGTGGGAAGGTACGTATTGTTTTACCATACTGAAAGTTAAAGGAACATTCAATATTGTGTTTGATGTTTCTTTAATTTTTCCCCAACTGTACCTACAATATTGATATTCCAGTGTTCCTACACTCCTACAACACCATATCCTTTTTTATTTTTATTTTTTAAATATATTTTATTGATTTCTTACAGAGAGGAAGAGAGAGGGATAGAGAGTCAGAAACATCCATGAGAGAGAATCATTGATCAGCTGCCTCTTGCACACCCCCCACCGGGGATGTGCCCACAACCAAGGTACATGCCCTTGACCAGAATTGAACCTGGGACATTTCATTCCGCAGGCAGACACTCTATCCACTGAGCCAAACCGTACCCTTTATAATATATATATATATATATATATATATATATATATATATATATATGGTGATTTTTTACAGAGAGAAAGGGAGAGGAATAGAGAGTTAGAAACATTGATGAGAGAGAAATATCGATCAGCTGTCTCCTGCAAACCTCCTACTGGCGATGTGCCCGCAACCAAGGTACATGCCCTTGACTGGAATTAATCTGGGACCCTTCAGTCCGTAGGCTGACGCTCTATCCACTGAGCCAAACCGGTTTCGGCACCATATCCTTTTTCAACTTTTTCTTAGCATGTTAAGTCATAGTTGTTGCTTACTATTAAAATAGTGATAGCTGCCTTTTGATTACTGTTAAGTTGTAACAATCATTTAAATAGTCTATTTATGAAGACCTCAAGATTGACTAACAACATGAAGGAGAAAGAGAAATTTGTTGGGGTTTTTAAATGTTCTAATTTCTGTCAACCCTTAAAAATAATTATAAATTCAGTAATGGGTGCCTTTCTTCTGTGTACAAAGCAATGGGCTAAGTATCGTGGGTATGCGGTAAATAAGCAGAGCATAGCCTCTGCTTTCATACAAGTTAGCTAAACCTACAAAGAGCAGCTTCTTAAAACTAGCTTCCTTTGCCATAAAAACAGGTGCCCTTTCCCGCAATATTTCTTTCTCCTTTGATCTTCAACATGCTGGGACATAGTTTTCTTGTGTTCTCTCCTTAAATCTTTAATGCAGTTTACATTTTCAGAGCCTTACAAAATGTTTTAATTTAAAGAGTACGCAATTAAGGGCTTTATATATTCAGGTCACCATTTAATAATGTGCATTTTAGACTATCCATTATCAACAATAGAATATCAATTCTCCCTTATCCATGACTATATATATATATATATATATATATATATATATATATATATAATTTTAAATGTCTTCAAAAGGCTATAAATTTATATTGTGTAATTTACCTTTATAATAGATCTACCCCCATGCTCTGGAATAAATTACACTTTCAAAAACTGACAAAACTCATTGTTTATATAATGTGCAAGGGAGTTCCTTTCAAGATATGATTCATATAAAAATGAAACCCTCTCATATCTATAAGGTCCAAGTAATTTTTTCACCTTTAAGTATGTCTACTCCAGAATTCAAAATATAATACTACCAACTATACACCCATAGACTTTCAATTGTGAAGAAAACTTTACGAGATTAACCAGAGACACATTTTTAATTTTTTTCAAGAAGATTCCAATTGTCTGTTACACAAATAGTTTTGTAGGTGCACAGAGTAGAAATGCCACCTATCCTTTCTTGAGAATCTCATTAATAGTTTGAGAAGTTTATTTCAAATAATGTACATGTTCTCCCTTACCAATTCAAATCTAAAAAAAAAGCAATAAGACATCATAAAATAACAGGAAAATAAGCCATTACTTGGGGGAAATAAAGCACTTTAGTTATTAGAAAGAGCTCATTGCAATAGCTGTATAATGTTCATTCATGTGAATTCCCTTTCAGATACTGTGGAGATGAGCTTCCAGAAGACATCATCAGTACAGGTGAGGGCTCTAAATTAGCTGCATGTTTTGTTTTCTCTCAGTGTCACCGAAAGTGAAGGACCCAGTAGTCATCACTGTTTACTTTTTTAAAGTTGAGAGACCTGCTTGCTGGCTTATAAATTCCAAGTATTTATTTATACCTAAAGAAAGATCCCTGTCAACTCCTTGCACTGAAAACGTGCAGACTCTTGTTATTTGTGGGAAATACAGGCCGAGGTAGTTTTGAGTCTGCGAATCCATGAATACTGCTGTGGCTTATGATCTCCATAAAATGTAATAAAAGGCCAAGGTTATTCAATGATAAAGAATTAATTTATAAAGTTGTTAAAAAAATCGTCTATCACTGAAAATTTTTTACCTTATTTATTGCATTTTTATCTTAGCATAGCATTTCCCAGGGAAAGTTGTAAAGAACACAGTGCTGTGAAATGTTTTTAGTAGGTGTTACATGAGAAAGGACTCTTAGGTCAGGTAAATTTGGGTAACATTGAGTTAAACAGTGTTAAACAGGTTTCTTTATTTGAAGATGTCAGAGACTTTTTAATACGTTAATTATGCATAGCAAGCCTTAAACGGCTAGCTGTGGTAGGTAACCTTCTACAAATCTTTTTTTCTCCTGCAAATTATTTTGTGTGACTTTGTTCCACAAAATGTACCTCAAGAAATGTCCTTATAGTAGCATAAATTTATCTCATTAAGTAATACCACTGCCATTAACCCAAACTCATATTTTCTGACTAAGAACTTGTATTTTCTTAGATATCATTTTTAATGTAATCACCAGCAGTAGTATTTGGCATTTTACATGCTCAATTTTTTCCTCCGAGTCATTAAATTATCACAATACTATGCAACTAAAAGTAATAGTCCTTAAGCTCAGATACTGCTACCTAAATTATTCCCACGCCCTAGCCTTTCAGCACCCACAATTCTCATTTACTCGTCACTATTGCAAGACATGAAACTACTTGTTCAATTCTTGAATGAATGATGCTTAAAACTTATTCATTCATTACTCTGTTACAATTTCCCTAGGATTGGTAAAGTATTAAGCCTTTTGTTTAACTGTATTTTTTGCTTGAGGATATATTTTATGTTAACAGAAAGTTAAAAGAAGACATCATATGAGCTGTAGGAGGTAGTAGGGAGGTGAGAACTCTATTTTTAAAAAGAGAGAGAGGGAGAGTCACCAGGAAGCCCTGAAACTTGCCATTTTTGTCTGCTAAACTAAAGGAAAGTAACATCTTTGTTCTTTTGCATCCTCTTCCTCCACAGGAAATGTCATGACCTTAAAGTTTCTAAGTGATGCTTCAGTGACTGCAGGAGGTTTCCAAATCAAATACGTTGCAGTGGATCCTCTATCGAAACCCAGTCAAGGAAAAAATATAAGTACTACTTCTACTGGAAATAAAAACATTTTAATTGGAAGATTTAGCCATTTATAAAACGAAACAGGACATTTAGTATTTATGTTTGTATCTTTTGGAACCCCTTGGATCTCACTTTTATATTATTATTATTGTTGTTATTAACCTTTATTTATTACTTTTCTAGATGTAAATGTTATGCCTGATAATTTTGAGAAAAAAATGGAAAATACAGAACATTTTACATGAGAAAATAAAATCTCTCATAATCCCACTGCATGAAAATAGCAGGTGTTAACATTTATGTATTTTTCTTTTAGGCGTATTTTTATTTGTGGTATCTGTATATATGTTCCTATATGTATTTGTATTTGAAGTTTTGGAATTCTGCTCTATATCACTGTATCTTGTTTTGGGTTTTTTTTTAAAACCTTGAGCTATCTGACTTAAGTATTTTCCCATAACATTGAGTATTATGCAAAAACATGATTTTGAACAGCTGTAAATTGTTCCATATGATTTTTCCATACTTTATTTAAGCTTGTCTCTATTGTGGGAATATTAGGTTGTTTGCATAAACATTGCTTCAATAAACATCTTTGAACATGTGCATTTGTACAGCTCTCTACTCATTCGGGGGAGGGTCCTAGAAGTGGAATTACTGGGTCAGAGATTAATTAAAACAGACTTTTCTTTTTTGGTAAGCAAAAATGACATAACAGTGTGGTTTTGATGCCAGAGGATGGTGTGGGAGAAATTCCTCCATTGCCAGTGGGAATGTGGTACTTGTGATATCTTGAGAAAAAGCATTATCTAAGATGCACTCAGGAGGATGAATGATTTTTATTTGTGTGAAATTATATTCCTCAGTTTATGAAGTCCCATTTCTCTTCATCTAGTCCTGGAAAATGTGCAGCTGGGGCTTCAATAAAGTTAGCAGTAAAGCCAGTGTCCAGAGAGTTTCTGTTCCACAGTGGAGTTGGGTCCAATGTAACATCAGGCTAAAGTCCACGAGTCCATTGGGTGGAATCCACATCCCTTTGGCCACATGGCTGAGTGCAGAGTGTGCAAGCCCCACAAGCCAGGAGCACCGGAGGGCCCAGAGAGCGAACTCCCTTTGTTCCCAAGCTTATGTATCTCATTTCACACCCTCGAAGTGGTCACGCCTATTTTGGTCAATGCCCTGCATTCAGGTGTGACTAACAGGTAAACACCTTCCCATGTCTCCCAGACCTTACTGGGCATGTGTCTAAATTGCAGCTTCTCTTTGCTCCTTTCCAGTTATTAATATTATAACCAGGTTATTACAATGTGGGACGGGGGGCAGATGCAGGATAGAAGGGGACAATGGGGGGAGAAAAGGGGGACATCTGTAATATCTTCAACAGTAAAGATTTTTCTAAAACATGGGTTATTACAATGATATCAGTTTAAATTTGTAGTGTGGTTAATGGTTGGTTTACCTATATATATATTTTTTAAATATATATTTTATTGATATTTTACAGAGAGAAAGGGAGAGAGATAGCTAGAAATGTCGATGAGAGAGAAACATCGACCTGCCTCTTGCACACCCCCTACCAGGGAAGTGCCCACAACCAATGTACATGCCCTGGACCTTTCAGTCTGCAGACCGACGCTCTACCACTGAGCCAAACCGGTTTCAGCTTACCTACATATTTTTATGCAATGTTATTTCTTCTGTGAATTATTTTTCTACTAGTGGCCCGGTGCACAAAATTCATGCACACTAAAAGGGGGACCCAGAGTCAAGTCCCTGCCCATCCACATGAGCCCAAAATCATGTGAGACCCAGACCCAGCAGGCCCCCTCCCCCCCAATTGGGCTAGATCCAGACCTGGCCAGTCCCACCTTTGTCAAGCTCCGCCATACAGGGGGTGTAGCCTCAGGTCCCCTGGTCCGGCACCAGGAGCCAAGTGGAAATGTATCAAGTTAGAGAAAATGGTCAACTGAGCTAAATACTATCAGTAGGTCTACAAATGAGTACTGAATCTAGCAACATGAAGACCGTTGGAGACTTTGATGAGCAATTTCAATGGGGAGAAGGCGAAGACCCAGTTGGAGTTTATTGAGGAAGAATCTGGAGGAGAGGATTGGAGAGAGTGAAGCTGCCTATCAAGGGAGTGGTAGCTGTCTGGGGAACTGAGTTGAAAGAAGGCTTTCCCGTTGGGAATAAATTTAGAGAAGGGAGAGATATTACAGCAGTCCCGTCGAATCTGGGTAGTACTCAGGGGCCTTGCAGGAAGTAGATGGCACAGTCAAAAGAAAGAGGCAGAAGAGACTATTGCAGAGGTACGTACGGGTTTACTTATGGGAAGCGCTCAATGGCTGGTGAATGACTGGATGTTCACCAAAGATGGATATTCCGCCGAAGAGGAACGTCAGGGACAGTGATCTGAATCCAGAGAAGGGCTTCGGTGCTAGAAAAGGGTTGTAAACAGAAGTTGGAACAGAGCTTCTGCCAACCCCAGTCAGTGGGGAGCGATTGTGGATGAATACCCCAGCTCCTGCCTCCTGCCACCTTTCCATGTTCTGGTGGTGCCTCCCCTTGACTGTGTTCAAGTGGAAGTCACAGCACAAGGAAACCTGGTTGAGGCTATCCATAGAGATCAGCGCCAGAGCAAGGAGGAGAAAGTAGAATACAAATCTGGAGGAGCAAAAGGAGAACATCTTGCACAGTAGGTGAGAGGAGGCGGGATCTAGTGCACAAGGAGAGGGACAGGCTTTAGATAGGAAGAAGGGCAGTCCTTTTACAGAAGGGGTTCTTAATTTTTTGTGTGCCAGGAACTCGTTAATAATTAAATCTATGGACACTTGTCAGAATAATTTTTTAAATGTACAAAATACTTTGGAGTACACAAAACTAATTTTATTGAAATTCAGATCACTTTAGAAATAGAATCTGTGATATCCTAATGCACGTGTTTCTTTATTAATGTTATAAAAAATAAGATCTAGCAGTGGGCCTACTAACTATTATAATTTCAAAATAGGCATGCTTGTATGTACCACATTATGTGAAAACTGTCTCACAAAATAAATATGATGTCTACTAGTGACAAAACTGTAGGTATTGTTAATGCTATGGTGGTTGACTGTAGTTTGCTATTTACATCAGAGTTTAAGGGAATGCTAGAATTAAGTTAAGAGTTCATGGAAATAAAGATTCATTTTTTGCATGCAAGATCACCAGTTTTGCATGCAAAAGATCTGTTAGGAGGAAGGCAGAGTGTGAGGACACAGATGCTGACCTGTGGAGAGATACATGGAAATCTGCAGAGTAACTATTCCCACTTCTCATTGAAGAGCCAATTCATGAGCCAAGAGTGAGGATGGAGAAGTAGATGTGAAAGGTTTGACCAGACAGGAGAAGGCACGAGACAGTCTTCTAGGAGAGAAAGAAAATAAACAGACTAAGGAAAGAGCATGTCGTTCATTATCAAGTGGCAGTAAGGGCCCATTTAACATTGCTAGGAGACTTTAATAAAAGCCTGGTCAGCAAGGTAATGGTTTCCTCCAGCCATTTTCAGCTGCACAAGAACAAAGACATACTATGGAGGGACTCCAGCCACCAACATTGGGGTTCTGCCAAGTGAGTGTGGCAAAAGGGGCCACGGGAGCGGAAGATGTGCCTAAGAAGGCAACGTAATGATAACTCATGGAAACTGGTTTGATATGAGGGAAAAGAGAACATCAAGAAAATGAGTGAAAAAAGTGGTAGACTGGATAAAGCGAAGTTCCCACAAGGGCTCAAAGGACTGTAGAATCACGGTTTGAAAGATAGGAAGTAAAGAATGGGATTTTAAACTAGCCAGTTTTGCTCAGTAGATAGAGCATCAGCCCTTGGAATGAAGGGTCCCAGGTTAAATTCCCATCAAGAGCACGCACCTCAGGTGCAGGTTCAATCCCTGGCCCTGGTTGGGCACGTGTGGGAGGCAACCAACAATATGTGTCTCTCACATCAATGTTTAGCTCTCTTGGTCTCTCCCTCTCTCTTCCACTCTAAAATATAATTAAATAGATCTCTAAAAATAATTAAATAAATGGGAAAATGTCCTTGAGTGAGGATTAACAACAACAAGAAAGAATGAGATTTTAAATATAGCCTGTTATGGTAGGCAGACTAGTGAGTGCCCCCTTCCCAACATGTCTACATACTAATCCCGAGAATTTGTGAATGTTACCGTATGTGTCAAAAGAGATTTTGCACATGAAAGAGAAGAACCGTAGAATGGGATATTATCCTGGAGTACCTCAGGGGGTCCAGTGTGATCACGGGGTCCTTAAAAGTGACTGAGGCCGAAACCGGTTTGGCTCAGTGGATAGAGCGTTGGCCTGTGGACTGAAAGGTCCCAGGTTTGATTCCGGTCAAAGGCATGTACATTGGTGTGGGCACATCCCAGTAGGAGGTGTGCAGGAGGCAGCTGATCGATGTTTCTCTCTCATCAAAGTTTCTAACTCTCTATCCCTCTCCCTTCCTCTCTGTGAAAAAATAAATAAAAATATATTTTTTAAATGGTAAAATAATAAACTTTACATGTATTTCACAAAAGGCGTTTTTATGTGTTTTTTTTTAAGTGACTAAGGGAGGCATACAAAAAAGAGAGTCAAAGAGATCTGATTTAAAAAAAAAATGTGGGAGCAGAGGGAGACGCATCTTTGATGGATCTGAAGATGGAAGAAAGTGCTGTGAGCCAAGAGATGCGGGTGGCCTCTGGAAGCTGGAAAAGGCAAGGGAAGAGATTCTCCCCTAGAGCTTCCGGGATGAATGCATCCTGCTGACAGCTTGATTCTGGCCCACGGAGACACAGGTCAGACTTCTGAACGACAGAACGCTAAGATAATAGGTTCATATTGTTCTAAGCCACTGTGCCACACTTTTTTCTGGCAGCGATAAAAAACGAACACACCTTTTAATCAGTTCCATGCAGGTATAGACTTTGAGGAATTCAAGTATAAGTCTAAGTGACAAAGCATAAACAAGAAGAAGCAGTAAGCAGAAGACAGCTATTTTTCTAAACTTGAGGAAATCAGCTTCGGTGAATAATATTTAAACTAGAACAACATCTCTCGGTTTATAGAGGTTTTTGCCAACATCTAATACTTTTTTATATGCCTTCTTATAATTTTTTTTCACTCTTTTCCTCACTTCCATAGGATTTTTGGTCTTTATCAGATTCACTTTTTGTTCATTTCCTTTGGAAGCTATGATGAGTGGGATTTAATTAGGAAATTGAAGAGTGTGTGTAAATTTGAAAAGTATAATGCACTCTAGGATATAAGATATTATATTACTCATAAAGTTGATGAATTTAAATCCTCTAAAACTTTCCTGAAAATACTCAAATGTGTGAAATATTTAGAATGATAATAAATGCCATTTATTACCACAGATCTATATTCCCCTATATCTCAATGGTGTAGTGACAATAGTATGTATACACAGGACAGAAACGGGTAATAATGACTTCTAGAGATTTGGCTGGATCCTTTCCAAGGCTCCCCACCAAGGTTTGGGATACATTATGATTATATTCTAGAACCTATAGAAATAGTTGGAAAAGAAATAGATGCTTTTTTTAGTAAATTGCTAAGTGACCTTATAGAACATTTTTAAAATTTTTATTTTCCTGCCCTGCCAACATGGTTCAGTGGTTGAGCATTGATCTATGAATCAGAGGTCACGATTCAATTCCCAGTCAGGGCATATATCCAAGTTGTGGGTTCAATCCCCAGATGTGCAAGAGGCAGCCAATCAGTGATTCTTTCTCATTATTGATGTCTCTATCTCTCTCCTTCTCCCTTCCTCTCTGAAATCAATAAAAATATGTTTTTAAAATTTTGATTTTCTTTATTCAATTTAACATCTTTTTGTATATCTACTTTTTCTTTACATTCTACTAATTCCATCTTATTTGAATTTTTTCAGTTTAAGACCTGCTCAAATATATTTATAATTTTTTCCCCTCTTTTTCGTTTATGTATGGGTTTGGGAGGTTATTTATTATTATTTTTTTTTAGTTTTCCTTATTTCAATTTAACCTGATCTTTATATCAATATCACTATCTGAAAATAAAACAAATGTACTGATCTTGGTATATGTAAATATATTCAGTGTCTTATTTAATATTAGATTCAAGTTCAGCTTTTATGAAAGAAAATTTTTTGGAAAGAAAAATTTTATAAATATGATTTATAACTATCTCCCACCAAATAAAAGCCACAAAAAACATTTTTTTTTCAGGCTCTGTTATTGTAAAGGCAACAGGTCTTGCACTGCTTTAAAAATTTTTAAAACATGTATCCACAGCTGTTTCATTTCCTTCTGAACAAATGGCCAGCAAAAAAACCACTAGGAAAAATCCCATCCCACAAAAAGTAAACTTACTAATAACACAGGCTCTTGGGCCTCCACTGGAAAAGCCACATCCTTAAGAGTACTTGCAAAATACAAAACAGTTTTTGAGCATTTATTTGACTGTCAAAAAATTATAAATGGAACTTCCTTGCCTAACTATTAATAATCTCACAGTGCTCTGACTGGTTTGGCTGAGTGGATAGAGCCTCAGCCTGCAGGCTGAAGGGTCCCAGGTTTGATTCCAGTCAAGAGCACATGCCAGTGGGGGGCATGCAGGAGGCAGCCGATCAATGATTCTCTCTCATCATTGATGTTTCTTTTTAAAAAAATATTTTTTTTAATTGATATTTTACAGAGAGGAAGGGAGAAGGATAGAGTTAGAAACACCGATGAGAGAGAATCATTGACCAGCTGCCTCCTGCACACCCCCTACTGGGGATGTGCCCACAACCAAGGTACATGCCCTTGACCGGAATCGAACCCGGGACCCTTCAGTCAGCAGGCCGACGCTCTATCCACTGAGCCAAAACGGTTTCGGCATCATTGATGTTTCTATCTCTCTCTCCTTCTCCTGTCCTCTCTGAAATCAATAAAAAATATTTTATAATATAATATATTAAATTATTATAAAATAATAAGAATAATCTCACAGTGATTCTCATGATATCAAAGAAAAAGTTACATTATATTAGATTTAATCAAACCAAGACATTTATTTAAAATAAAATTATGTGTACAATATCTACAGTATAAAACCTAATCTTCACATTGCTCTCTGAAATCCTATCCCAGCTAGAGTGAATGGGGATCACTTACAAAACAATCTTAAAAGGATTCTTTTTCTTTTTCTATTCTAAAATATCAAATATTTTAGTAATTAACATTTTTCAAACACAAATTATTGCATTTAAAAAATAGTGTATTGATGATGATGATGATGATGACAATGATGATGATAATGATGATGAAAAGCCAGTTATTCCTGCCACCTAGAAGACCCATCATGATCTGACCCCTCCTCTAACCTCTCTCATCTCCTCTCTTATTTCTCTCTTACCCTCTCCTCTTACAATATCTCCACCCCAGTCACACGGGCGTCCTCACTGTGCTTTGACACGTTAGCACACTCCTGCTGTAGGGCCTTTATGGATGCTGTTCCTCTATCTGGAATACTCTTCCCCAGATAGCCACATGACGCACTCATTGTCTTCAGATCTTTACTCAAAAAGTGGCTCGGCGGTTGAGCATCCACCCAGGAACCAAGAGGTCACTGGTTTGATTCCCATTCAGGGCACATGCCCAGGTTAGGGATGGATCCCCAGTGAGGGTCATGCAGAAGACAGCCAATCGATGATGTTTCTCTCTCATTGATGTTTCTGCCTCTCAATTCTTCTCCCTTCCTCTTTCGCTAAAAATCAATAAAAACATTTTTTTTTTTCTGGTTTGACCCATGCCAACATTGTTTATTTGGGTCTTACATTCAGTTGAACATGTATTTCTCGTGTAGGAGGCACCCTTCTAAAATTTTTGTGGCCTGTAGTTCTTTTTTTTTTTTTTTTAATTTTATTTTATTAAGGTATTTTCTGTGTACATAGTTTACCATTGCCCCCCCCCCACTTCCCATTTATGCCCTCCCTCCCCAGAGTTCTGTGTTCATTGGTTGTACTTATGTTCATGCATACCAGTCCCTCTGTTGTTCTCCTATCTCCCCCCAGGTCTCCTTCCCCTCCCCGCTGTCATTTGGCAGTCTGCTTGTTTTACGGTGACTATCTCAGGACCATATGAATAGAGTCCGCTACTCCTCTGGTTTTCACCGCCCCTTCCCCTGGGTCCCAGTGCTTCCCCTGGGACACAAGGCTCGCCCGGGGCATACTGCACCCGGGGACACTCGGCTCACCCGGGGCACTCGACCCCCTGGGACACTCGGCTCACCCGGGGCACTCGGCTCACCCGGGGCACTCGGCCCCCTGGGACACTCGGCTCACCCGGGGCACTCGACCCCCAGGGACACTCGGCTCACCCGGGGCACTCGGCCCCATGGGACACTCGGCTCACCCGGGGCACTCGGACCCGTGGGACACTCGGCTCACCCGGGGCACTCGGCGCAATGGGACACTCGGCTCACCCGGGGCACTCGGCCCCCTGGGACACACGGCTCACCCGGGACACCCTTCCCCTTTGGGGGGTACGGCTTACCCAGGGCACATGGCCCCCTGGGACACTCGGCTCACCCGGGGCACTCGGCCCCATGGGACACTCGGCTCACCCGGGGCACTCGGCCCCCTGGGACACTCGGCTCACCCGGGATCCCCTTCCCCTTTGGGGGGTACGGTTCACCCGGGGCACATGGCCCCCTGGGACACTCGGCCTCCTGGGACACTCGGCTCACCCGGGGCACACGGCCCCTCTAGGGCGTTGGGGTCACATATTGGAGGTGCCGCACTAGCTCCTTGCTAGCATGGCAGGCAGGCTGGGACAGCTGCAGTTGGGCTGAGATGGTTGCAGGCGGGGGGACCACCTTCAAAGGTGTCTCGTTCGGTGTGGGAGCGGAGCAGCTGCAGACATGGAGGCTAAGTTCTGAGGTCGCCCACTCCCTGAGCCCAAGGCGTGGTGAGCTCTGTTCTTGGTGGATTTCCTTTATTCTCGGCGGCAGTGGCGGGTGGCGGTGCCAGGTGCAATATTGACGGTCGCTCCTGTGGTTCAATTACCACTGTAGTTTTAAAGTTCACATGGCGGCAGTGGTGAGAGCTTCGGCTTGGCCATGTGGCATCGGAGGATGGGCTCGCCTGGGTGGGTAATGGAAGGCACTGTGCCATTTCCTCACCAGCACGCTCCATCTCCCTCCCAGCATGGTGGATGTGCTGGGAAGATTGTGGGCGGGCTGTGATGGCTGCATGGGGAGAGTCCGCCCTCAATGGTGTCCTCTTTGTTGCGGATGTGGAGCTGCTGTGGATGCAGAGGCTAATTTCTGAAGCCACACTCTCTATGAGCCTGGTGCATAGTGAGCTCTGATTTCGGTGGATTCCCATTCTTGGGGGCGGTGGTGGATGCGGCAGCGATGGTAGCTCCTGTGGCTCAATTTCCCCTGTAGTTTTAAAATCCGCATGGTGGTAGTGTCTGATGCTTTGGCCTGGCCATGTGGCAGCGGAGAGAGGATTCTCCGGGTCTGCCAATGGAAGGCGCAGCGCCAACACAGCGTGCGCAAAGGCCTGGCAGAGCAGGCCGCGGGCAGTGACGGAGAGTCCCCGCGATGTCTTAGTCTTTCAGACTTAGTGGAACGCTTCCCCTGAGCCAGGACAAGCAGCACCACCACAAATATTGGCCAGCTCAGTGCTGCCCCTCTACAGGTGACAGTAGGGGCATCCTCACCTTGGTAGGCCTTTGCTCTTGGAGGTCTTAACCAGTGGAAGGCAGCACGGTACAGAAACATTTTTTTTTTAAAAAGTCACATCCTCTATCTTTCTGGGCCCTTTATTTCAAATTTTCTAAAATGTCATATCCCCTTCCCTATTTTATTAGCCTCAGAGCCTACCACTATTTGGGAGATTAATAAACAGAACACTCGTTAAAAATTGAAGTCAGGAGGCCTGGTAGGGGTTTCACATCCTACCACTCACCATCAATTATCCCAGCAGGAAGAGGCTGGGCTTTCATTTCCAACAGAACACCCAGCAAACGCTCAGACAATGAAAAGACTGTTACAACGGAGGCAATGAAAAGCCACAAGACTTCAAATTCCCAGTTTCCTCCAAAGGACACTTTGTTTCAGACAGCCCCTCTGAACTCCTCCTTTTTAAATGAAAAACAAATGCTCCTCTCTCCCCCCCCAAAAAAATGCTCCTTCCCTTCTGTTCTCTGGACCTGCGCTGTGGCTCACCAATAGACCGTATGTTCTAAATTGCCATTTTTTGTTGTTCCCAAATAAACTCATTTTACTAGAGAACTATCTGGCTGTCTGTTTATTTAAGGCCAACATTAGCATTCTACATATGTAGGCATTCAGAGTATTTGGACTTCCTAAACTGAAAATGCCATCTGTGCTCAGCGTCCACAGAACAAGCTCATTCAAGTTTTACAAGTAGTAGCTTATTAATAAGTTAATGCACTGCTCAGGAATGGTAAGTTCAAGGGTAAAAGATAAAAGGACAAAAGGAAAACCCTTTAGACTGGAAACATTCAATGTTAACTGCAGCAATTATAAAATGTCTCTTATGGTGTCATTTTTGGTGTCAAGTTTCCACATTTGAATGACAGTAATACAGATTTGCTTAAAATATTGTGGTACGCTTAGAACAGAAGTCCTAAGAAATGCCAACTCTAATAAAACTTGGTCTGTGAAAATTGCCTATTTTCTACTAACTTACATTTTTTATTTGTTACGTTTCTTTGTGATCCCAAGTGACCAGAATGTTCTTGGACAAGGCTGCTAAACTTTCTCTCCCTAGGGCTCTTGGTCACAGTTATACTCAAAACACTTCCCAATAGAATCCCACAATTTTTTCTTTATGTGAGTTTACGCAAGAGATATCAGACATAGCTCCTATCCTAACGTAAATCTGAAAGTATACGATAACAAAGGCTTTTTTAAAAATATCTTTTATTGTTTTAAATATACAAAGTCTTTTAAATGTCACAGAAAATCAGATGTTGGAAGCGTACATACAGATAAGTCATTGGCAAAACCCAGAAGGCTGTGTCTGGAAGGTTTGTTGTATTTGAAATCAACTTTTCCCACATTATTAAAGTACTTGTAGCCCTAGCTGGTTTTGCTTAGTGGATAGAGCATCGGCCTGAGGACTGAAGGGTCCCTGGCTTGATTCTGGTCAAGGACACATGCCCGGGTTGCAGGATAGATGCCTAGTAGGGGGCATGCAGATAGAGCCAATCAATGATTCTCTCATCACTGATGTTTCTCTCTCTCTTTCTCCCTCTCCCTTCTTCTCTGAAATCAATAAAAATATATTTTAAAAATATATATGTTAATATACCAGTTTATTCACACATTCTAGGCAGACGTAGAAAAATATTGCTCTAGTGTATGAGTCGTTTCTTAATAAAGCAGAAAGAAAAAAGTTTAAAATGATTAGAGTTTGATGTTTTCCTTCTTTTTTAATTTTTAAATTACAGTTTACACTCAATATTATTTTGTATTAGTTTCAGGTGTACAGCATAATGGTTAGACAATCATATACTTTACAAAGTGTTCCCTCTGATATTTTAAGTGTCCCCACCTGGCATCAAACATAGTTATTACAATATCATTGACTTTATTTCCTACTAGCTGTACCTGGCCACGCGCTGCTGTGGCTCAGTCTGGTTAAATGGAAAAGAAAGGAGAAAGCGCATGTTACTAGTGTGTTTAATTTCACAATGCTTGTGGGTGTACAATATTTTTTGTTGTCCCATTGTCTGTGCCGATATAGAGATTGTCTGGTTTGCCGACTCAAGAACACGCAATATATAATTGTCCATGTGAGAAGCAACTCATGTCTAGATCTAAACCGCACAATTCTAAAGATTGGCCCTGAGCTTTGTTGATGGTGATTGCAAATGCCAATCGAATTGGGAATTGCAATCTCTTAAATTGAAATGGCATATCCGTTGGAATCATAGGAATGCGAGGAATGAGGACATCTTCATCTTTGAAAGTTCCTGTTGCTCCCAGGACATTGCTCATTATTTTTTTTACTGAAAGCCAAGTGCCTTTGCAAAGCCCTGGCTGGTTGATATTTTGCAACATGGTAACTGTCACGCTGATTTTCAATTGCAGTACGTGCGATGGCACCCCTGGTAGATCGAGTGAATTCAAAAATTCTGTTGGATAAGTAACGACTTCATCTGCTTCCACAACAGTGTCAACTTGTATGTGACTGCCTTGCTTCCAATGTTAGACTGAATAATATTGCTAAGTTCGCAGATGTCTTTGTTCTTGGCCGCAAGAATAGCTCATTCACTCAGCCAATCGTGATTCTTATAATTGGTTTGAATATTGGGACATACTTTTTCAACCAATTCTTCTTTTGACGTCACTAAATTGCAGAAGTTATGAGGCAATGAAATTCGTCCTGAGGTCAGATCAACCGGCATCTTTCCGTTCCCAATGTCCAGCAATTGATGCGAGAAAATCTCAGCTGATCGATCATTTTGCAGCTGGACACACATATTTGTAGTTAATTTTAACGTCTTTACATGTCGCCACAAAGTAGAGTATTTCAGGCAAGCATTTATTTTGTCTGCTGGTGTCGATCGAGGAATTACAGGTAATGTTTGCCTGAAATCTCCTGCAAGCAATATTAATGCGTCCCCAAATGGTCTGATGTTTCCACCCAGATCTTGCAATGATCGATCAAGAGCCTCGAGTGATTTTTTTGTGCGCCAATGTGCATTCATCCTAAACAATACGTTTGCATTTCTGCAATATTTTTGCCATATCGGATGCTTTGGAAATGTTGCACGTGGAGGTTTCAATGAATTGCATGTTCAATGGCAATTTCAAAGCGGAATGAGCAGTTCTTCCACCTGGTAGCAATGTCACAGCTATTCTGGACGATGCAAGAGCTAACGCTATGTCATTTTGGGATTGAATTGCTGTCAGAATCAATCTAATTCAGAATATTTTACTGGTTCCTCCTGGCACATCTAAGATTTCTCCAACCCTGTAATGACAGTTTGCATTATTTGATTGTAAATGCTTTTTTAAAAATATATATATATTTTATTTATTTTTGACAGAGAGGAAGGCAGAGGGATAGAGAGCTAGAAACATGGATGAGAGAGAAACATCAACCAGCTGCCTCCTGCACATCCCCTACCAGGGATGTGCCCGCAACCAAGGTACATGCCCTTGACCGGAATCGAACCCGGGACCTTTCAGTCGGCAGGCCGACGCTCTATCCACTGAGCCAAACCGGTTTCAGCAGTAAATGCCTTTTTGCTCAAGTGTTAGCTTAGGAATATTTGATTGCACATAGGACAAAAGATCACCCATGTTGTCATTTTATATACATATATTTTTAATTGATTTTTTTTTTTTTTACAGAGAGGAAGAGAAAGAGAGAGAGTCAGAAACATCAATAAGAGAGAACCATCGATCAGCTGCTTCTTGCACACCCCCCACTGGGGATGTGCCCGCAATCAAGGCACATGCCCCTGACTGGAATAGAATCTGGCTCTATCCACTGAGCCAAAGAGGTTTCAGCCTGTGTTATTTTGTTCTACTACACAATTCTACATTGAATGAAGCAGCAGCAGATCGATTCGATGATGGCATTCCCATTTGATTGAGAATTTTGTTCGCGATTTCTAAGCACAAATCTTTGATCATTATCAACATTGAAATGGAATCTTTTTTTTTTTTAAATATTTTTTATTAAGGTATTATCTGTGTACATAGCTTATCATTGCCCCCCCCCATAGATGCCCTCCCTCCCCAGAGTTTTGTGTCCATTGGTTGTTCTTATATGCAAGCATACCAGTCCTTCGGTTGATCTCTTATCTCCCCCAGATCTCCCTACCCTCCCCCCCCCCCCGCTGTCATTTGGCAGTCTGCCTGTTGTTTTACTGTCACTATATCTATCTTTCTGTTCATTCGTTTATAATGTTCTTTAATATCCATAAATGAGTGAGGTCATGTAGTGTTTCTCTTTCATTGACTGGCTTATTTCACTGAGCATGATGCTCTCCAATTCCATCCAGGTTACTGCAAATGATGAGAATTCCTTCCTTTTTATGGCAGCATAGTATTCCATGGTGTAGATGTACCATAGTTTTCTGATCCATTCATCTGCTGACGGGCACCTAGGCTGTTTCCAAGTCCTAGCTATTGTAAATTGTGCTGCTATGAACATAGGGGTGCATATATCCTTTCTGATTGGTCTTTCTAGTTTCTTGGGGTATATTCCTAGTAGTGGGATTACTGGGTCAAATGGGAGTTCCATTTTCAGTTTTTTGAGGAAGCTCCATACTGTTCTCCACAGTGGTTGAAATGGAATCTTAAAATTGGAAATTTGGAACTCGTCAATGGATAGTAAATTGGAAACATTGAAATGGAATCGTAAAATATTTAGTATAGCGTGGGTTGCTTTCCAACAGATGGAGCTGCTTTTTAAAAAAGCATGTTTTTACCTGTCACAGGTGTAACATCTAAATAATAGTAGGTATAAGGTATATAAAAACACGTGTATATTCGAAAGCAACGTTGTGTCAAAATTTCAAAGCAATCAGTGAAGAACTTTCGGAGATTTAAGATTTTGAACAAATGAACATTTACATTTTTATTTATATAGATGCTGTATTTTATTTTATTTTTTAAATAAGTTTTTATTTATTTACATTTTTATAATTCTTTATTGTTGAAAGTATTACATATGTCCCCTTTTTCTCCCCTTTGACCTCCTCCAGCCCACTCTATCACACCCCCTCACTCCGCACCCCCACCTCTGCCCCAGGCCCTCACTGCCCCGTTGTCTGTGGCCACGGGCCATGCATATCTATGTACTAGTATATAGAAGACTAATATGCAAAGTGTCCCCTCGGGGGTTTGACCTGGAGACCTGGAGTTCGATCACTGGCTATGACATGTGCTTACCACCAGGAGGTGGTGTGGAATAATGGAAAAGCCAGGCCAGCAGCCAGAAGGCCCCAATCAGCCCTGATCGCTGGCCAAGCCTAGGGACCCTTCCCGTGCATGGGTTTCATGCACTGGGTCTCTAGTATGCATAAGGTTCTTAGTGATTATTTCCCACCCTCCCCCACCTTCCCTCCGAGATTCTGCACTTTGTTCCAACCTTCATGTCTCTGGATCCACTCCATTCATCAGTTTGTTTTGCTACTTAGATTACACATGAGATCATGTGATACTTGTCTTTCTCTGACTGACTCATTTTACTTAGTATGATACTCTTCAGGTCCCTCCATGCTGTCTTAAAGGGTAAGATATTCTTTTTTACTACTGCATAGAATTTTTATTTATTTATTTATTTACTTATTTTATTAAGGTATTATATTTGTACATAGCTTACCATTGCCTCCCCCTCCCCACCTCCCATTTATGCCCTCCCTCCCCAGAGTTCTGTGTTCGTTGATTGTACTTATATTCATGCATACCAGTCCTTCGGTTGTTCTCTTATCTCCCCCCAGTTCTCCTTCCCCTCCCCGCTGTCATTTGACAATCTGCTTGTTTTATGGTGACTATCTCAGGACCACACGAATAGAGTCCGCTCCTCATTTGGCAGTCTGCTTGTTTTATGGTGACTATCTCAGGACCACACAAATAGAGTCTGCTCCTCCTCTGGTTCACACCGTCCCTCCCCTTGGGTCCCACTGCTTCCCCTGGGACACACGGCTCACCCGGAGCACACGGCCCCCTGGGACACATGGCTCACCAGCGGCACAAGGCCCCCTGGGATACATGGCTCACCTGGGGCACATGGCCCCCTGGGACACACGGCTCACCTGGGGCACATGGCTCACCTGGGGCACACGGCGCCCTGGGACACATGGCTCACCCGGGGAGAATTTTTATTTTTTAAGAAATATATTTTTATTCATTTCAGAGAGAACAAGAGAGAGAGATAAAACCATCAATGATGAGAGAGAATCATCGATCAGCTGCCTCCTGCAGGCTCCACACTGGGGATTGAGCCCACCTGGGCATGTGTCCTGACCAGGAATCAAACCTGACTTCCTGATTCATAGATCAATGCTCAACCACTGTGCTATGTGTTTGAGTCATGTTAGTCAAGCTCCAATGCTGTATTTTACATTCCATGACTATTTTGTAACTACCAATCTGTACTTCTCAATTCCTTCACCTTTTTCACCCAGTTCCTCAAGGACCAAACTCCCCCATCCTCATGAGTTTTGTTTTTGTTTTTTTGTTTTTTCAATTTAAAAGTGATAGGTGGTCAAGTTTAAAAGTGATATAGATTCTACATTTACATAATTTTTAAAACTGACGGATGAATAAAATAGATCTAAAGACACAGAAGCATGGAATAGAGTTTGGAATATCAGAGGTAAGGTGGGGGTGAGTGGGTGGGTGGGAAGAGAATTTATATGCAAATAAGCATAACCCATAGACACACACAATAGTGTGGTAAAGGCCTAGGGTGGGTGCAGGCTATAAGGGGTCAATAGGGGATTAGGGGAACATCTATAATACTTTCAACAATAAAGATTTTTTAAAGAGTGATGTAGAAGATGATGCAGTGCTAGACAAATATTAACACCCTATCTGAAGTTTTAACGCTAAGGGGGAAAAGCAACATGTGCTCTCTGCTTGAACAGCAGTATCTTAAGTACAATTATATATCCATTTGTCTAATCAACTAAGATTTTTTAATTTCAATTTAATTTAATATTGGGGTAGTTTATCTGATCATACTTCCTCTGATAAATGTTGTACCCACCTGATACATGCATAGTTATTACAATATTATTGACAATATTCCCTTTGCTGTATTTTACATACTCATGACTATTCTATAACTACCAATGTGTACTTCTTTATTTTATTTTATTTTTTTTATAATCCTCACCTGAAGATATTTTTTCCACCGGAGACAGTGAGATTTCATGAGGCATTCACTCTGTAGAGAACAGTACGTTCTAGAAATTCAGAATTGGAAATAGCTATGCCAACTGGTGTCCTAGGCATGTATTCTAAATTTAGATTCCTTTTCTGCACTCTCTCATCCGGTCTATTCTCTTGGCTTTCATCACTACCAGTAATGTATTAGGAAAAGAAGATGGAGGGAAATGTTGCATCTCTGTGATGGTGGTTTTCCTGTTGGGCAAGAAAAATGGTATTTCTTTGCCTTCTACATCCATTTCCTCTCCATCCTCTCACCAAGCTCCTTCAGTCTCTATACAATTTGTTTTTATCTCTATCATGCCCCTCCTACACATATCAGCCTCAATGTCTTGAACAGCTTTTTTTTTTCTCCTGGCAAGGCAAAACAGACAGACAATCAAAAAACCTACTTGAAGCTAAGCCTTGTAAAAGCTTTATAACATTTTAAATTTATTGTAGAGGTTATTTCAAGATTTCTCCTATTCTTTCATTTGGGACATGTTTCTTTGACTTTTCACTTTGTTTGTCTTCCTCTGTTTGTTTCTATGCATTAGGAAGAGCTGTCACACTACCAGTCTCTGGAGAGCAGCCTTATGTATTAGGTATCCTGTGGAGCCCAGTGGTCACGGGGGTATGCAAGTACCACATTTATCTATTCCACCATCTTTACTAGAGGCCTGTATCCAAAAGTTTTACGTTTTGATGAAGTCTAATTTATCATTTGTTTCTTGGTTTGTGTTTATTTGAAAAACATTTGCTGCCCTAGTCAGTCTTGCTCAGTGGATAGAATACTGGCCTGCAGACTGAAGGGTCCCAGGTTTGATTCTGGTCAAGGGCATGCACCTCAGTTGCAGACTCGATCCTTGGTCCCCCGGGGTTGGGGACACATGCGGGAGGGAACCAGTTGATGTGTCCGTCTGATTTTTATGTCTCTTCCCCTCTCTTCCACTCTTTCTAAAAATCAATGGGAAAATATCCTTGGGTGAGGATTAACAAAAATAAATGAACATTTACCTATTCCAAAGTTACTAAGACTTTCTCCTGTTTTCTTCAAAAATGTTATAGATTTTATTTTGACATTTCAGGTAGTTAATGTGAGTTTAATTTTCTCTGTGGTATAAGGTAACTCTCAAAAAATTTTATTTTATTTTTTTTGCATCTCAATATTCAGTATCCTAGCATTCACTTATTTAAACTCTATCCTTTCCCCCATTGAATTGCATAGGCAGTTTTGAGAAATTCAATTGACCATACATGATGGATATGTTTCTGGACTCTATTCTGTTCCATTGACCTACAGGTCTACCTTTACACCAATACAGCATTTTCTTGATTGCTGCAGCTTTATAACAACTTTTGAAATTAGAACATTTTGAAAATTTCTGTGTTTTCTCCAAAATTGTTTCAGCTATTCTCTTGTTTGTGTTGTTATTGTTGTGCCTTTGATTTGGCCACTTTTCACTGCTCCTTTGTATGCCTTGTGCTCATTTGTTGAGATGTAGGGATTTGAAAAACCAGTCAACTTGGCTAGAGATTCCGGGGCTTACTCAAACCTTTTTTGGCGATTTGTCTTCTCAGGGCTTGTGTATCTAATTTCCCAGATACAGATGTTTACCCTGCCCTGGCTCAGTCACATCGGTGTTTCTCTTTCTCTCTCCCACCCCTCTCTAAAATCAATTTAAAAAGCTTATCTTGTAGTGAGGAAAAAAATAAAGAACAAAGAACAGGTTTGCCCCAGCCACATCTCAGGAGCCCAGAATCTCCTTGTCCCTCTAGTGTCTGTCTGCGGTACTGCGGCTTCTCTGGTTCTATAACAAGATGTGGTGCTGGCCATTGTTCTCAGATGCTCCCAATCTGGCATCAAACGTACAGCTTTCCTTGCCATCAGCACTCTGAGACAGGAACCAACCCTTTGAGCAGCCCTCTTTCCCTCCCAAGGGAGAAGCTGGGAGTTGAGGGGTTTCTCCTGAAAGCTATTATGAGTTAAGATAGGCAAATGGGAAAAACTTTCCTATCTGCTTACTCAGGTCTCTTCATGGCTTTGCACTCACCTGGGGTGCTACAATATGTTAACTGATTTCTGGAGTTCTCACAAAGACAACTTGGCACTTCGAGTGTTGTTAATTCAGTGTCTCCCTGGGGGAACAAGGCCCTGGAACTTCTTATTCCACCATGATGTCACCCATTTTTTTTTAATTATTTAATTTTGGAAAATATTTGGAATTTGCAGAAAAGTTATAGACTACCACAATGAACTTTCACCTAAATTTACTAACAAAATATTAATATTTTTGCCACATTTGCTCTGTCTCTGTCTTCCATATAAACTTTTCTGAACCACTTGAAGTTGCAGACATCACATGTTTTACTCTCAGTATTTTATTGTATTTTTATTTGATTTCAGAGAGGAAAGGAGAGGGAGAGAGAGATAGGAACATCAATGATGAGAGTGAAGCATTGATTGGCTGCCTCTTGCGTGCCCCACACTGGGGATAGAGCCCAAAACCTGGGCTTATGCTTTGAACGGGAATCAAATCATGATCTCCTGGTTCCTAGATCCGACACTCAACCACTGAGCCAGGATGGCTGGGCTCACTCTCAATATTTTATGAGTACCCATTTTTGGAGACTAGAGTCATATTTGTCATATAGTGACAAGACCAAGACTCAATATCTGGCATGTTGAGTTCATTCTTTACTGTGGAAAAGGAATTTGTCATAAGACTTTTGGGATTGGTAGGTTTTCAGAGGCATACATGGATTAATATCATCGGTCAAAGTGTGGTTAGTCAGGTGAGGCTGCGTTGATTGTTTGGCACTCCAAGGCATGTTAGTTGGAGTGGGTTCAGACCTGATTGGTAGACTTTCAAAAGTGATGAGTTGCCAAAACTGGTTTGGCTCAGTGGATAGAGTGTCGGCCTGCAGACTGAAGGGTCTCGAGTTCGATTCCAGTCAAGGGCATGTACCTTGGTTGCGGGCACATCCCCAGTGGGGAGTGTGCAGGAGGCAGCTGGTTGATGACTCTCTCTCATCGATGTTTCTAACTCTCTATCTCTCTCCATTCCTCTATGTTAAAAAATCAATAAAATATATATATTTTTAAAAAGTGATGAGCTAATGCTGGTTAGATGGCTTTTAAAATTGTGTTCACTGAGATGAACTGACCAGTTGAACAGGTTTAAGACCAGTTCTAATTGTTACCTGTTATCATGGCTTCTGAACAAGCAGGCGTTTTTTCTACATTCAAGGGGACTCCTTCATTTTCAAGCCTCTCTTTTAGTCCTCATCCAGCCAAGCTGAAACCAAGACTACAAGTCCAGATCTTCACCACTGTTGTTGGTTGTTCTTAAATATAAGGTTTCTTCAGGGAGACTTTATTTTTAATTTGCACACTGATTATTGTGATTTTTATCTTGATTTTTGTCTCTGAATCATTTGTTGAGTCATTGTTAATGCAAATGCCTGTGTGCAGAAATCCATTTTGGTCAACAGATATTGATCAACAGTGAGACAAACAAATAAAACTGGAAGTACTTATAATATTAAAAGGGAAAGGAAGACACTTTCCAACCATGAACCAAGGTTTCACAAGTCTGATTAATGAAACAAGTATTAACTCCCTGACTCTTAGTCAGTTTGTGTTTTCTTTTAGCTTAGATATAGATGGTTTTATCTCAGCTAATGTGTTGCCTGCGCAGCAGAAGTTTGAGTAATGGCACAGACTTCTTGCTAGCTGGCCAAAAAAAATTCTTAAGATATTCTATTCTTAGAACCCTATACAGCTCAACCAAAGTGAAGAAACACTTTTAAAAAATTTATTTTTATTTTTTATTGTCACCTTAAATTGTGCTTCTGGATAGTGGAAAACTACTCTGGGGAATCTCTTCCCAGAAAGTGTTTTATCCTTCAGAATATTTTTTTTCAAGATCTGTATTTCATTGAGAGTACAGAAATTATACCCAGAGAATGTCCTATTGGTCAATTAACCCTGGTTCTGGGCCAGCATTGAAGAGACTGATCTTCACATAGGAACAATAATCCAGGAGGTGCCCCAGGAAGATGATTAATCTCAGACAGTGGATTGCAGATCTAGTGCCTCTGGGTGTAGTTATGAGAAACAGTTACTGCTATAGCCCAAGAATAGTTTTATCCCCCTCTCCTAAGAAAAGAACATTTTCTTCATTATTGTAAACAATAATAACTTAATTTTATATAATATATTTTGTTATATATTGTTAAATAATATATTGTACATAATATTAATAGTTATATAATTATTAATATCTGTTATAATTTTCCTATAATAAAGAGGTAATATGCAAATTTACCATCATTCCAACATACAAGATGGCCACCCCCATGTGTCAAAGATGGCCACCCTCCAGTCGACACAAGATGGCCACCACAAGATGGCTGGCAGAGGAGGGCAGTTAGAGGTGACCAAGCCTGCAGGGGAGTACAGTTAGGTGTTATCAGGCTGGCAGGCAGAAGTGGTTAGGGACCAGGCAGGGAGGTGAGCATATGAGAGCCAGCAGTCCTGGATTGTGAGAGGGATGTCCAACTTCACTTGAGGGGGTCCCAGATTGGAGAGGGTTCTCCAGACTGGAGAGGGTGCAGGCTGGGCTGAGAGACACTTCCCATCTCCCCACTCCCACTATGCATGAATTTCATGCACCAGGCCCCTAGTAGTTTCTATAAACAGTTTAGTGAGGCACTCTTATCAGTTATTGTTGGGAACCTCCCAAAATCTAAGTTCCAGAGGCCAGCCAAGTGCTAACCTTACAAACTGTCCTTTTCAAGGATAGCAGTTCAAACCTGCTATACTGATTGTGTTCTGCACAACGTTGTATCACGGACAAAGAATATTCCTCTGATAATGAAAGCAAAATATCAGTTACAGCCCTGGCCAGGTAGCTCAGTTGGTTAGAGAGTCATCCCAATACTCCAAGGTTGCAGATTTGATTTCCAGTAAAGCATATACAAGAAACAATCAATGCATGCATAAATAAGTAGAACAACAAATTAATGTCTCTCTCTCTCAAATCAATTCTAAACATTTAGAGATTGAATATATGTATGTATACACACACACACACACATATGTATGTTACAGTTGAGACATTAAGTTGTTAGAAAACTTGAGTGGTTCTATTAAAACAAGTTAAATAAAGTTTATTTCTTCTTAAGTCTGACAAAATTACTGTATATTTTCAAATTTGTCTTGTCTTTTTTTCTCAAACAATCTGACACTGTCACTTTTACTGTAACACAAACTTTTTCCCCTGTTTTTTTTCTTTATATAAAAATATGTTTTTATTGATTTCAAAGAAGAATGGAGAGAGTGAGAGAGATAGAAACATCAATGATAAGAGAGAATCATTGATTGGTGCCTCCTGCATGCCCCCTACTGGGGATTGAGCCCACAACTGGGCATGTACCCTTGGCCAAAATCAAACCTGGGACTCTTCAGTCCATAGGCTGACGCTCTATCCATTGAGCCAAACCAGCTAGGGCGTTATTTATTTTTTAAAGCTACTTAGCAATGCTAAGCCAAACATTAGATATTTTCTATACTGGCAAATTCACATTTTAATTAAGTTTTTTAAAAATTAAATCCCCTAAGTCAGATTTCAGCCCATTTATAAAAAGGGAAGGGAAGGCAGATTTTACTTAAGGTATTGAATGTAACCCAGACTATTGCTGGAAAGTTTCCAAAAGTCTATTTGGTAATTTTATCGGTTAACAATTTTTAATCTTTTTCTACCTTTTAAAAGAAAGGCTTATATAGTTGCTTTATGTAATGTTTTTTGTTTTGTTTTTACTTAAAAATTTTCACAGTTAAATTATTAAAATCTCATGCCTTGTTGACCTAAAACATTTTTCCCTTTGGTGGGGTTTACAATTTAATTAAATTAGTTGGTATAGGTCTGTGGTGCAGGATAATTAGTATCTCTAACAGTCCTGGATTCTATAGCAAAATTTTGTCTCAATAACGATTAGCAAATTCTTTAATTATAGAATACAGGCAATATTCTATAATTAGATCTTCTTTATTTTGAAACAGTTTATCTGCTTTCCTTTGCTTCTCATGGCATTGCCATTTGAAGAACATATGCCAGTATTTTTGTTTTTTACTTTTTTCTTTTTTATAAAGGATCCTTCAACATGGATTTTTTAAAAATTCTTTCCCCATAGATAGATTCAGGTTCTGGCCAAAGAAGTGATATTATTTCCCCAGTGAATCACATCCCAGAATCTCTGAATATCAGTTTGTAACAGTTTGGGGATTTTCATAGATGTTTCCACTGTAAAGTTACCATTTATCTCTTTTGTTTGATAAGTATCTTATGGGGAGATATATATTTTGAAACTGTGCTCCCCATCTGACTTTTGGTCAGTGGTCTTTCTACCTACTGATTTAGCATCTATTGAGTTCTTGAGTCAATTATTACTATCATGGTTGTAAAATGGTGGTTTCCTAACTCTATCTTCCCTTTCACTCATTTGTATTTTTAGTACCAATACAGGTTTGTGGATTTTCTTTGACTCAGTGATTTATAATCCAGTCTTCCAGATTCGGTCAGGGAAAGCCCTCAAAACTGGCTCCGGAGTCCTTTTAATAAGTCCCCATCATTTTTAAGCACTTGTTTACTTCCTGGCACAAAAAGATACAATAGGCTTTTCTTATACTTTCTCACCCCCAGCCCTGGAATTAGTAATTTCTCCAAGTAAGTCTGGTTCCTTTTAGTAAAACTTTCCCCCCTCATTAAATATATTTTGAATATCACTATATATTATTACATACATAGCTGCATAGTATTATTCAGTATAGATGTACCACAATCTATTTAACATGTCTTCATTAATTGTTTCTAATCTTTTTTTTTTTTTACAAACAATTCTACAATGAACAAAAGTCTTGTCAAAATAATATAAATGGAGCTGAAACCGGTTTGGTTCAGTGGATAGAGCGTCAGCCTGCGGACTGAAAGGTCCCTGGTTTGATTCCGGTCAAGGGCTTGTACCTTGGTTGCGGGCACATCCCCAGTAGGGAGTGTGCAAGATGATTCTCTCTCATTGATGTTTCTCTCTATCCCTCTCTTTTCCTCTCTGTAAAAAATCAATAAAATATTTTTAAAAAATAATATAAATGGAGCTACTCTCAAATGGAGCTGCCAGAGGTGCAGGGGCGAGTTAGAAGGGGTCAATGGGGAAGAAAAGGGGATATAGGTAATACTTTCAACAATAAAGATTAAAAAATAGAATAAAATAAAATGGAGCTGCCAGAGGAATTGCCCTGCATGTCCTTTGTCTCAAATGTTAAAACAGGGCAAAATAAACTTGGTATTGTGCCTACAGCAGCAAGGCGATCCAAAGAACTGTTTGCAAAGATAACAAGAAAGCAGTTATTATGACAACTGGACAAATGACTACCAGACTGAAAATTAAAAATATCTTTTAGAATTAGTGTCACTATATTATGTCATCTGCCTCAATAGAAATGCCTTTCTTCTAATGATGTAATTGTTCCCCTTCCCTTTCTCCTAAATACCCTTTGCCTCTGTCTCCTAAGGGAACATTATATGGGCTTCTGCCTGAGTTAATGATTCCTGAATAAATGATTCCTGAATATTTGCCTCTCACTCCAAAAGGCTTTTGTTTTTTACTTATTTTTTTCTCTTAAATTTTTATTTATTTATTTCAAAGCATAAGGAAGAGGGAGAGACAGAAACATCAATAATGAGAATCATTGGCCAGCTGCCCCCTGCATGCCCCCTACTGGGCATTGACCCAAATAGAACCCAGAACCTTCAGTCCTCAGGGCAGTGCTTTATCCACTGAGCCAAACCAGCTAGGGCACTTTTGTATTATTTTTAAAACATATTTTATTGGGGGCCCTTTCCCCCTCCTTACTTGGGAGTTTGTTCTTTTCCTCTTCCCGTGTGGGAGTCTGTACTTGTCCGTCAATAAATCTCCACCTTTGCTATACCAAAATCAAACAAAAACATTTTATTGATTATTTTACAGAGAGGAAGAGAGATGGAAACATTGATGAGAAAGAAGCATCAGCTGCCTCCTGAACACCTCCTATTGGGGATGTGCCCACAACCGATGTACATGCCCTTGACTAGAATTGAACCTGGGACTCTTCAACCCGCAGGCTGACGCTCTGTTCACTGAGCCAAACCGGTTAAGGCACACTTTTGTATTTTTAAGTTAACATTCTACATACTTTAGTTTGCATGTGAATAAGTATATTTGTAAAATAATCATCTAGAAGGGAAATTTTTGTATCAAAGACTTTGAGAATTTTTAATTTTAATAAATAATGCAAATTGTCCTTCCTAGAGGCTGTATTTATATTTCCATCAGATCATATGAAAGCAGACAATCAAGCTTACAAATTTATTTTTTTAAATACATTTTTATTTATTTCAGAGAGGAAGGAAGAGGGAGAGAGAGATAAAAACATCAATGATGAGAGAGATTTATTGATTGGCTGCCTCCTGCATGCCTCCTACTGGGGATCGAGTCCGAAACCTGGGCATGTGCCCTTGACCAGAATCCAACCCAGGACCCTTCAGTCCGCAGGCCAACACTATATCCACCGAGCCAAACTGACTAGGGCCCAAGCTTACAAATTTAAGTCAAATTTCTGTTTTATCAATAGCACAGTTAGAAGATTTAAAATGTTCTAAATGCATTAGTTTACTAGAATAGGCAGTTTAAAAAATTTTTTTTTCTTAATCTTTGATCAAGAAAAATAGGGCATTTAATCCTGCCCATGAGCAGGCATGGTGATGAATTCAAACGGGACTAATTTTCTAAATTTGTGATTACATTCTTTTTCCACAAAGGCCTTAAGCATAATAATGAGTCACTTTCCCTTTTGGCTCCTCGAAGCTGTCAGTTTAAATTATGTTTCTAGGTGCGCTCCCTCCTGGGAGCTCACCCCTGCCTTTCCCTTTTCTCTTCTTCCCCCAACTCCCCTTCCTGCCCCTGCCCCAGGCACTTAAAAGAAAAAAAAAGAAAAGAAAAAAATTGTTTCTAGTTCCTGAGCTTCTAAAATATTTTGTTTTCTCTCCACGTTTTGAGATGTAAACAAAGGATTTCTGTTATACATAGGTGGGTTCTCTCAAAAATGGATATTTGTATTCCAATTACAAATAAAAGTAATAGTTAAGAGCTATCATTCAATGTTAAAAAAAAAAAAGTGTACCTTGAGCACAGTAGGAATCTCAAACTTTGGAACTGAATCCACTCACTCAGAGAGAGAGAGAGAGAGAGAGAGAGAGAGAGAGAGAGAGAGAAGAAGGAGGGGGGAAAAGGAAAGAGAGAGAGAGAGAGAGAGAGAGAGAGAGAGAGAAAGAAAGAGAGAGAGAGAGAGAGAGAGAGAGACATGGCTATGAGACACATCGATTGGTTGACTTCTACACACGTTCCAATCAGGGGCAGGGATAGAGCTTGCAACCAAAGCAAGTGCCCTGACCAGAATCAAACCCAACGCTCTAACCACTTCAGTCCACGGGCCGACGCTCTATCATTATTAGATAGCTAAACAGGCCAGTGCTAACTGCCATTTATTGACTTTTGATGTTGGTGTATTTCTTCTCATTTACTGATGAAGACATGGTGAAGCTAACTATTTTTCTGAAAGATCTCAGTTTTCACAGTGGTAGAGTATTTGCCTTCTCGTCTATCTGACTTCAAAGCTAGGTTCGTTACATTAACAATAGTAATTTGGGTTACAGATGGATACTTTACTTTATTGAATGAATAACTATAGGAGTCCTTTAAGTAGTGCACTTCCATTGGACTCTTTCTGTATTTATATGCTTTTAAAAAAAATTGATTTCAGATAGGAAGGAAGAGGGAGAGATAGAAATATCAACGACGAAAAAGAATCATCGATAGACTGCCTCACGTATGCCCACAACTTGAGCATATGCCCTGTCCAGGAATCCAACTGTGATCTTCTGGTTCATAGATGGATGCTCTACCACTGAGCTACGCCAGCTGGGCTCCATTGGACTCTTTATATTGAATTTTCTTGGAATGCTCAAGAGTAGATCTACCATGAAAACTTTACCACCATACTGCTTTAGGCAGAGTAGAGCTCATTAAATGTTGATACATAAATGTAGCTTAAATAGATTAGTTTTGGAGTTACACGTGACTGTGTTAAAGTTCTCTACTCTTTAAGCTTCACATGCTCATTTGTAAATCTGGGGAGAGTGTTTTTTCACCTTAAACCACTGTAAGGAGTAAAGGAGATAATGTATAGAAGGCATCTAGCACTCAATAAAAAGTAGTTTTAAAAAGAACAATGTTACAATCCTGAAATGCTACATTTAGGGTACAAATTGGGATTTTAGGTAGATACTGGGTGGACAGATAATTATTAGATTCATTAGGACCAGTAGGGCAAGTAGGAGAAAGTAGTCATTTAGAGACATAAGGTTATAGACTTGGTATTTGCTGTGTGATATTTGATATGTGGTTAAAGACAAGAATATGGAAGTTAGAAAGGAGTATTGGATTGCGAGTGGAAGTCTTTTACTTCTGAAAGTGTTCTGAGGAGAAAAAGAAATAAAGTATTTGAAAGGCAAAGAAGACAGAAATTGTATATCAGTTGAACAACTACCTGAAAAGATAGATGCAGGAGGCAACTGATGGATGAATCTCTCATCATTGATGTTTCAATCTCTCCCTTTCCTTTCCTCTCTATATATGAGGGGAGCAACAAATTAATAGTTAAGAATTGATTTTCATTAAGGATTTACAACCAAGATCCCACCCTTGACCACGTGGGGACTAAAAGAAAGCAGATCCTCAGGGGATACTTAAATCTACTGAATCACAATGTCTAAGGCAAGGGCGGGACCCAGAGATCAGCAGTTTAATCAGGAATGTCTTCAGGCCATTGTTATGTACAGTTAAAACTGGAGAACCTTGGGCCTCACCCCTTTTCTTTTCTTTTTAAAAATGTTTATTGATTTCAGAGAAGAAGGGAGAAGGGAGAGACAGAAACCTCAATGCTGAGAGGGAATCATTGATCAGCTTCCTCCTCCACACCCCCCACCTGGGGATGGAGCCCACAACCCGGGCTTGTGACCTTCACCTTGATGTGAACCCAACTCAGGACCTTTGGGTTTGTGAACAGATGCTCTATCCACTGAGCAAAACCAGCGAGGGCAACCTTTTTCTTCACTTTTACCTGAAGTGGGTAGGTGCCCCTACCACCCCTATTTTACGGAGGAGGAAACTGAGACAATAGGGTGATGAACTTACTAAAGCTTAAAAGAGTAGAGAACTTTAACGCAGTCACGTGTAACTCCAAAACTAACCTACCGGCGTATTTGCCGGCGTATAAGACGATTTTTTGGCCCTGAAAAATACGTATTTACCGGCGTATAAGAGACTGGGCGTATAAGACGACCCCCTAACATTTCCACTAAAAAATACAGAGTTTGTTATATACTCGCCGTATAAGACTACCCCCCACTTGGAGGCATATTTTTCAGGCAAATACGGTATGTAAGCTACATTTATGTATCAACATTTAACGAGCTCTACTCTGCCTCAAGCAGTATGGTGGTATAGTTTTCACGGTGGATCTACTCTTGAGCATTCCAAGAAAATTCAATGTTGCAAACACAGCAGTGCGGTTATCTCCTCTTGCTAAATGTTGATCCCATGCCCACACTTCAGCAAGCATTGCACTCTGGAGTTCGGAAACCACCGGAAGGCTCCCTCTATTTGGCCTGGTGAACTGGGAGATGCATTACCATTTTAATTAAGCCCGCCCCGGTGAAACTGAGACCAGAACACCTCCGGCCCCGGGTGTGACCTGCCTGCCCCGCAGGGCAGGGCCGCGCAGCAGGCGGGGCGGGGCGGGGCGGGGCGGGGCGGCGCTCGACGACCTCGGCGCGCCGCCCCCGCCGCCTGTTGGACCCGCTCGAGGCTCGCCTGCCCGGCCTGCCCACTCCCGCGCGCTCCCGGCCCGCCCCCGCCGCCATCTTGGCCTGGGCAGGAGCGGGCTGCACGCGTGAGTAAACAGCCCACGCCGGGGTTAGAGCGGAGGCCCGGCCGCGTCCGTCCGGGCGGTGCGGGAAGCGGCGGAGGAGGACGCGCTCCTGACCTTCGTACGTGGCGGTACGTGGCGGGGTCGCGCGGCCCGGCCGCGGGGAGCCCCCCGCCGGGCGCCCCCTCCGCCCCCTCGCGGCGGGACGCCTCCGCTCCCGGCGCCTCCCGCCCCACGCCGGTCTCCTCCCCCTGTTGAAAGCGGCCCGGGAAAGCGGTGGCGGGAGCGGGCCCGGATGCGCGTTGCGAGGCGCCGGGGGAGGTTGGGGCGCGGAGGGTCCGTGCGCCCCGGGGCGGAGGGTGCGGACGGGGTCGGTGGGCCCGGGAGGCCCCGGGCGGGCGGCGGGCGGCGGGCGCGCGGGGCCGGGGCCTGGGATCCCTCCCGGCGGGGCGGCGCGGGGTCCCTGCCGCCGGTCACTGGATGTTCTTCTCCTCTTCCGGCCGGTGCCGCAGGGCGGCCGACATGACGGCCCCGGGCCAGAGCCCCCTCGCGCCGCTCCTGGAGACCTGGGAGGACCCCGCCGCCTCCTGTGGCGAGCAGACGGACGCGTACCTGTCCCTGACCAGGTGAGGCCGCCGCGGGGAGGCAGGGGGCGGGCGGGCTGGGGGCTCTTGGGGGCCGCGGGGCCGGGGTGGGTGGGGGGCACGCTGGACCGGAGTGTGTGTGTGTGTGAGAAGCCGGCCGGGGTCGCGGCCCGGGGTGGGGGGTGGGGGCGGAGGGTGCGGGTGGGGGCGCGGGTGCGGGAGGCGCAGCCGCACCGCCCCAGGTGCACGCTCAGGTGTGCGTCCGGAAGGAGGAGGTCCGCGCCTGCGCCTCGCCGTCGGAGAGGCTTTAAAAGTTTGGTTGGAAGTGGGCATGCTGCATATGGCCGGAGGAGTGGTTTTCCGGGGAAGGCGCGCAGGTCCTGGGACGGACAGTGGGGCAACCCAGCATTTGTCTTTTATTTATTTATTTATCTATTTAAATATATTTTATTGACATTTTGCAGAGAGGAAGGGAGAGGGATAGAGAGCTAGAAACTTCGATGAGAGAGAATCATCCATCAGCTGCCTCCTGCACACCCCCTACCGGGGATGTGCCCGCAACCAATGCACATGCCCTTGACTGGAATCGAACCCGGACCTTTCAGTCCACAGGCCGACACTACCACTGAGCTAAACCGGTTTCGGCCAGAATTTGTCTTTTAAATCGAGTTTTATTTGAATCGCAAATGCTTTGTAATATTCCCCCCCCCCCCCCGTTTTTGGCTTTTTTTTTCTAAAATAAATATTTTTAAAAATATATATATTTTATTGACATTTTACAGAGAGGAAGAGAGAGAGATAGAGAGCTAGAAACATCGATGAGAGAGAATCATCGACCAGCTGCCTCCTGCACACCCCCTACCGGGGATGTGCCCGCAGCCAATGTACATGCCCCTGACCGGAATCGAACCCCGGGACCTTTCAGTCCGCAGACCGACGCTCTATCCACTGAGCCAAACCGGTTTCAGCCAGAATTTGTCTTTTAAATCGAGTTTTATTTGAATCGCAAATGCTTTGTAATATTCTCCCCCACCCCCTACCCACACACCATGGAGTTTTCTGCACTTGGACATGGCGGGGAGAGGATAGCAACTGGTATAAAATGATCCAGGTTGTGCCTCTGCGACCAGGGAGAGGTGTCTCTGTTGCCTCTTCACCCAGAGGAACTGTTGTTGAAACTTGCACAGTGAATGCGAAAGTAATTGTGAAGGTGGTGGTCGTTAATTTTTGCTTCAGATGTATGTTGCCTTCTGTACTTGAGTACCTTAGCACTAGATCAGGTTAACTTTAAACGTTAGGGAGTGATTATACTTTTGTGTCTGTTTGCATAAGCTCTTTTATTTTTGCTTTTAAGTCGTATTACTGGAGAAGATGGAAAAGAAGTCATTATAGAAATCGAGAAAAAACTTCCTCGGTTATGTGAAGTTTTAAAGGTATGTGTCTGTTTATTAGTAATTTTTTTTTATTTGTGGGGAAAAGTTTTACCAGTTTACTCATAGAAACTTTGAATTTAAATAAAATTAAAGCATATTATAGTACCCTGAGTTCCCTTATAGTTTTCTCTCATTTAATTAACTCAGTGTCCCTGTAAAGTTACTCTTTGGTCCCCATTTTGCAGAACAGATTGGTTTAATTTGTCCAAGGCCATTTGAATCCAAAACCTTTGCTCTTAATTTAAAAGCAGTAATCGGAGATTATTTAATCTGTTTTACCTTCTTTTGTAGGAATGTACTCCTAAGTACGTAATGACTTCATAATTTTGTTTTTGGTGTATTTATCTTCACACACCCATAGTTTTGCTACTCTTGTCTGTCCACCCAGTATCTATTACAGTAATAAAAAAAGTTACTCTAGCCCTATCCGGTTTGGCTCTGGATAAAGCTATGGCATGCGGACTGAAAGGTCCCAGGGTCTATTCCAGTCAAGGGCATGTACCTTGGTTGCAAGCACATCCCCAGTAGGGGGTGTGCAAGAGGCAGCGGATCCATGTTTCTCTTTCATTGATGTTTCTAACTCTATTCCCTCTCCCTTCCTCTCTGTAAAAAATCAATAAACAAATTTTAAATGTTACTCTTGTGATGTTGGTGTAAATAAACTATGCTGCCAGTCCTATAAAAGTATATCACATATAATTATGTGCAGTGCATATAATACTTGATAATAATCTGTGATTTACTGACTTATGTATTTACTATATTATAGTTATTAATCATTATTTTAATGTGCACTCTTCCTGTTTAAGTGCTGTAAAGCTGTATAATAGCCTGGCAGCAGCCTCAACTCATACCACATTACCACATCTCTTAATTGTATCGTTTTTTCTTGTGCTTGACTTAATCTCATGTTTCTTAAAGGCTTGTAGCCAAGGAGCAGCAGGTTATATCATACTAGAAATTCATGCATAGGAGAGGTATCACTCAGCCCAGCCTGAACCCTCTCCAATCTGGGAACCTTTGAGGGATGTTTGACTGCCAGTTTAGGCCTGATCCCGGTGGACTGCTGGCTCCCAACCACTCACTTGTCTGCCTGCCTGAATGCTCCTAACCACTTCTGCCTGTCAGCCTGATCACCCCCTAACCACTCCCCTGCCAGCCTCATAGATGCCTAACTGCTCTACTGCTGGCCTGATTACCCTTAGCTGCCTTTCCCTGCAGGCTTGGTCCCTCCAACTGCTCTCCTCTGTCTGGTCACCCCTAACTGCCCTCCCCTGCAGGCCTGATTGCCCACAACTACCCTCCCCTGCCGGCCATCTTGTGTACACATGGGGGCAGCCTATCTTGTGTCTTGGAGTGGTGGTCAATTTGCATATTACTCTTTTATTAGGATAACCTAGGCATGTAGTAGACTATACCTTCTAGGTTTGTATGAGTGTGCTCTATGATGTTCGCACAATGACAAAATTTCCTAATGTTGCATTTTTCAGAACATGTCAGTTACTAAGTTGCACAAGACTATTTGATGTAATAAAAACATGGATTTTCATATATTTAGTATTTGACAACTGGTAGGGTCAGGAGCTCAATTGTCTGCATTTCGTATCATGATGCACTGTTTTTGATAGGGTTTGTAACTAAAATACCTGATGAATAATTACAGTTGACTGTTGAACAACTTGGATTAGACATTCAACCCTTTCTTCCTCCTTGTAGTAAAAAATCCACTTATATTTTTTGACTTCCCTAGAACTTAACTATATTTAGAAATGTCTGGGTGAGCACAGTACTGATAGGACAGTCAACAGAAGCTTTATATGTTAATTACTAAGCACTAAAAGGATATTTGAATTCTTTTAGAATAGGAATCATACTAGGTGAAATGTGTTATTTAGAATTCTGCTAGTATTGTTTCTATGAACCCACAACATTCTTGAAGGTAAGACGCCATTTTTAAACCCTTTCAGGCATTTAAGTTTATTTACAGACACATGCTAGCTATTATCCAGGAGATTTAGTAGTAGCTTGAAGTCTTTTCTTTTTTTCTTTTTAAATATGTCTGAATTGATATTTTAGAGAGGAAAGAAGAGAGAGATAGAAACATCAATGAAACTGGCCAATGTTGCTCAATGGTTGAGTGTTGACCTATGAAATAGGAGGTCATAGTTCGATTCCCAGTCAAGGCACATGCCCAGGTTGCAGGCTCATGCCGTGATTGAGCTGGCAACCTCACTCTGAGACCCTTTATGTTTGAGTCTGTTCCTTATCCATTATGGAAGGGCTTTATTGTTTATTTTCTGTCTAGTACTTTAGCATCTTCCATTTGGTTGACTTTTCCTTTGCTTTTAGATATGTGGAAATTTTTTCTTATCTTTTTAAGAAAAATGTTCTTTTTTGTTATCTTTTTAAAAATATATATTTTTATTGATTTTTCATAGAGAGGAATAGAGAGGGATAGAGAGTTAGAAACATCGATGAGAGAGAATCATCGATCAGCTGCCTCTTGCACACCCCCCACTGGGGATGTGCCCGCAACCAAGGGACATGCCCTTGACCAGAATTGAACCCAGGACCTTTCAGTCTGCAAGCCAACGCTCTATCCACTGAGCCAAGCCGGTCCCGGCTTTTGTTATCTTTTATTTATTGATTTTTTATATAGGAGGGGGGGAAGGAGAGAGAAACATTGATTTTATTCCATTTATGTATTCATTGGTTCCTTCTTGTATATGTGCCTTGATAGGGATCAAACCTGCAACCTTGGTTTATTAGGGCAACACTAACCAACTGAACTACCTACCAGGCCATGGCCAAGAAAAATGTTCTTTATTTAGTTAATCTTTATATAGTTTCCCTCTTTGTCAAGCTATATATATGGATTCCTGGTATTATTTCATTTACTTCAAAAAATTTATTGATTGGTTTGATTAAAATGTAATTTTGCTTTTTAATCAAACTTTGCTCTCTAAAGATTGGTTCACAGTTGTACTCATTTGTAACAAGTGTTTTTATTTTATTTTTCCTATAGGCTCACATTTCCAGTCAAAACTCAGAGCTCAGTTGTGCTGCTCTACAGGCCTTGGGGTTTTGTTTATATAATCCCAAAATTACCTCAGGATTATCAGGTAGTTAAATTTATTATGCCTTAATATTTTAAGAGTTTATAAGTATAGCTGAAACTGGTGTGGTTCAGTGGTAGAGCGTTGGTCTGCCGTCTGAGGGGTCCCGGGTTCGATTCCGGTCAAGGGCATGTACATTAGTTGCGGGCACATCCCCGGTAGGGGGTGTGCAAGAGATAGCTGGTTGATGTTTCTCTCTCATTGATGTTTCTAGCTCGCTCTCTCCCTTCCTCTCTGTAAAATAATCAATAAAATATATTTTTTAAAAAGTTTATAAGTATACTTTGATGTTGTGAAAAGTACTTTTCTGTTATAAATATATATTTTAAAAATATATCAATATATTTTTAAAATTTTATTTTAGGTGTTTTTTTTTTGTTTTGTTTTGTTTTTGAGAGAGAGTTAAAAACATTGATGTGAGAAACATTAATTAGTTGCTTCCTATATGCATCCCAATTAGGAATCGAACCCAAATCTGGGTATATGTGTGCCCTTAGTGTGATTCAAATTAGCAGCCTTTCAGTGCATAGGACAGTACTCAACCAACTGAGCCACACTGAACAGGGCTGATAACATAATTCAGTCATTCAGATTGTTACTGGAATGATTTTATTTTTTCTTAAACATAGCCCTTTGATAATTGTAAAATTTACTCTAAAAGAAAATAAGCTTATTTATAAATGTTATGAAAGCTTGAACTTTCTCCTTTGGAAACTCTTATCTGCTTTAGAAGTTAGTAATTTAGATGGTCATTTATTTTGTAGAAGCACATACAGTAAGGAATAGTCTGAATTAGAATGTTTTTATATAGTAGTAAGTGGGATGATTTGGAACTAAAAATGGTAATGAAAACAAGACTTAACTGATGCTTTCTAGGTTTTAAACTAATCTAATTATTGCTCTAAGTTAGCAGTTTGACATGGTAAAGGAAACCTAGGAAATGATCTTTAGAGAAGGGAAATCAGGAATTAGGAAATAACATGTCAGATAGTTGTTAACATCTGTTTTCTGAGGGAGAAGTTTAGCTCTTTTTAATGTACAGAGTGAGGGAAAAGTAGGTTTATAGTTTATATGGAAAATAATAAATAATAATTCAAGAAGAATCTTTAACATGCTCACAACTCTAAATTTACTTTTGCCTCACCCTGTATAGAAATGGTAGCAATCTAAAGTAGTTCATTTTGAGACAGACGTAGGGTTTGTAACATCTTGTCAAAAATTATCTTGTATATTCAAACCTACTAATGATATCTATAAAATTAATTGCACGAAATATCTGATTTAGAGGCAACTATTTTCTCTAAGTGTACCATCTTCCCTATTTTTGTGTTTTTGGAAAGTAGTTTGATAGCAGCATTGGTTCTTTGGTACTTCTCTTTGGATATGCATTTAATTTTTTCTCTATTTTTATATTTGGTGTTTTAAAGGATATAAACTATTCCACATAATTAAAGCTCTTTGTTTTTCAGAGAAAAATATTCAAGAACTGCTTTCAAAATTGACTGATAATGTTAAGAGTTCAGACAAAAATGTACGTACGAGGGCACTTTGGGTGATATCCAAGCAGACATTCCCCACTGAAGTTATTGGCAAAGTAGTGAGTATAGTTTTCATATGTGTCTTCTTAAATACATCCCATTAAAAAAAAATTCAGGTTTAATTGATTTGTATTTATTTTGTTCTATCTGTTAGGTACCCAATATAATTGACTCATTAGAAACCGTATTTAATAGAGGAGAGATGCATTCTGCTGTTGTTGATTATGAAGCATTAAATGTCATCATAAGGTATGAATTTGGATGCTCTGCAAATTAGAAGAATCCTTCAAGAAGTTCAGAATTTACTTCAAGGAGAGCACTTTTGGGACTTGAATTAGAGTAATAAAGTCTTGGTTAGGCTTCTGCTAATACAATTCTGGGTTTAAAAATTATTTCTTGCTTTAGCTGGTTTGGGTCATTAAATAGAGCATCAAAGTATGGACTGAAGAGTGCTGGGTTGGATTCCAGTTAAGGGCACATGCCTGGGTTGCTGCAGCTGATCAGTGATTCTCTCATCATTGATATTTCTATCTCTCTCCCTTCCTCTCTCTTCCTCTCTGAAACCAATAAAAAAATATTTTTTTAAAAAAGGAAGAGATGATGAATTTATAGTAAATGTAAATATATTGAAAAATGTGTTTCTGACCTAGCAGGCATGGCTTAATGGTTGAGCTTCGACTTATGAAGCAGGAAGTTAATGTCCAATTCTCAGTCAGGGCACATGTGCAGGTTGCAGGCTCAATCCCCAGTGGGTGGTGTGCAGGAGGCAGCCAAGAAATAATTCTCTCATCATTGATGCTTCTATTTCCCTCTCCCTCTTCCTTTCTGGAGTCAATAAAAAAATATTTTTAAAAGTTATTTCTGTTAAAGCTTTTGAAAGAGTTAAAAAAAAAAAGTAGACTAAGTGAGTTATAGTGGGTAATTAGGATATAACTAACAGTGCTTAATAGGAGATGGCAGAAGAAGAAAATCCCTACTTCTCATTCTGCTCTTGGTTGATATGCTTTGTCTTACCTTTGCTTTAATGCTTTCTTTAGTAGTTGAGCCATTTGCTCTAATTAAATGTTCTGATGCCCTCATTGATGCTCACATTATATCACAGTTCTCTGCCTGTCCCATAAAAATACTGAATTTAATGATATAAAAACTAGAGGTCTGGTGCATGAAATTCATGCAGAGTTGGGGGACCACTCAACCCAGCCTGGACCCCCTCTCCAATCCAGGATCCCTCTCACAATCCTAATTGTTCACCTGCCTGCCTGCTTTGCCCTTGATCGCCCCTAAATGCCCCCCCTCCTGCCAGCCCGGTTTCCCCCAACTCTGCCCCCCCTGCCCTCCTTGCTGGCTTGATCTCCCCCAACTGTCCCCCTAACTGTCCCCCCGACCTGGCCGCCCCACGCAGCCTGTTTGGTTGTTACTGTCGGGGCTTAGTGACCATTTTGCACATTATCCTTTTATTAGTATAGACTAGAGCAGCCATGGGCAAAACTACGGCCTGTTCGGCTGTTCTATCCGGCCTGCGGAACTGAAAGACCGGAGGATTCTCTTGCTCTCCCCTCTGCTCCTTCACCAGCAGCCCAAGATGAGAGTGCCAGCACGGTCAGGTTGCTTTTGTTCCGGCCCTCCGGTCCAGTTTAAGAACCCATTGTGGCCCTCGAGTCAAAAAGTTTGCCCACCCCTGGACTAGAAGCTCAGTGCAAGAAATTTGTGAACAGGGGCAGGGGGTCCCCTGAGCCCAGCCTAGACCTCTCTACTCTGGGACCCCTTGGGGAATATCCAACTGCCGGTTTCAGCCTCATCCCTGGGATTGGATATCCCTCTCACAGTCCGGGGCCGCTGGCTCCTAACTGCTTACCTCGTTGCCTACCTGATCACCACTAACTGCCCCCCTTCCCCCCTGCTGGCCTGGTCTCCCCCCCCCTCCCCCCCGCCTGTTTGCCCCTCACTGCCCACCTCTGCCAACCTGGTCATCCCATGCAGCCTGCTGGTCAGTTGTTTGGTCATCCCTTGCTAACCCCCCTGCCAGCCTGGTTGTCTCACACAGCCAGCTCTGGTTGTTACTGTGAGGGGATTGTGATCAATTTGTATATTACCTTTTTATTAGTATAGATAATTAGTATTTAAAAGAACTTTAAAGACAAAATACCTTTTTTTTAAAAAAAATGTATAAGAATATGGAAGTAGAAAAATTAGCCAGAAAAATTAAATTTTTTTTTTGTGTGTGAATATATGTACATATTCTAAAACAAGTGTTCCATACCATTCATATTTCTGTGCATGCTGCTTATTTTCCTGGTAGTTTAGACATAAAAGGTGAGGTCAAACTAATCTATTCATTGATTTCTCTCTTATAGGCTAATTGAACAAGCCCCAATTCAAATGGGAGAAGAGTCAGTTAGGTGGGCAAAACTGGTCATACCTTTAGTTGTTCATTCGGCCCAAAAGGTACATTTGCGGGGAGCGACTGCTCTAGAGATGGGAATGCCATTGTTGCTTCAGAAACAACAAGAAATAGCATCTATCACAGAGCAGCTTATGACTACTGTAAGTATTACTTTTTATAAGGATTTTTTGAATACTGCATCGTAAGGTTCTTCACCATGCTAAGGGCTCATCCTATCTAATAATAGAGTAATATGCAAATTAACCATCACTCCTCGACAGAATGGCAGCCCCCATAGCCACAAGATGGTGGCGCCCAGTTCCTTCAGCCCTGCTGCTGGAGTGTCCGGCCTGTCCACTGGAGCAGTGAGGCTGGATCCACCTCTGGAGGGGCGGATCTAACCTCCCCGCTCCACAGATGCTGCAGTGTCTTGGCCTGTCAGCCCCATTGGGCTTCATTGGGATCAAGCAGCGAGGTTGGTTCTGCCCCCAGACACGGCATACAGAGCCCCAACAGCAATGCTTCGGGGCTTCCTTAACACTGCGGCAGCAGGGAAGACACAGACCTTGCAGACAGAGCCCCAACAACAGGGCATGGGGGTTCCTTAGCGCAGTGACAGCAGGGAAGCCCCAGGCCAGGCCCAGCAGACAGAGCTCAGACAGCAGAATATGGGGGGATTCATTTGCAGGGTGATTGTGGTGAAGCCTCAGGCCCGGCAAACAGTGCCTGGACAGCAGGGCTTGGGGGCTTCCTTAGAGCAGAGGAGGTGGGAACACCCCCAGGCCCAACAGACAGAGCCAAGAAAGCAGGGCTTGGGACCTCCTTAATACAGCGGCAGCGGGGAAGACACACTTCCCTTAGTGTGGCAACAGCTGGGAAAACACAGGCCCAGCAGACAGAGCCTGGACAGCAGAGCTTGGGGGCTTCCTTAGTACAGAGAGGGCGGGAACACCCCCAGGCCCAGCAGACAGCCCAGCCAGCAGGGCATGGGGACTTCCTTAGTGTGTCATTGTTGGCAAAGCCCCCAGGCCTGGCAGACAGAGCACACTGCTAGGTATTGGGGCTTCCTTGGCATGGCACATGGTGGCGGCAGGCAGAGAGTGGACAACAGGGCATGGGGGCTTCATCTCCATGGCTGCAGTGAAACCAGGCCCCGCAGAGAGCAGAGAACCTCGGGGAGTGGGCCTAAGCCGTCAGTAGGACATCCCCTGAGAGCTGGATTGTAGAGAGTTCAGGTTGGACCCCCATGCATGAATTTCGTGCACTGGGCCTTTAGTGTTGGTATAATTGTACTGTGATCTAGAAAATTCCTCTTTGAATTAAAACAATGAATTGCTTAAGTTATTTTAGACATACTACTCCTGCACTACAGTAAGGAAGGAGGTTGTTTATTTAGTGATGCTATGATCTAGGCATTTTATACAATCCCTAGTGAATATTGATTGAAAAGGATTGCATTTTTTTGGAAAAGGGAAAGTATTAACTAATTCAGTGCTATTTGGGTGGTTGTAGCATAATCCCAGTGAATATAAATTTAATGTGCATAATTGCATCAGCTGTGTAATTTCCTAAAATTTTTATTTGCCCCAGGATTAAGGTTTTTCAACCTTTGTTCTTGTAACAAATATTTATTGAACACCTATTATATGCTAGGTATTGTTTTAGACACTGAGTATATCAGTGAACAAAAGGAATTGTTGAGCATATTTTCTAGTGGTAGAGATAACAAAGTATATAGTATATTTAGTGAACAATGTTAGAACAACAGGAATTAGATCCAAAGAGTTTCATTGGAGAGGAAGGGTGAAGTGATCAGGGAAGAAAAAAGAATGGGTATTTGAACAGTGATTTGAAGATGATACAGGGGATAGCTCTTTGGAGGAACCATGAGAGCAAAAAGCCCTGCTCTGATGGTTGTGTTCAGTGAACACTGAGCAGTATAATAGTGGAATTCATGAAGGGGAGGAGTAGGATATGATGTCAGAGAAACAGAGAGCCTTATAACATTGGGGGTCATTATAAGATGTTCTACTGAAAATCATATTTGAAGGTTTTGAGTCTAGGAGGGGTACTGACTTGGGTTTTAAAGGGATCGCTCTGCCTATGTTGACAATAGACTCCAAAGGGGATTGAGTAGGAACTGGGAAACTAGTTGGGGCATACTGCAGTAATCCAGACAGTGAGGGAAGCTTCCAGATTCTAAATTTTGGGGTTTTGTCTGTTCATTTTAAAGTTACTTTATAGTGATATTTGGAGTCTAATGAAGTATCTCCCTTGTTTTTGCAAATTTCTTTATTATAAGTTTATTAATTTTTAAGAACACATGTAAAACTCTTCATAAATTTGAACTAGTTTTCTTAGACTTATACATGAAGCTATTGTATCTTTAAAGTTATCAGAGTGAGAAGTTAAAAAAACATTAATTTGAAATCTAATTAATGGTATGCATGCTAAAGTTTTTAGGGGAAAAATAATAGGGGACATTTTTAATCTGGATTAATGAATGTAGAATGGCTAGATTGTGTTAATAAAAACAGTAACATAGTAATGAATATCCTAATATATAAAAACCCAGGGAACATAATAACTGGACTGATGACCAAACAGCAGGCTGTGCAGGTGACCAGGCTGGTAGTTGGGGCAGTTGGTGGCAACCAGGCCAGTGGTACGGAGGGGTAGTGAGGGGTGACCAGGCTGGGGAGCAGGGGGCAGTTGGAGGTGACCAGGCCGGCGGAGCAGGCAGTAAGAGGCAACTAGGCCAACAGGCAGGTGAGCAGTTAGGAGCCAGCGGTTCTGGATTGTGAGAGGGATGTCCAACTACTGGTTTAGGCCCTATCCTAAACCAGTAGTCGGACATCCCCTGAGGGGTCCTGAATTGGTGAGGGTATAGGCTGGGCTAAGGGGAGACCCCTCCTACCCCCACCCCCACCCCCCGTGCATGAATTTTGTGCACTGTTCATTGTAAAACTCAGCTTTGCTATTATGTAAGAAGGTTTTCCTTATAAAACATTGGTTAAAGTTATTTGGCTAGTAACAACCAATTTGATACTGCATATTTTTTCCTTTCTAAGAGTCCTTTTGGTAAATACCTTTGCTTTTGTTTGCAGAAATTACTTGCAGAACTCCAGAAGCTATTTATGAGTAAAAATGAGACATATGTTTTAAAATTATGGCCTTTGTTTGTCAAACTTCTTGGAAAGGTAAGCCCATATCTAAAGAATAGTTCAGTTTTACTGCTAGACCCTTTCATTTCTTAACTTTATTTACAAAGCGTAGTCAATCTACATTATTCATCATACCATATATGCAAATTTACCTGCTCACTAAAATTTATTTGTAAAGCAAACATCAGTACTTGTTCTGTATAATTTTCTAAACGTATCACCAGTGTGTATAGCAGACATACAGGGTGGCAAAAAAATGTGTTCCCAGTACATTTGTTCCCAGCTGATCATGAATAAGATTGTGCTCTGCCATTTTGTTTGAATTCTCTGTATTCTCTAAACAACTGTCCTTTTCATGATCCAGTTATTGCCATATTTTTCACATTTTGTGCTTTTTCTTGACAATCACATTGTTTAATGGCCCCCAAGCATAGTGTTGAAATGCTGTCTATGATTCCTAAATACAGAAAAACTGATGTGTCCTATGAAGGTAATATGGATATCAAAGGTTTGTTCAGACCTGAGATATAATAATTCAGGCTAGGAGTTCAGTGTTAGTGAATTAGTGATATACAGTTTTGCACTGCCTAACGATGAGTAGATCAACAACAGATTGCATATACTAGGCTGGTTCCTTAAGATGATAATTGAACTGAAAATTCCTATTGCCTAGTGATATCACATGTTTGTTGTGATGCTAGTGTCAGACTTGTGTTGCCAATTGTGTAAAATTATATCATACAATTTTGTATGGTACATAGTATTCAATAATGAATAAATGTTACTGCTTAATATGTTTATTGTCCGTCCTATCTATCACTATTTTAGTGTACTCTTTCTGCTTATTAACAAACACTTTCCTATGGAATAGTATGCCATGTTACCCTGGCAGCAGCTTCATACATCTTGGTCTTAGGTCATCTCTTGATTGCATCATTTTCTCTTGTGCTTGACTTAATCTCATGTTGTGTGCATTAGCATAATGTACAGGTATATAGTCAAGACTTGTGTGTAGTACGCTATAGCATCTAGATTTGTGTAAGAATACTCTTTAATGTCCACACAACAATTGCCTGATGTATTTCTCAGAACATATCTCTGTTGTTAAGCAGTGCATAACTATAAGTAAGGTGTCTTTAAAAAAATAATCCTAGAGCAAGGTTGTGTATTAATTGGTTGATGCAATCTGACCAGAAGCTCCCAGGAATTTAACTGAATTTTTATTAGGAGTGATGTCTCAGTGTTCAAGGTGACTTAATAAAACATGACTATGGTGAATAATGAGAATTGACATGTTCTTTCTGTAAGCCAGGTATTCTTGAGACAAGGGGATGTGTTTTTGTTTATTTTGGTAAATAAAGGTAATACTGTAATCATCCTGAGTGTACAGTTTAATGACGTTAAATACATTCAGAGGTTGTGTGCAAAATCATCACTATTTATTTATTTATTTACTTATTTATTTTTAATCTTTATTCATATTATTACAAATGTTCCTCATTTTTCCCCCTCCATTGCTCCCTCCACCAGGTTCCCATTCCACCCTCTGCCCTTTCCCCATCCCCCATTGTCCTCATCCATAGGTGCACAGTTTATGTTCAGTCTCTTCCCGCACCCCCCACTCCCCTTTCCCCGAAAATCATCATCCTACTCACATTCCATACCTCTGATTCTATTATATTCACCAGTTAATATTCTTCATCATGATTTTTACTTCCCTTGGTTTTTAGATTCACTTGTTGAAAGTTATGTATTTGTTGTTCATCATTTTTATCTTTATTCTTCCTCTTCCTAAAGAACCCCTTTCAGCAATTCATATAATTCTGGCTTGGTGGTGGTGAACTCCTTTAGCTTAAATTTGTTTGTGAAGCTCTTTATCTGGCCTTCAATTCTGAGTGATAGCTTTGCTGGGTAGAGTATTTTTGGCTGTAAGTTCTTATTATTCATCGCCTTGAATATTTCTTGCCATTCCCTTCTGGCCTGCATGGTTTCTGTTGAGAAATCAGCTGACAGTCATATGGGTGCTCCTTTATAGGTAACTACCTGCTTTTGTCTTGCTGCTTTTAATATTCTCTTTTTGTCTTTTGCTCTTGGAATTTTAATTATGATGTGTCTTGGTGTGGTCATCTTTGGATTCCTTTTTGGGCTTCTGTGCGCTTCCTGGACTTGTAAGTCTATTTCTTTCACCAGGTGGGAGAAGTTTTCTGTCACTATTTCTTCCAATAGGTTTTCAGTATCTTGCTCACTCTCTTCTTCTGGCACCCCCATAATTCGGGTGTTGGCATGCTTGAAGTTGTCCCAGAGGCTTCTTATACTATCTTCAAGTATTTAGATTCTTTTTTCTTCTCCGGAGGAGTGTTTTTTGCTTCTTAGTATTCCAAATCTTTGACTTGATTCTTGCAATCCTCTAGTCTGCTTTTAGATCTCTGTATAATATATATTTTTTTAATTTCAGTTACTGTATGCTTAATTTCTAGTTGAACCTTTTTCATATCCTTGAGGGTCTGGTTAAATTTATCGGCCTTTTCTAGGAAATTCTTAAAACTTTACAACCGTGGTTTTGAACTCTATATCCAGCCTTTTGCTTTCCTCCATTTCCTTCATTTGTGGCCTGCCTCTTTGTTTCTGCATTTTAGCTGCTTCCCTGAGTTGATGGAGTTGCTTTGTATGCTAGGTGTCCTAGATGGGCCCAGTAGCTTAGTCTCCCCAGTTATCTGAGGTGGACACTCTTGGTGTACCCCTTTGTGGGCTGTGTGTGCAGTCTTGTTGTAGTTAAACCTTGATAGTTGTTGGTTTCGCTGGGGGGAGTTGACCTCCAGGATAATTGGCTGTGAGGATCAGCACTGTCTCCGCTGGAGCATTTCTGTGCTCAGCTTTCCTTGTTGCCTTGCCCTAAGAGGGTCCTGTGTCTCAGTGTCCTGTGGCAATGGCTGCTCGCACCGTTGAGAGAAAGCTGTTCTCGAGTTTCTTGAGAGAAACACACTGCCGGACAGTCCAGTTTCTCCTCGAATGAGTCTGATACCCAAAGTCTCACCCGGAGCTGGATTTCAGTGCAGTCGGGAGGTTTTGTTTTCCTCCTGAACGAGAAAGCTAGCTGTGCACTTGCTGCCCGCCCTCTCCTTGTGCTGCAAGTAAGCCAGCCGCTTATTCAGTCGCCTGCCCTTTCCTTGTGCACGGGTCTCCACGCTTCCTCTGCTCCTCTGAGTCAGTGCCCTTTTCTCTTCTAGTTGTAGAATTCCCACTCAGCCAGCTTTCCGGTGGTTCTGGATGATGTCCACTCTGTCTTCCAGTTGCCATTTTAAAATTTTTGTGTGAGGCAGCAGTATACGTGTTTTATGCCGCCATCTTGGTTTCTCCCCTTAAACATTTTTCATACCTGTTTTATTCACTGTATTTGAAAAGGTGTTTGATTAGTTTCAGTATCTAGCATTTCTTATTTATTCTTTAATATGGATTATATATATATTTTTTCATGTACTTACTTGTTGGGATTATGTTAGTAAAATTGGATTTTATCTGCCTTCCTAATTTTCTGTAATGGTTTGTGTTATATATTATCTGTTTCATGAAGTTTATATTTTGTGATTCTGAAATTTGAATGTGCATACAGAATTTGGTACTTTGAAAAATGTTAATTCCTAAGATTTTTATTTAACTGAAACAGAATGAATTAGATTAGTGAATCATAGTAGTGCCTTATGACTTGTATCAGGAAGTCAATAACTTTTTGATGATTTTTTTCTTTTTTAGACTTTACATCGAAGTGGGAGTTTCATTAATTCTCTATTACAGCTAGAGGAACTGGGATTTCGTAGTGGAGCACCCATAATTAAAAAAATTGCTTTTATTGCTTGGAAGAGTTTAATAGATAATTTTGCATTAAATCCAGGTAAGTAATATTTTAAAATTTTGAATATTTATGTTCAAAAACTATCAAATGCCATTTGTGGCACTCTTAGTACATTATTACCTATCTTATTTATGGTCACAATAGACCTGAGGTACTAAGTATTTTTACTATTTTGGAGTGATTACATAATTTATCAAAGGTCTCAATAGATGATAGGAAACAATTGTGATTGTTATGGAATGAACATATCACTGACTGAATTTTTAAATATATATTTATTAATTTCAGAAAGGAAGGAAGAGGGAGAGAGAGAGAGAGAAAAACATCAATGGTGAGAGAGAATTATAGATTGGCTGCCACTGGGGATTGAGCTCACAACCTGGGCATGTACCCCTGGCTGGAATCAAACCCGGGACCCTCCACCAAGCCAAACCAGTAAGAGCAACTGGTGAACTTCTTTTTATCTCTTAGGACATTTAGAATTATACCTAATAGTAGATTAATATTAATATACTAGAGGCCTGGTACACAAAAATTCGTGCACTGGGGTGGAGGGGTGGATCCCTTAGCTCGGCCTGCACCCTCTTGTAGTCTGGGAGCCCTCGGGGATGTCCGGCTGACGGACATCTTGTGGGAGTGCACTGACCACCAGGGGCAGCTCTGGCTCTGCTACTGGTAGCCTCTCTGCAGGTGGGAACCAGGGGATGGGGAGTGATCAGGGCACCAGCCTATGAGCAGCTGGTTGCTTCCTGATTGCTGTCATTCTTCTTCTCCCTACCCCCTTCCCTGGCACCCACCTTGGCTGGTCTGGTGCCGCCTGCTCGCTGGCCTCACCTCCTGCCAACTGGTTGTTCCATTGTTTGGTCACTTTGCATATTAGGCTTTTATTATTTAGAATATAAGTGTTTCCTTGTGATTTACTTTAAACTTAACATCCTATTATCTTAGTGAAGGTGTTTGATATGAATGGATGGATGCATAGATAGATAGATAGATAGGTAAATAGAGATATAGATACATATGTTGATATAGATAGATATGTAGATATAGATAAAAAAGAATGTTTAGCCCCAAAATGGGTCTATATTAAGTTCCTACTTACTGGGTAATTAATATTCAGAATAATACTTACAGATCTACTAAGTAATGTGGATGTCATCCTATATATATTGTTTTTTACCAAAGACCATTCATTCCTTTTACTTTCAATGTGTTTTATAAAGTGATTAGATGCCTGGTGCATGAAATTTGTGCACGGGAGAGGGGGATGTGTCTCTCAGCCCAGCCTGCACTCCTCCTATCTGGGATCCTGCCAGGATCCAGCCTAATTGGACATCCCTCTCACAATCCAGGACTGCTGGCTCCCAACCACTTTCCTGCCTGATTGCCCCTAACCATTTCCTTCCCAGCCTTATAGACGCCTAACTGCTCCCTTGCTGGCCCAATTGCCTCTAGCTGCCCTCCCCTGCCAACCTGGTCACTTCCAACAGCCCTCCCAAGTAGGACTGGTCCCCCGCAACTGCCCTCTCCTGCCAGCCTGGTCACCCCCAACTGCCCTCCCTTGCAGTCCTGGTCACCCCTAACTGCCTTCCACTGCAGGCCTGGGTCTTCTCCCCCCCCCCCACCCCCCCCCCGCCAACTGCCCTATCCTGCAGGCCTTATCCCCAACTTCCCTCTTCTGCCAGCCTGGTCACCCCTAACTGCACTCACCTAGAGGCTTGATCACTCCCAACTGCCCTCCCTTTCAGGCCTGGTTCTCCCAACTGCCCTCCTCTGCTGACCATCTAACTATCATTACTTTTAAAATATATTTTATTGATTTTTTTTACAGAGAGGAAGAGAGAGGGATAGAGAGTTAGAAACATTAATGAGAGAGAAACATCAACCAGCTGCCTCTTGCACACCTCCTAGCCGGGGATGTGCCCGCAACCACGGTACATGCCCTTGACCAGAATCGAACCTGGGACCTTTTCAGTCCGCAGGCTGACGCTCTATCCACTGAGCCAAACCAGTTAGGGCTAACCATCATTACTTTTATTCAAAAGGTTGGTAAAAGTGCATTGCCAGGCACCATTTTTAATTAGAAATGTCACTTTCTTTTTTTGTTGTTGCTTATGAACTATTAGCATGAGATAATGTTCATGGCTAAATCTGTTGGAAGTATGAATGGTTGAATGTTACTGCATAAAATAGGGTTTCAAGAAAATGAAGTAAGTCTAGAGCTAGAGAGTCTATGACTTGTATTATATGGGTCGAGGCATTCGTTACCGAATCACGTGCTTGACATGCTTTTCTGTCATCTTCAGTATGCCTTAGTTACAAACTATAGGAAAAAGGGAAGGCAGAAAGCAGAAATGAACTTCTCAGCTGAGTTGGCTATCCGTATTGAGCATTCTAGAAATCCACATTCATCATCACTTAAGTATCATTTGGTAGAATGGCTAAATAGGAGACTAGATAAAGAAGTAAAAATTGGGCAGCCATCATTGTTATGAATGAATACAAGTCTTGTAACTAAAAGAAAATGGATTGTATGGCATTTGTCAATCTGCTACAGGTGTGGTTTTTTGTTTTTTGGAGTTCCTCATTTGTAGAGGATTTGTTCTCACAGTAGTCTGACTTATTTTCTTACTTCAAAGTCCTTTTTAAGTCTTTTTGATAAGTTACTTTAGCACATACTGTCTTTTTATGTATTCCCAGTTATACTCACACACTATAGACTTCTGATGTAAATATTTTGCTTAAAGAATTAGATTTTATTTTTATGTTGAATTTTAATATGTAATTATTAATGTAGATGTAGGTTCCCAAAATCTAATGGCAACAACAGTTAAAATGCTTGATAAAATAAATTACTAGCAAAATTTAAATATATTCACTTTTAAAAAATATATATTTTGATTTTTTACAGAGGAAGAGAGAGGGATAGAGAATTAGAAACATCGATGAGAGAGAATCATTGATTAGCTGCCTCTTGCACACCCTCTACTGGGGATGTGCCCATAACCAAGGTACATGCCCTTGACTGGAATCGAACCTGAGACCCTTCAGTCCACACAGGCTGACGCTCTACCACTGAGCCAAACCGGTTTTGGCTAAATATATTCATTTTTGTCAGAATGTAAAAAATGCCTCTATTTTTAAAAATACGTTTTTATTGGTTTTAGGGAGAGAGGAGAGAGAGATAGAGACACCAGTGATGAGAGCTAGTCATTAGTCATCTGCCTTTTGCACATCCACTATTGGGGTTGGAGCCCAAACCCTGGCATGTGCCCTGACCGAGAATTGAACTGTGATCTGGTTCATGGGTCGATGTTCAACCACTGAGCCACACCAGCTAGGCAGTAAACCTCTATTTTTTACCTGTAAAGTGGAGATGACAAGAATACAAAGCAGCTTGGACAGTTTTTCAACGTTTTGGAATATCGGGCTAGACAGTTTGCTGTGGAGGACTGCTCTGTATTGCAGGAAGTTTAGCAGCATTTCTGAATGCACCTCGCTAGATGCCAGTAGTGTTCTCCATACCCTTGCTTCTCAAGTTGTAACAACCAAAAATATTTTAGACATTGACAGATGTCACTTTATTGCAAAATCACCCCTGGCCCTCAGTATTTAATAAATAATACTTTTTTTTTTTGTCATTGCCTTCCTAACTATTGTTGTCAGGTGTACTGGAGGTTGTCAGGGGAAAATTTTGGGTGAAACAGCAACACACCTGTTGAATAAAAAATTTTAAAGAATTTATTCCCTTGATATGGTTTAAAGGGGGGGGGGGGCTATTGTATATTCATTCTTAAAATGTAATCTTTTCTCTTAGATGTTTTTACCTCGGTGCTTATTTCTCTTTCTTTTAAGAAATACTGTGTAGTGCGAAAAGACTGAAGTTGTTAATGCAGCCTTTGAGTTCCATCCACGTGCGAACAGAAGCTCTTGCTCTAACAAAACTAGAAGTCTGGTGGTATTTACTAATGAGACTTGGACCTCATCTTCCTGCTAATTTTGAACAGGTAAGCTAAGTATTGATTATAATATTTTGTGTTATCTTTATTAATGTGTTTTTTAATCTTTCAGTGTTACTTTTGCTGTGTTAGCAGACCACAATATATAGATCTTTTTTCTTTCTTTTCTTTTTTTTTATTATTAAGGTGTACATAGCTTACCATTGCCCCCCTTACCTAAGATCTTTTTTCTTGACTTGAGTTCATTTCCCTTAAAGGATAAGCCCTTTTAATTGGCAAACACTCAAATACCTATTTTTTAGAGACATGAATATTTTTAAAAAGGAATTTCCGAGGACTTAGAATATAACTGAGAACAGATTCAATATTACTAAAATAGAAATCAAATGCTATATTGGATAGATGACAAAATTGGATTGTTATTATTATTTTTCTTTTCAGGGTACATAGTGATAACCAATTATTTAAATTCCATCTTATATTTTCAATATTATTGAAATGATTTTACAAATTTCTTTAGATATTGATATCCTCTGGGCATTTAGACCCAGGCTTAATCTTCTTATCTGTACCTCTTTGTTTTTGCAGTTAATCCCATCCTTGATTTCTGAATTTTTTCTAAATTTTTTTTATTGATTTGAGAGACAGACAAACATTGATTTGTTGTTCCACTTATTTTATGCATTCATTGATTGGTTCTTATATGTGCTTTGACTGGGGAGAGAACCCACAACCTTTGTTGTATGGGGACTGCTCTAACCAACTGAGCTACCTGCCCAGGGTCTGAAATTTTTTTTTTTTTTAGTTAAGTATAAAAAGGACAGGTGTGATAGCTTTTATCTTTATTGCTTCTCTTGGATTTTTCAGTATATTTTAATTTTGGATTTGTAAGTCCTTGTCTTCTAGTCTATGTAAACATCTAATAAGCAGTGGGTATATTCTTCGAAAGGGAGACTTTAAATATACATGAAATTTTTAACACACTTAAACTTGGTGGAAGATGAACTAATTAAAATTGGACATTGATAGTATTACATAATTGGGACTATAACTTTTTGAAATTTTGCCATTGTAAGGTCCTATTAGGCTAACCTTATCAGTTGTCCACATTCATTGGCATAATTTATTCTCATTGGCTAGATTTGATAGTGCAAAGTGATCTTAGAAATGAGTTTGAAGTTGTCTTAGTTTATATATTTTTAGCAGGTTTAAAAATTTTTTTTAATGAGTCTGTCTGCCAACAGCATTAAAGCTCAGATAGCTGTTACTTGCAAAAATTATTTGTCTATAATTTGGAATTTAGAACTGAAATTTATAGATAGTATGCATCTAGGGATAAATACAATTTGTTAAAAATTTTCACTTGTCCAAATTTCAGTATTTTGCCTGTGTATTGAAATAACTCATAAAATTCAACCTATTAAGAGAATTTATGCTGCTTCTTAAAGAAAACCAACTATATCACACAAGGCTTTTTAAAAAAAAATTATTAAGGTATTATATGTGTACATAGCTTACCATTGCCCCCCTACACCTCCCATACATGCCCTCCCTCCCTAGAGTTTTGTGTTCGTTGGTTGTACTTATATGCATGCATACCAGTCCTTCGGTTGATCTCTTATCTCCCCCAGATCTCCCTCCTCTCCCCGCTGTCATTTGACAATCTGCTTGTTTTATGGTGACTGTCTCAGGACCACATGAATAGAATCCGCTCCTCCTCTGGTTCACACCGCCCCCTCCCCCCTCCCCCCTCCCCCCAGAGTCCCGTCCTCCCCCCCCCCCCCCCCCCCCCCCGCTTTCCTAGGGCACAGGGGCACATGGCTCTCCCAGGCACATGCCCCCCTGGGACACACTGCTCTCCTGGGGCACACGGCCACAAGGCTTTTTTTTTTTTTTTTAAAGGAAATTATGTAGTTTACAAATATTGTTTCCTTTTTTATTATTATTACCCTAATAGGTTTGTGTGCCTCTAATTCAAAGCACAATAAGCATTGATGCTAATGCTTCATCACCTCAGGGCAGTTCATCTCGACTAGCTACTTCTCCAGGCTTAAGTCCCATGACCCCTCAACACAAAGGTAAGAGATAGTCAAACTTGTTTTTATCTTTTTTTTTTTTTTTAAATGCTTTGGCTGAAGACTGTTCAGTGTTATTCACATGAAATGAAAGACTTCATAATTTTGATCTCCCATCACAACGATCATTATATATTTATTCTCGATCGTTAATGCTTACTGCAATAATTGCATTGTAGTTGGGAAAGATCAACTTTTCCACAGTACATTATTGTGAGGTACATTACAGATAATTGTATTGGTTTCAGAGCCAATATTTTAAGGGACATTATTAAAAACAACATCTTGCCGAAACCGGTTTGGCTTAGTGGATAAAGCGTCGGCCTGCGGACTGAAGAGTCCCAGGTTCGATTCCGGTCAAGGGCATGTACCTGGGTTGCGGGCACATCCCCGGTAGGGGGTGTGCAAGAGGCAGCTGATTGATGTTTCTCTCTCACCGATGTTTCTAACTCTCTATCCCTCTCTCTTTCTCTCTGTAAAAAAATCAATAAAACATATTTTTTTAAAAAAACAATATCTTAAGAGATGTAAGAAATGTGGCTTAGCATGTATACCATGAAAGAAAGTTATTTTCTATTATTTCTTTCTGTTAGCTGTTCAGAGCCAACATTTTATACTTAAGTTTAAGAAATGCCTGAATAGTAATAATTCAGGGTATAGAGTAATGCCTGGGAATTTTATTCATTTAAATGGTGTGTAACAAATAATCTTGTTCTTAATAATATTTAATTGGAATTCTGTGGGCTTTAAACAAAACTGTAAACTCTTGAGAAACACACTGTTGACATTTGAAGGTAGATTTCATTGGGAGAAAGTGAGCAATATATTCATTTGGGTAGATAATTTAAGCTAACCTAACTTTTTTTTTTTTTTTTTTGCTTTAAAGGTGCTTCTCCATATGGAGCCTCGGTAACCACCCGGATGAACTTGAGTTCGAATTTTGGTGTAATGGCCACAATCCCCTCTATTCAACTTTTAGGACTTGAAATGTTACTTCATTTTCTGTTGGGTCCAGAAGTTTTAAGTTTTGCTAAGCAAAACAAACTTGTACTGAGCTTAGGTATTTGCTTTAAAAATAATTTCAGTCATTGAAACAGTATAGAACACAGTTAATTGGAGGTGATTTGATTAGTACAGGAATTATTTTAGAAAAGTTTCTTCATTTTTTTTTTTTTAACATATGACTTTTATAAAGCTTAAAATAGTCTGTCTACCAATGGCATTAAGAGTCAGGTAGATGTGCCCTAGCTGGTTTGGGTCAGTGGGTAGAGCATTGGCTTGGGGACTGAAGGGTGGGTCTCAGGTTTGATTCCGGTCGAGGGTACCTTGGTTACACACTTCTCCCTGGCCTGACCCCTGCTCAGGGCTTGTGCAGGAGGCATCCAATCTATGTGTTTCTTTCACATCGATGTTTCTCTCTGTCTTTCTCTTATACTCTCCCTAAAAAATCAATGGAAAAATATTCTCGGGTGAGGATTAACAAAAAGAAAAAAAATTCAGGTAGATGTTATTTGTAAATATTATTTGTGTATAATTTGGAATTTAGAATTAAAATACAGTTTAAGATATTTTGTAATTATGAAATATTTATAAGCTTTTTTAATAGAAAGCATGTCACACCACCTAGAATGTTATATTGAGAAGTTTATTTTGTAAAGCGGTTTCACACAGTTTCTCCTCTTTTTGTCCCAGAGCCTCTCGAGTACCCGTTAGTCAGCAGCTCTTCCTTCTTCTCCAAGTACGCACACACACTCATCGCTGCTGTGCACGACAGCTTTGTGGCAGTTGGAAAAGATGCTTCTGGTAACTATTTAAGAGAAGTTTTTAAATTATTCAAAAATCAAATAAAATAGTAAACAGCTATATAGTGTAGTAAACAGCTATATAGTGTCACCTATTATCTAGATCAGTGGTCCACAAACTGTGGCCCCTTGAGAGTGGCTCTTCCACAAAATAATCACGAGCAGGCATGCACATACAGTGTGATTGAAACTTCGTGGTATATGTACAGAAGTCTGTTTTTGGCTCTCAAAAGAAATTTCAATCGTTGTACTGTTGATATTTGGCTCTGTTGACTAATGATTTTGCTGACCACTGATCTAGATTATGTTGTAAGATATAGTTCATTTAATCCGTAGAGTAATCTTTTGTGTTAGTCAGTTTTGCAGATAAGAAAATTACATTGTTCTGTAAGTAAATAACCTGTACAAAATTACACAGTAAATGGCAGAGCCATGAATCAAGCTCAGACTATTATACCATCACCTACACCTAAACTCCTTTGTTCAATAGCCTATCAAATGAAGAGAAGAAATTTCATAAATAAAATAGTTTGCTATTTAATTAGTTTGGGAAATTTTTTTCTAGTGGTTTTTAGGTATTCTGATTTTTTTTTTGTCTCAAAAGTTTAAGATATTGAATACAGAAAATACAGGTGAAGAATTAACTATAGTTACATGACCCTGTGTTAATATGGTACAGTCCTTAAAAACAAACAAACAACCACATTTTTTGCTTTAACAAAAATAAGGTGATAGTGTTTTATAAACTGATTAATTATAAAGTTGAATATTAGAAGGAAAATTATATTCTAAATTAATTATTGCTCAATTTCTTTAGTATAAGGATGAGAGGAGTGCCATTATAGTCATACCTACTTTGTTCTAAAGTACTTTATGTTTTATTTTGACAGATGCAGTTGTCAGTGCTATTTGGAAAGCGCTAATTAACTTGGTGAAGTTAGTTATTGAATCAGGTAAGCACCATAATACTGATCAAATGATTTTTATGGCACTCATTAAATTATTTGGCTTTTATATATAAAATTTATTTTAAAATAATTTTTTGAACTATTGCTTCCCAACTTTAGTTTTTAACAAAGCACTTTATATTCCAATGGTTTTAGAGAGAGAGGAAAGAAGAGGGAGAGAGAGAAAGATGGATGAGAGAGCAAGATTGATTGGCTGGTTCCTGCACAGCCACCACCTGAGCATGTGCCCTGACAGGGAACCAAACAGGTGACCTAGGTGCATAAGATAATGCTCAACCAACTGAACTACACTGGCCAGAGCACAAAGCATTTTTTTGATTTAGTAAAAAAATAATAATTTTCATAGCTTTCTTAAATGTATATTTTTACCTCTGAAAATCTATCTATATAAAAGCCTAAGCAACACAACTGGTCACTATGTTGTACACTGACCACCAGGGAGCAGACACTCAGCACAGGAGCTGCCCTCTGGTGGACATTGTGTTCCCACAGTGGCAGCACCGCTCAGCTGACTGACGGGCCAGATGCAGGGCCCATGGCTGGCAAAGCACCGCTGCGGTAGCAGGAGCCTCTCCCGATGGGCCAGCCTGTGGCAGGCACAGTGGGGCTGGGATGAGTGGTAATGGCAGGCAAGAGCGACAGTTGGTGTGCCAGTTTCAGCCCAGTCCCGTTAGGCCAAGCTGAGGGACCACACTGGTGCATGAATCCATGCACTGGGCCTCTAGTAATTGTATGTTTAGAAGTACATTCATGCTTTTACTTGTTCATAGGTAACAAAAAAGAGAGACCAGGTTCTGAGGTTTTGACCCTCTTATTAAAATCTTTGCAAACCATAGTGAAATCGGAAGTATTTCCTGTATCAAAAACACTGGTAAGTACAATACCTATATGCTGGTATTTAAAGGCCACTCTTTGAAATTGAGTTTTATATTGCAGATCAGGATTTGAGAAATATCAAGTATTAATCATGAGTTTGGCCATGTAATAAATGCTATTCCATTGACCTGATAGTCATTTGAAAACAAATAATGGCTTTAATGTCAGCTATAAAAATCTTTCATTATGATGAGATGGATAAGCTACAGAGAGAAAATTAGGTAAAGGACATTAAACTTGAACTGAAGAAACTTGGATGAACACTAATATTATGACAAGATTGCTAAGCTCGCCCTAACTGGTTTGGCTCAGTGGATAGAGTGTCGGCCTCCAGACTAAGGGGTCCCAGATTTGATTCCAGACAAGGGCATGTACCTTGGTTTCGGGTACATCCCCAGTAGGGGGTGTGTAGGAGGCAGCTGATCAGTGTTTCTCATTGATGTTTCTAACTCTATTCCTCTCCCTTTCTCTCTGTAAAAAAAATCAATAAAATAGATTTTTAAAAAGATTGGAAATCCCCACTAATTGCTACTTGTACACTTAAGAAAATATAATAATCTTATTATGGATCTTTTGCGTTTTAAAAGAACCTTTTTTTTTTTTTAAGTCCTTACCCAAGCATATGTTTTTCATTGATTTTAGGGAGAGTGGGAGAGAGACACACACACAGAGAGAAAACATCAATGTGAGAGAGAAATATCAATTGGTTGCCTTCCACATTGGCCTGGGAGATGGAAACCGAAACCCTGGTACAAGCCCTTACTGGAATTTGAACCTGCCACCTTTCTATGTATGGGATGATGCTCCAACCAACTGAGCCACACTGTCCAGGGCATTAAATGAAATCTTTTTAACCAATATATTGACATTGATGTTTAAACATCTCTTTTATATATAGGGGAGTAGGAGAAAAACTAATTAGATGTACTATTTATAATAGTGAATCTCCCCAAATAAGATGCAGATGGGGCAAATAATACCCTTACATAAAACCTGAGTCTGTTTCCTGTATGTGTTGTGACAATACTTAGTATGGCAGTTGAACATAATGGTTAATAGCAAGGGTTCTGGAGCTGGCTAGGTTAAATCTCAGCCTATTTATTAGCTGAATGAATTAGGGCAATGGATCTGTTTTTCTTTTCTCTGTTAAGAAATAATGCAGTGTTCTCACAGGATGGGTCGATAAATGAGTTAACAAATGCTATTTATTATCATTAGTATCTGCTTTAAATGAGTATATGTGAACCATATTTTTACTAACAACAGTTATCCTTTTGTTATGTCACTTTTGTTATATAGTTCAGGTTAATATCGGTACAGTAATATTTTGGGTCAACAGTTTGCTAGGTTCTCACATTAGATTCAGCTTTTAGTTAGGAATTCTTAGAAATACTTGCTTCTGGTACTGTGAGTACGTAATTCATTAGAGAATTTCTTTTTGTAATATAAAAAGCTGGAAATAGCCTCAAGAGCCATTAATAGAAAAATGTTTTTTGCATTATGTATGTTCATATAGCAGTAGGGTGTGTGTCTACATATATTGATGCGAGAACTCCACAAAGTCAGATGAAGGTCATAGTATCTTAATAAAATATCACTTGTATAATGGTTTAAAAGATTATCCCTGGAAATAAAGGACTTTGTAATTTTAGTTTTTATATTTCTGCATTTGAACTTTTTTAAACTAGTGCAACATTTTATGACAACATATTTAATGAAAGTATCATAACAAATTTTTCAATTAAAAATAGTTAATACTATGTAGGTCTTATAGTACTATATAAAGTACTATATAGATCACTTATAATAAAATCTTTGTCTTTCTTAGGTTCTCATGGAAATTACAATTAAAGGACTTCCTCAGAAAGTATTAGGTTCACCAGCATATCAGGTTGCTAATATGGATATTCTTAATGCAAGTATCTTAAATGTTATTATATGATTAAAATGAGCCAAAAAGAAAAGTTTGATGATTTCCCTTTCTTCAAATAGTGAGTCTTAAGTTGTAAAATTTTGAGAAAATTGGATTTGCTGATTATGTTAAAGAAAAAATTGATAGAGTAATAATGTAAAAATTTAAGCATCACTATTAAGAGAACTATTTTCTGGGATTAAAAAGGAGTTTCAGAAAGTTTTCTATTTGCTTGTACATAATAATAGTGTTGATTACCGTACAAATTTTGCAGGTTTAGTAACATTGGTTAAATTGTGAAAGGTGTATTTAATATAAGTATTGTTGGGCCAGCAAGTTTTAAGTTAACAATTTTTATGTCTGGAATCTGTCACCACTTCTCATTGTACATGGAACAGCTGTGATTAAAATAATAAAGAGATTAATTCTTTGGTCAATTGATTCAAATACATTTTTATCCCTTTTTTTGTTATATATAAGTTAAATTTTGTTAACCTTAAAAGGATCATGTTTCACATAATTGTAGAAAACATGGGTAACAAGAAGATTGTACTCTTTATAACAAGAAGATTCACTGCAATCTCTCATCTTTCTTCAGGGAACACCTGCTTTATTCTTAATTCAATTAATTTTCAACAATAATCTCTTGGGATATGGTGTAGAAGATGAAAGGTAATTTAAGCTGAAACTATTTTTTTAAAATATATATAGACTTTTAAAAAAATTATTATTGATTGATTTCAAAGAGGAATTAAGAGAGTTAAGAGAGAGATAGGAAATCAATGATGAGACAGAATCATTGATCTCCTGTCTCCTGCACCTTCCCTCCCACACTTTCTCCCTCTCCCCCCTGGGGGTTGAGCCTGCAACCTGGGCATGTGCCCTGACTGGGAATTCAACAGTGACTTCGAGGTTCTTAGGTCAATGATCAACCAATGAGCCACGCTGGCTGGGCTGAAAAGAATCTTTGTTTATCTTGGAAAATTGGCTTTGTTAAGACTAAGATCCTTTGGGTTAACAATATATAATAAAATTTGTCAAAAAATAAGATTTGGAATTCATTTCTTGTTTTTGTGATAGTTAATTTTAGAATTGTGTTGCAGTGTAATTAATGTATTTTGGGAAAACGTACAGTTTATTTCATTCTTCAAAATTTTCTCTTCAGGTTTTTTCTTAACCTGGAGACACTTGTAGGTTGTGTTCTTTCTGGTCCAACTTCACCACTAGCTTTCAGTGACTCGGTTTTAAATGTTATTGAACAAAATGCAAAACAGTTGGAAAACAAGGAGCATCTCTGGAGAATGTGGAGTATTATAGTCATTCCATTAACTGAGTTGATTAATAAGGTATGATAAAAATTTGCTACATATTTAATTTGTTTCCCCCAAGATTTAAGGAATTTTTCTTATTAGAGCATTTGACTATTTGAATAGAAGGCATTAAATATTTTTTTCCTGTGATTGGTTCATTTTCTACTTTTAAGATTACTTGATTTCTTTTCATTGCACTTCTGCCTTATTGTTCAATAAAGTATAATTTGAGGGGGACTAATCCGGTTCATTTTCTCCAATAGAGCTTCTGACGCCAGAACAATCACATGATACAAATTTTCATGTGTATATCTTGAGTTCTTTAAATATTTGTATTTTGGGGAATAATAACTGTCATCTTGTCTAGACTATATCAGGAGGATTCTCATGATCAAGCCATGTTAGTGAAGCCATATAGTAGTATGTAAATCAGTAATCTGTTGAGAGTTGACTAGTCCTTACAATCTTTAAAAAATTATTTTTCTGGAAATATTTCACCATAACTCTCAAATGAAGTGATGATTCGAAAGAATTTATTAAGTGAGACCGCAATAGCCTTATTTTGGCTTCTCAAGCCAGCACATCATTAAACACATCCTTCTGGAAGAAAATGGGTGCATGTTTTTAAATATTTTCCCAGTGTTTGAAGGACTTGCAGGGACCTATTTTTTAAAGTCCTTTCCTGAATGCTGCCTTCAGTGTGTAGTACCATAAACAATTATGGAGTCACCTCTGGGATTCCTTTTTAGGACTTGTAACAGTGCATTGTTTCTCCGAGTTGCTGTAACATTATACCACAAATTAATAGCTTGAAACAACAGCAATTTATTCTCTTATAGCTCTGAGGGTCAGAAATTCAAAATCAAGATGTTTGGCAGGTTTCTCTGGACCTTTTGGGGGAGAATCTTTCATAGCTTCTTGTGGCCACTGACAATTCTTGATGGTTCTTGACTTATATATGCATTGCTCCAATCTCAGCCATTCATTTTCATATGGCATTCTTCTTTATATATTCTCTAAATTCCTCTTTTCTTATAAGGGAACCATTTGACTTTTTAAATTTTGATTATATCTGCAAAGACCCTGTTTCCAAATAAGATCACATTCAGTTACAGTGTGAGGAGTTTACCGTCTCATGAATATTGGGGGACACAATTCTATTCACTACATATTGTATGATATTAATAATTCTCACACTAAAATTAGATGATATACCTAATTTCTTCATAATTTTTATTGTTTCAGACCAATGAAGTGAATCAAGGTGATGCCTTAGAACATAATTTTAGTGCCATCTATGGTGCATTGACTCTACCAATAAAACACATTTTTTCAGCACAGAAAATTCCAGAGGTAAGGTGATGTCAAATTTTTACCTAAGGAATTTTTATTTTTCTGAAAACATTATTTTATCCTTTTTAATGAATTCTCATAGTAATTGTTTCAAGACTTTTTAATGACTTATTAATCAGTATGGAAAAAAGGAAAATGGACAAGAGATAACTTTAAACACTTGATAACTTGGTATTGTGGCATTATTACAGTTCTCCCATTAGAGCTTTGTTGGTGGATGGCAAAGTGATTATCCTCTGCTTGTTTCTTCTATAACACTTTTAATGTTAGTATTTTTTTAAAATCTTAATGATGTATTCTATTAGGTATTTGACATGTAAGTAAAACACTTAAGTTTTTTGTATGTGTGTGTGTGTTTGTTTTTGTTTTAATGTTATTGTTAGGCCACCATGAAGACCTTACTTAGAACTTGGTCAGAATTATATAGAGCATTTGCCCGCTGTGCTGCTTTGGTGGCAACTGCAGAAGAGAATTTGTGCTGTGAGGAGCTTTCTTCCAAGATAATGGTCAGTTTGGAAGATGAAGACTTTTCGGTGAGTTTATCCTGATCCTGATCTTTTTTTAATTTAAAGGATGATTTCCATGTTTCTGGATCCATTCCGTTCATCAATTTTTTCTGTTAGATTCCACATATGAGTGAAATCATGTGATACTTACCTTTCTCTGACTGACTGACTTCATTTAGCATGATATTCTCCAGGTTGGATTTGGGGTTTTCTTTGCATATATTTACCAGTCTATGTAACCTTATTGTGTCTTATGTAGCATGTAAGATGGGATCTGTGTTTTAATAAGTATATTTAAGTTCTCATATAATTAGAAATAGAGTATATGTTCTTTTACTTTACATCTTTTTCATTTTGTTTTTTCCTTTACTAACATCTTATTTTATTATTTTTTAAATATGTCTTTATTGATTTCAGAGAGGAATGGAGAGGGATAAAGAGAAATGGAAACATCAATGATGAGAGAGAATCATTGATTGGCTGCCTCCTGCAGGCCTCCTACTGGGAATTGAGCCCATGGCTCAGGCATGTGCCCTTGACCAGAATCAAATCCAGGCCCTTCCAGTTCACAGACCTACACTCTATGCACTGAGTCAAAAGGGTTAGGGTTTGCCGAAACCGGTTTGGCTCAGTGGTAGAGCATTGGTCTGTGGACTGAAAGGTCTCAGGTTCGATTCTGGTCAAGGGCATGTACATTGGTTGCGGGCACATCCCCAGTAGGGGGGTGTGCAAGAGGCAGCTGGTCGATGTTTCTCTCTCATTGACATTTCTAGCTCTCTATCTCTCTCCCTTCCTCTCTGTAAAATATCAATAAAATATATTTTAAAAAAACACAAAAGGGTTAGGGCTTTACTAACATTTTAATCAGGCTATCTATCTATATCTTCTATTTTATCTTTATTATATTCTAATATGTTTTTATTGATTTCAGAGAGGGAGAGAGAGATAGAAACATCAATGATAGAGAATAATTGATCAGCTGCCTCCTGCATGTCCCCCACTGGAGATTAAGCCCACAACCCAGGCATGTGCACTCATTGGGAATTACAGCATGAGCTCCTGGTTCATAGGTAGAACACTCAACCACTGAGCCACGCCAGTGGGGCTCTATCCTGTTTCTTTTAGATACATACTACTCAGATCTGTCAGATTTGAACAGTTAACATCCTGTGGATATTAAGATTCTAGCCCATCAAGTGAAGAGATGGATATATTACAATTCCACAAATTTTTATTTTTTACCACCTACCAAGTTTTGAGTTTTAGTTATATTTACTGATACAGGGTAATTTGTATCAGAATTTTGCAGTAGAGTTAATTTGTTATCGCTTCTGTTGCAAATGTATAGTTTGATGTTAATTTTCTTGTTAGACGTTTTTTCTATACATTTTAAGATATTTTTTTCCCTAATGTTTGTAACTTACACATTTCACCAGGATGTATTTACGGGCATATTTTTACATTATTCTTTTAAATACTGGATGATCTAAAGCACTGTGTCTTCATCTCAGGAAATTTTCTTACACTAGCAGTACTCTAGTCCTTTATGTAGGTTTTTAGTTTTTTACTTTGGATATGTACAATTTATTTAATAAGTTAATGTCATTTAAATTACAGTGCCAGAACATTATGCAGTTGAATACGCTAGTAATGTTTGTCATGAAGCACCTATACTCATGTTAGATGGGCAGTTACACTCCTGCTAGTGGTTCCTGGATGAATGCCAGAGCAGCACTCATTACCTGCTTGTGTGCGCAGTCAGTTCAGAGAATTTCTGAACAGTTCACCTTTCCAGTTGGCAAACTCATTAGTCAACAGAGCCGAATATCAACAGTGCAACAATTGAAATTTCTTTTGAGAGCCAAATTTTTTAAACTTAAACTACTTTTTAAAAAATATATATTTTATTGATTTTTTTTTTTTTTTTACAGAGAGGAAGGGAGAGCGATAGAGAGTTAGAAATATCAATGAGAGAAACATCGATTAGCTGCCTCCTGCACAACCCCCACTGGGGATGTGCCCGCAACCAAGGTACCTGCCCTTGACCGGAATTGAACCTGGGACCTTTCAGTCCGCAGACCAACGCTCTATCCACTGAGCCAAACCGGTTTCGGTTTAAACTTCTTCTAATACCACTTCTTCAAAATAGACTCGCCCAGGCCGTGGTATTTTGTGGAAGATCCACACTCAAGGGGCCAAAGAGTCACATGTGGCTTGAGAGCTACAGTTTGCTGACCACGAACCTTTCTAACCCTACCCACACACACAGTAGGTTAAAAAAAACACACCCTAATGCCTAACGGGTATCTACACACAATCACGCTATAGTAATGCTTGTTATTAAAGTGTAATGACCTGGTTGACCCGCTCTATATCTTTATGATGGAGGAATACAACAGCAGCAGGTAATACAGAAGATGGAGGCATTTACTGATAAAAACTCCACCCACATCTGCACAATGAGGGACTAATAATCATGGTTTTTAGTCCTTTGGGGTTTATCTTGTGTTCCTTTTATTACTCTACATGTGTTTGTGCTTTGCTTCTTTTTTTTTTTTTTTAAGTCCAGTCTATTTTTTGAAATATGTTTTTATTCATTTTTGTGAGAGGATGGTAGAGAGAGAGAGAGAGAGAGAGAGAGAGAGAGAGAGAGAGAGAAATGTCAATGATTGGTTGCCTGCCTCTGACACACCCCTTACTGGGGATCCAACCCTCACCAGGAATCAATGTGACCTCCTGTTTCATCGATCAATGCTCAACCATTGAGCCATACCAGCTGGGCAGAAAGCTATTGAGGTATTCTTAGACTCATTGTGCTCAGATTTCCTTATATTTTTATCTTTCCTTAAAACATGTCCCTACATCTCCACAAAACACCTGCGCTGTTTAAATAAATTTCCAGAAAAATTTCTGATACTTTTATGGGCTTATTTTTATTTCCGTTGGAATGGAGGAGGGGAAGGAAGGGGAGTGGGGTAGCTTAGCAGCGTTTTAATTTTTTGTTTGTTTTCTCTGGGTTTAGTGAAGACTTGTAATTTTCCAGAGGAATTTGATTAAAAATCAATGATAAATGTAGCTCTTCCATTGCCAATTGATTCGTTTATATGTTGGCCATCTTAAAGTTGAATTATTTTCTCTGTATGTTGAGAAAAAAAGTATAGTACGTGGCACACAGCAGTTAACTGAGAAATATTCATAACTTATACTTAATGTGACTTACATAGTATAAACTATTACTTGTGTGTGTGTTATAGTAAATTATATATGGGAGTAAAAGTCTTACAATTTTGTCAGTGCTTACTGTTTTTGAAAACTGCCAGTAATTGAAAGTTTTTAATACTTTTAATTATTCTTCTCTAGAATTTGTTGTTCTTGGATAGGATCCTTCATGTTATTACTATAGTGGTTGATTGCATCGACTTCTCACCATATAATATTAAAATTCAGTCCAGAGTTAAATGTAAGTATTTTCTTTACCTTTATTTGTTCAAATATTTTATAAACCTGGTTGTCTAAACTGTTGTCATGGCAAATTCTATGGTTTTCCCCACCTCATTTTACCTATTTTTGATACTGTATAACAATGTCAGTTACTATGCTAGGAACACTTTTGAAATATACTCATTTTCTTTCCTTCTCTCTCTCTCTCCCTCCCTCCCTCCTTCCCTCCTACCTCCCTCCTCCCTCCCCCCACACATACACAAAATGTCTTTAGTATTTGTTATAACTCAGAAAGACAAATATTTTGTCTAGACATTGCCTAGTCAAATGATTTTACTTATTCCATTTGGTGCGAGGGATTATCTAGATAAGAAACTTGAGACATTTGTTAAAATTAAATGTTCTTATTTGGTAGTCTGATTTGAAATAATCATTGAGTTAACATTAAGTTTAATAGAAAATCATGGTAGTGGTTTATTGGTTATGAGTTACAGAAAAAAAGTGATTCTAAAAATTTAACTTCATTTATATTTAGTTAAAATCGCACAATTAACATAGTGGTTTGATTTTTAAAACTACATTCTTTGGTTCATTCTAATAATGAGCTATTTTAATCTAATTGATTCTTTGAAATTAAATGTCTCCATGAATGAGTATACAGTTGAACCTTGTTTCTCAGTCATGTATCTCTCGGGTGACAAAGGAAAGAATGCATAAATATGAGTTAGTTTACCACTTAAAATCTCAAGATGTTATGCTGTGAATATTTTCAAGGTTTTTTTTTGTTTGTTTTGCTTTTGATACTGCTTATAATTATTGTTATATTTTCATTTTTCAGTGTTCATTTTCTTTCCTTTTTGTTAAATTATCATGTCATGTTCTTTTTGTTTTTAAAGTATTTATTTATAGATTAAACAGTACAATAGACATGTATTGAGAAAGGTTAAAACGGAATCATTTGGAGGTCTGGAATGAATTAGTTCAATTTACATTATTTCTAATGTGAAAAAATGATTCAGTTTTCAAACAGCCTTCCAGAGTGAATTAATCGTTGGAGAAATGAGATTACAATGTAGAAAATAACCTTCCAGTAATAATTAGAGCTATTACTTTTCTTGAATAAGGGGTAGGAACATAATTTTAGTAATATCCATCATTGATGAGTTAGTGTAAATATTTTTAGAACATAGACTATTTTTAGAATTGTTTTTATGTTTCAGTGTTTACTAAGTAGCAATAGAGAGAAACATGTTATGTGCCTAGCATATAACAGGTCAGAACACCCCTGTGTTGGTACAATGCTACTTATTTTGTTCTGAAAAATTAGGATTAAATCCACAATTACATGTTTGTCTTTTTCACTTTCCTCAGAAGATGTGTTCTTGATACCGTATTTGCCGGCGTATAAGACGATTTTTTGGCCCTGAAAAATACCGTATTTGCCGGCGTATAAGAGACTGGGCGTATAAGACGACCCCCTAAAATTTCCACTAAAAAATACAGAGTTTGTTATATACTCGCCGTATAAGACTACCCCCCACTTGGAGGCATATTTTTCAGGGCCAAAAAATCGTCTTATACGCCGGCAAATACGGTACTTAAAATTATGGATACTGGGGGTGATTTCTAAAATCTGCCAGCAGAAGCCGAGGAAGAAAGGGGAACAAGTAGAAATAGTTGAAAGAAAGTATTTATGGATATCTATTAAAATCACTTAGGGTTTTTGATAACTCTGATTTTGTAATAATTTGTTTTATAGAAATAAGAATTTTTCACTGACACCTTATATCCTTTACTTAGATTCCTCAATTAACAGTTGGTTGTATTATTCTTACTATTTTCACCTCCCCCCTCCATGTATGAATTTTCCTGAACAATTTCAAAGTAGTTGTACACAAGTCTTCAATGTGGAACAGTTCCCAAGTTTTGTCTTTCATGACCTTCAATGTGAAGAGCACAGGCTTATTTACTTCTAGAGAATCTCTCAACTGGCCTTGTTGATATTTTGTCAATATTAAATTCAGGTTTCATTAATTTATTTACAAGGATACTTCAGAAGTAATACCATATTCTTTTCTAGAGCATTATGTCAGCAGGCATTATGCCAGTTTGTCCTATTACAGTGATGTTACCATTTACTATTTGTTAGGATGGTATCTGCCAGGTTTTTCACTGTGAAGTAAATTAGTAAATACTTGCAATTAAGAAATTAATGTTTTGTGGCAAATATTTGAGACATTTAAATATCCTGTTCCTCAGCAAATTTACAGTCATGAGCTTATCATTCATTGATGCTTTTTGCCTGAAACACTAGGATGATTCCCAAAGTGAGTTTTTATTTCCAAGGAACATGGTTCCTTTACCCGAAAATGGCATTTAAAGATCTGTTCATTGCCACTATGGTACTGCTGTTTCTGGAGCCCTTTAGTGGTCAGGGTGGGAGAAATAGATGTGTTTGTGACCACACAGTTATTTGTTTCTCTAGGTAAGGGGTGGGGAACATTGTGCCTGCAAAATCATTTATTCTGGCCCTGCCAAGGCATTAGGGGTGAGTTAATTAAATGTTAGGCCAAATATAGCAGGTAATTTTTAAGTTGATACTTTTGTATGGCCTGAGAATCTACACTAATAAAACCATAACATGCTAATTGATGGTACACTTGCCACACCCACCAGCCAATCAGGAGTGAGTATACAAATTAACCCAACAAAATGGCAGGTTAATTTGCATGTGCAGGTACAGAGCAGATGGAGGCAGGCCTTCTGCACCACCCCAGCCACTCTGAGCCTTTGGGCAGAGTGGGAAGGTGGAAAAGTGGCTCTGGCCTGAGCGAAGGCAGTGCCGGCAGCCAGGGGAAGGAAGGCGCATTCTTGCATGAATCTTTGTGCATCAGGCCTTTAGTGATGTTATAAATATTCAATGGCCCTTGGCAGAAAAAAGGTTTCCCACCCCTACTCTAGATATTTGAGTCTTACCCTTTCCTGTATTTGCCCACTTTCTCTAATAGTGAGAAACCTGGCCCTTGTTACTCTCAATACATTTACCGTTTAATCAGTATCTTCTATGTAACCCGTCTCCAGTCTTCTCAGCCTCAACATCCTGGCCACGAAGTTTTGGGTAGACATTTCAATTTATATTCATGTCTGGGAAACTGCTGTTTCTAGGGAGGATTATTGACTTTCTTTTAGTAACACTTGTTATACACTTCACTACATGATATTTTTAAAGACATTTTTTTCTTTAAATCTAGGCTTTAAAAAAAAAAAATTCTGCCCTTGCTGGTTTGGCTCTGTAGGACTCTCTTTCACGGCCCTCATAGAAAGAGTTCCATTTCAGGGTTCAGGTTCTGGAGAAGGGCCGCACACAAATGAAGAGACTTGAAGAAATTCAACTTGGCAATATGGGGGGCCAGGCGGTAGTCCAACTCTAGTGGGAGAACTACTCCTGCTCTGGCCCTGCCATCCCCTTTTATTGAGGCTTTGGGGAAAACATCTTAGGCAACATAAGCAGAAATTTACAGGCAGGAAAATAACAGAAACTTACAAGGGACAAAATAAGGTGGAGGCTGCTTCAGCTTAACAATGTCTCAACTAAAGGTTAGAACAATTAAGGTTGTTAACCAGCCTTCCTGGCTTCCTGTCAACATCTCTTTTTTAAGTGAAACTAACTTGTTTTCCAGCATGGCTCAGTGGATAGAACATAAGCCTGCGTACTAAAGGGTTCCAGGTTCCATTCCAGTCAAGGACATACACCAGGGTTCTGGGCTCAATCCCCAATGTGAGGGGGCATACAGGAGGCAGCCAATCAATGATTCTCTCTCATCATTGATTCTATCTCTCCCTCCCTCTCCCTTCCTCTCTGAACTCAATAAAGTTTTGTTTTGTGGGTTGTTTTTTTTTTTTAATCTTAGAATTTTTGAATCTTTTAACTTGTTCAGTGTTATTTCTGGGTTCAGTGTAATATATAGATGAGCCTGGAAGCAAAAATTAAGGAAAATTTTGTTTATTTTTTTAAATATCTTTTTGTTGATTTTAAGGAGAGGACAGGAGAGGCATAGAGATAGAAGCATTGATGAGAGAGAAATAATCAGTTCGCTGCCTCTTGCAAACCGCCTATCAAACCAGCAACCCAGGCATGTGCCCTGACCAGGTATCAAACCACGACCACCTTCCTGATTCAAGGGCTGAAATTCACTGACTGAGCCAAACCAGCTAGGCTATTTCTTAATTTTTAAACTGACTGTTGAGGTTTAATTTGGGAACCTATCCTATAATTTAGTACTTTCTTACAAACTAGCTGTTGAAATTCTAAGACCATAAAACAAACTTTTGAAATGCTTCTTTAGAGAAAAGGATTAATTTTTCCTTTTTTCTCTAATTTTGTTTTAGATATTAATCTAATTTTATGATAATATTTATCCATTAATGGTATGTGTATTTTAAGATTTGGGTATTGCTAACGAAGTAAGTATATTAGATGTATTCATCATTTAAATGTCAGATATAAAGATGGACAGTAATACTTTTCAAAGTACTTGAGTTTTTAATAAATTTAATTTTATTTTAGCACTGAAGAGAGCTTCAGATTGGTCCAAAAAGAAGAAGGAGCCCCTAGGCAAATTGGCTTCTTTATTTAAACTTATTGTCAGAGTCATCGATTCCTTCCACACTCTGAGCCTCAAGGAAGCACATTCTGATGTTCTTCTCACTGTTGGGAACTCAATCACCAACATTCTTTCCAATTTACTTGGACATATTTCTTTGCCTTCTATGATGCGAAAAATATTTGCAACTTTAACAAGACCTTTGGCATTATTTTATGAAAATTCAAAGTAAGTATTTGGATTTAATAGCTTTGAAGTATAAGTAGGTAAATTGAGATCTAGGTAGCAAACTTTGGTGGTTTTCTTATCAGCTTTGTTGCTGATAGTAATTTTTTACAATTTAGTGGAGAGGATAATAAGTTTATTAAGCCATGTATGTGTTTGTTAAAAAGATAGTTGAAATAATACATAAATATGAGATAGGAGTTGGTAGCCCTTTAAGTTTATATGCTAGTCTAACCACTTTCCCACTTAGTGTGTATCTTTTTAGATTTGTTAATACAAACAAGCATACCTATTAAATGTATGATGTATATCAAAGTATGTTTGACATGCTACTTTGCAATTTAGTATATGGTATGCACTAAATATATGCATCTTGCTTGCACCGTACACCTAAGAAGCTCATTCTTTTTAATGTCTGCATAGGGCTTCATGAAATTTATCCATATTCTTATTAATGGACATAATATTCTTTTTTCTCTAGCTTTTCCTCTCTTAACCTACAGTGTTGCAGTTGAATGTATTTGTATTTAATCAGTCTACACTTCCTGCAATATAAGGTCCTAGAAGTGAAATTATTGGTTTAAAAGGATATATACATTTTTATTTCTGAATTATCTCCCAAAGTTTTATTTATATTTAATTGAAACAAGTAATTCCTTAAAGAAACCTGAAAAATTGCAAATAATATACTTTTAAAAAACAGTTGCAAGGATTCATCAGTGTTCTTTATAACAAATTTATATTGTGGAATCATAATATAATCTATATTTTATAATTAAATTCAGAGAAAGTTTTAGGAACAGATTTTAATTTTAGTAATTTTTCATTATTGAAAGTATTACATATGTCCTTCCCTTTAGTCTATTGATCCCTTCCAGCCCACCCCAGGCCTTCAGCAACCTATTGTCTGTGTGCATGGTGTGTGTGTGTGTGTGTGTGTGTGTGTGTGTGTGTGTGTATCCCATGCACACAGACAATAAGTTGCTGTATGTGTGTGTGTGTGTGTGTGTGTGTGTGTATACACATACATACATACATACATACATACATACATACATGGTCTTTGGTTGATTACCTCCTCCCTCCCACCCTCCGCCGCCTTCCTTTTGGGATTCCCCACTCTTAGGAACAGATTTTATAAAGAATAAACTAGAGCCTCAAATCTATTAATCTTTTTGGAAATCTTAAGCTTCATCAGAAATAACTGATACTTATAGGTCTATACCGTACTTTATGTTTGATAATTGACCTTTTTTAAAAAAAAAGTCTTGAGGTACATTTTTTTTTACATCACTATACATGCATGTCTCATTTTATGGCTGCATTCATACTTTTAGGTTTAACTTTTCTAAAATATAAATGATATTGCATCTTTTTTTTCTTCACAGGCTTGATGAAGTTCCTAAAGTGTATAGTTACATGAACAACAAGGTAAAAAAGTAGACAATTACCCATAAACATACATCATGGTGAGAAAATGCTAGGGTTTAAATAATCATCTTCCTTAAATAGAAATCTGACTTTTAAAGGTGTTAATAATCATACTTCAACTTTAATGGACATTTAATAATTTGGCAAACAAAGGATGGTTTGTATGTTTGTTTGAAATACATTATTTTTAGTTTGCAGGTTAGGGACCTGGGCCTGTTAGAATTAAACCAGGCTTTCTGGACCTCTTTCCCTGTTATGACATCTATAGGGTTTATACCAATGGCCTTCAAACTTTCTCCTCCAGCAGAATTACCTGGAGGTTTTGTTAAAACACAATTTCTAGGCTTTAGCCTTGGAGTTGCATGGAACCTGAGAACGTTTGCATTTCTGACAAGTTCCCAGATGATGTTGATGCTGCTGGTCTGAGGCCCACCTTAAATTAATTTATTTTAAGAATGTATTTGATTTCAGAGAGGGAGAGAGAAAAACATAAATGATGAGAGAGAATCATTTATTGGATGCCTCCTGCATGCCTCCCCACTGGGGATCAACCCCACAACCTGAGCATGTACCTTGACTGACTTTCTGGTTCATAGGTTGATGCTCAACCACTGAGCCATGCTGGCTGGGCCGAGGACACTTCCCCCCCCCCCCCCCCATATATTTTTATTGATTCCAGAGAGGAAGAGAGAGGGAGAGATTGTTAGAAACATGAATGATGATGTTTCATTGATCAGCTGCCTCCTACACACCCTCTATTAGGGCTAGGAATCAAGCCCACAACCTAGGAACTCTGGATCCTTCAGTCAGCAGGCCCAGGCTCTCACCAGTGAGCCAAGACGGCTAAGGTGGAGGCACATTATAAGAACACTGATTTGTACCTTCTGGACTACTTTTTCATCATGCTGGTTCATGGCAAACTATAGTTTTTTAAAAGTATAGTTTTTAAAAAAAAGGATTTAAAAATGTTTCTTTAATTTTATATAACTCCTATAATCTCTTTATGGGGATAACTAGTTTTAATTGTTTATATATACAACTGTATAAGCACTTAATTAAAATTGATGTGAAAACAAAGTTTTCTGTTAATGGAAAATAAGCTTGAAATAAGGATCTAATATTAATGACCTTAAAGTCACATAATTTGTCAGCTTATATAGTATATATTGAAGGGGATGGATGGGAGCTTTTAAAAGGCCATTTTAAATATACATTTAAAAAAATTTTTCTTCCAGTAACATTAAGGTTCATTACTAAAAACCAGAAGTTGTTTTAAAAACCACTTTTAACCCCATTCAGTAGTAAGCGTTATTTTAGGAATATTTTTATATTTTTCCATATAGAAAAGTACGCATATACATGCAATACCCACAGGGTTGTTACCTATGTGGGCGTGGCGCGGGAACGGGAGATTTAAGTAGCGCCAGGCCTCCACGCTGCCTCGCCATCCACCCTGCACCCTGGTGGCCTCGGAAACATCCTCCTTGTTCCTGTTTCTGCTCCCGCAGCCAGGCCTCCTCCCATCAGCCTTCCTAAGCCAGGACGACCCTCAATCTAGCTTGGCGGTGCCCTTGTCCCGCCTCCCACAGGCCTAGGACCGGCAGCCCGGGCGGCACCCACACTGCGCCTGCGCACAGGCTGTTCGCGGGCTCCCCCCAGACCTCGCCAAGTCCCGCGATAGCTCATGCGTTCCCAGCTGCTTCGCCGTAACGGCTCTGGATCTGGAACGTTCTCAAAAGATATTTGAATTTTAAAAATTGAAATAGCCACATGTGCGTATTTTAGTTTAGTATGCCTTTTGCTTTTTTTTTTCTTTCTGCTTTCAGTGTTATATTTTCAAGTATTATCCTAATAAGCTTTTTCTTTTCTTTTTTTAGCTAGAAAAGCTGCTCGGAGAAATCATTGCTTATCTTCACTTCAACTACACCGGGACTTACGACAGTGAACTTCTTGAACACATTTCCCCATTATTATGCATAATATTTCTGCACAAGAATAAGCAAATTCGAAAGCAGAGTGCTCAGTTCTGGAATGCTACGTTTGCGAAAGTGACGACGTTGGTTTATCCTGAAGAGTTAAAGTATGCTAATCTTACATAGTTACTCTATTGATCTTGTAAATTCATTTTTTAGTTTAAAAACTTTTCTTGTAAGAAATTATTGCAGAGGACTTATTAGTTGAAATGTTATGTGAAATACATGCTAATTATTAAACATTATTTGACCCTTTGTATTTCAGAGTAGTAACCTCTTGGTTTTAGGAAAAGAAAAAGTAATTTGAAATTATCCTTATAAGAAATACAAAGGTCAGGAAATTAATGGTTATTAAATCTGGGTGATGTGCACTTGGCTACATAAAGTAATAATATAGTCTACCTTTGCTTGACATTTTCTGCAAGAAAATTTTTTTTATAAAGAAAATTTGGAAATGGAAGAATTTAGCAAAAAACATTAAATGTTGCCAGTGATTTATCTCAGTTTTGTGTTTGTAGAGTATTGAAGTAGTCTTTAAGCTGGATTTATTTTGCCACTTTAAAATTATAATTAAAGTGTTCTTATAGATTACTGATATTCACCACTTCTACTTAAGGTATGCATATTTATGTACTTTTTTTAAAAGACCTATACTAAGACAAGCCAAAGAAAAATTTCTGCTTCTGTTGCCTGGTTTGGAAAATGTTGAAATTATGGAGGAATCCAGTGGACCATATTCAGATGCAGTGAGTGGTTTTGTGTGTGTGTGTGTTGTTTTTGTTTTTTTGAATGATTAGTTTGTTTATTGGGTTTCAACATAATTTTTATTGAAGTGATAAGCAAGTACAACCTAAACAAGATACTTCATAATACAGGATTTTTTCCATAAAGTCAGTTGTCTGGCTTGAAATACTTTTATGAACGAAGGGCAGTGAATTTCACTATAGATTCTTGTGTAAGTAATCACTGTGCTTGTTCGTTAATGATCTCTTTTGAATTACTGTACATCATGTGTGCTGTTTTGCAAAGGCTGTAAATTATTAAAATACATTGTTAAATGTTGCTATTTAGATAAACTAGGAGTAGTTATTTGTGCACATCTAAGCAAGAGTTACCCTTTACTTTTCTCATTTCTTTCCATTGAATCATTCATTCCTTCTATCAGAAAAACACATCTTTGTTATTACATCACCCTATTGTACCGGTTACTTTGGCTAATGATACCTGATGACTGTCTGAAGATTAAGGAGTAAAGGCATGGATAATGTATACCCCATGAAGTGAACATCCTTAGACAACTGATCCTCAGATAACTTATTTCTTCAATAACAATATAGTGTAGTTATTTTTTTGTTTAGAATCTGTAAAAGACAAAATGTCAAATACTCTTTAGTTTTGGTTTTTAGCTAAAATAATAGACTGTTGAGACTTTTTGACTGTAAGTTGGCTTGAAAAACTTACATAGTCTTGGGAGGGGCATGATAGTTAATATTTTGTATCATACATGCTTATTTAATGCCTTAAAGTTTTACGGCTTTGGTTTTTATTTTAGAACTATAGTAGTAGTAGGGGTATTTGATATATTTTTACAACATTTTATAATATATCTTACTTTTAGAATTCATAAAATTAAGTGGTGCAAAACAGCTATTGAGTATATTGGAGATACAAAATCTATTTGCTGTTAACTGAAATAGTGACTTTCTTTTCATTGACATGATTTTACTAGAGTTGAATCAAAAGAAATTTAATGAGTATTCATTACACTGGAAATTTTAAAACGTGAGAAGAAATATTGTACTTAATGGTATTGTTTTATATGTCCTAAAACAGACAGAAAACTCCCAATTAAATATGAAGATCAGTGGCATGGAAAGAAAATCAAGTGGAAAAAGAGATTCTTTTTTGGCACAACCAAAGGTTACAAAAGAAAATATGAAATCACCAGCCAAAGTATGTTCTTTCAACGTTTGTTTCATAGAACATTTAAAGTATATGTAGGTTGAAAATATACAACTTCTAATTGGAAGAAAAAGCTGTTAAAGACTAAAAGTGGGATTGCAGGAGAATGAGTTTGGCCTGGAAAGACTATATTAGATGACATGGATGTCTTGAAGCTTTAGTAGATGATTCCTTCTTAGTAAATTAGATGTACATAATACTTTGCATCCATTAAGTAGCAGTCTTCTTGAGATGGAATGAAACTAGATTTGAATAGCTGTGACACCATAAGAGGAAAATATTGTAGAACTTATATTATTGAATAGGTACAAAATGCCTAGGTAAGAAATCTATTTTAACCTCAAATCTAAATGTCAAAGGGACATTTTACTAATTGTTGCTAAGAAGAAATGTTGTAGTTTTGTGGTTTTTGAACTTAAAACTTCCTACTCGTTATCAAAAAACTTAGTGTTAGAATAGAGATTCAAGTATCAGAAAAATAATTTGGCAACTCAAATGTATATTTGCTTCTTTAAAATCTATAGTTCAAACTAGAATCTTCATCCCCCAAAATGAGTGGAATGCCTTTGGAAGAAGAAAAGTCTACTGAATTTGTGTTTATACCTCCAGAAGGAAAAGAAGCAAAGGAAAGAATACTAACTGAACATCAGAAAGAAGTACTCAAAACAAAGAGGTTTGTAGTCCTTTTATTTTGAATTGAGTATTTTGTAGTCACACTCAGATTTCATGCAGCAAACTATAGCTTTGTCTTTAGAACTAAGATACTGAGTATATTATAGTGTATTTTAATGCTGGAAAGATACACTAAGTCACTACATTTCATAATGTATACAGATGTTTGTTTATTGAGGTGTGGTGTTGGTAGGGAAAGATAAAGAGGATGGTTTCATGGAAAATAAGCATCTAAGCCTTGATTTTTTTTTATTTTTATCGTTCTTAAAAGAACTAGATGTAGAATTGTAGTCTTTACTTTTTGATGGTAGGAATATCAAGATTGTGAACTTATGAAATATTTTTCAGGTGTGATATTCCTGCCATGTATAATAATCTGGATGTTTCACAAGATGCATTATTTTCTCAATATAGTCAGGAGGAGTCTATGTAAGTATGGAAGCTGCTGAAGTAACTGTTTTTTTAAAGTTTTACTTAACTACTCTAATTTATGTTTATTTATTTCAGGGAAATTCCTAAATTAGCTGAAAAATCTAAGGAAGATTCCAAGATGGCATTTAAGGTATACATATTTTGGGGGTTTTCAAATCACTCTTTCATTATGGAGTCTCTTGTATTCATTTTAAGATGTGCTGTTTAGTTTGTTAACTTTCACTAGCAGATGTTAGCAGAATTATAGTCATTGTTTGTGGATGTGGATGTTTAAAATGTATTTGGCTTTATTGAATACTAGAAACTCAGTGCACAGATTCATGCACCAGTGGGGTCCCTAGGCCTGGCCTGTGCCCTCTCACAATCCAGGACCCCTTGGGGGATGTCGGGGTCTCATTGCATGCATTTGGCCCAATCCCCACAGGCCAGGCTGAGAGACCCCACTAGTGCACGAATCTTTGCACTGGTCCTCTAGTATACATATAAGATCTCCCCACCCTCCCCCCTTCCCCCCTTCCCCTCTGAGATTCATCAGTCTGTTCCATGTATCCATGCCTGTGCATTGAGCTTCTGCCCCCTGGTAGTCAGTGTGTGTCACAACTACTGGTCGAAACGTCAAACAGTCAGACGCTTAGCATATTAGCCTTTTCTATATCTAGATTTATCATTAGAAACAAGTTGGTGGGCATATAACACCACCTTTGGAATAATTACAAAATATCCAAGGGCAGTGATTGCCTTTGAATTACTAAGGCATTACGCTAAAATTTCCCCAGAAAGTTAGACCTGTATGCTGGTTAATCTATATATATGTACATTTCTATGCAGGAGGAACTAACGAAGAGTGACATTGTCATTACACAAGAAGTTACGGGAAAGTGTGGTATGGAAGAACATCTTGAAAAGACTTCTCTTTCAAATAATGAATGTAGTTCTATTGAGGAAAGCCATCCTGGAATACTGAGCAGTAATAGTAATAATGCCCAAAAAAACCCTTTAATCTCATCAAAGAAAATTTCAAATGAATGTGCATCTAGTGCAGAAAACACTTTGGGTGTTAGCAGTAGCTCAGTTTCTAATATCACCAATTCTGGAACACCCACACAGCCTACAAGTCGAAGGCAAACCTTTATTACTTTGGAGAAGTTTGATGGTTCAGAAAATAGACCTTTTAGTCCATCCCCTTTGAACAATATGTCATCAGCTATCACAGTAAAAAATAGTCAGGAAGGCATGGCTAAAACAGGTATTCCACCAAAAGCAAAGAGAAAAGAAGTGGCTCTTTCAAAATCTGACTCTGAAAAAATAGTGCATGGAAATAAGCGGTCAGGCCTAAGGTCAAGTAAAGCTGAACAAACAGGGAATAAAAGTTCTAAGCTCTTAATGACATCTGATCAGAAGAAAAATACTCAGGAATCTATTGATAGCATGGGAGCCTTAGAAAATAGCCAAGCAGGTTTGCTTAATCAAACAGAATGTGTGTTAGATAATAAGGCTCACTCTGAATCTGCAGTGGAACATGATACAATGCTTAAACCAACAACAGAAAATGCTTTGTTAGAAAACAGTACTGTAGAGGAGAAAACCTTAGAAACAAATTTGGAATCCAAAGAAAATACACCCCCAGACATAGTACCAGCAGATCAAATGGTAAATGAGGATAGTCATGTTCAGATAGCTCCAAATCAGAAAACCCTTAGACGTTCTTTAAGGCGACGTTCAGAAATAGCAGAGCCTATCACTGATAGCCAAGATAAAGAAAATAATCTTCAAAAAAAAGAAAGACATAAGGAAGAAGAAAAGACTCTTCAGAAAAGTCTGTTACATGTAAAAGATGATATGTTACCTAAGCAAAAACTGATTTCTGAACAAACTGTACAGGAAAATTCAGTTGAGAAAGATATTTCACATGAGAAGACTTTAGGGGAAACCAGCACTAATACTGAAATTGAAAAAAATAGAAGAAAGCCAGACCTTGAGAATAGTAAATCTGAGGGAGATGCTAGCCAGGACATTGCAGATAAGTCCTCTGAGAAACAAGTAAGGGGACGGACACGCTATCAAACAAGGCGAGCATCCCAGGGTTTACTTTCCAGTATTGAAAACTCTGAATCTGATAATTCTGAGGCAAAGGAGGAAAGTTCTAGAAAGAAGAGATCTGGAAAATGGAAAAACAAAAACAGTGACAGTGTTGACATTGAAGATCAAGAAGAGAAAATGGAAAAACAGGAATGTCTGCAAGTTGAAAGTCAGATACATGATCATAAAGCAAATTCAGAAATGGACATAAATATGAAATCTCAGATTTGTGAAAACAAAGATGAAAATGATACTGTAGCTCCCCAAAATTCTACAGTATCTTCAGATATAGTGCTAGTTTGTGATATATCAAATACTTATGAAGAAAAAAGTAAAACTAACAAATGTGCAGATGATTCCTTTTCAAACTCTTCTGTATCAGAATTAAATCTAAGGACTAGAAATGCCAATAAGAGGTTACATAAACGAGATCCCATAGAAAATAACAATGTGGAAGAAGGGTCAAAAATAGGGACATCAGACATTTCTTTGCCTTCTGTAAAAACATTTCAAACACCTGAATGCCGACACAAGAGAAGTAGGAGGGTAAGGAGATCTAAGGGTTGTGATTGCTGTGGAGAAAAGTCACAACCTCAAGAAAAGTCACCCCTTGGGTTGACAAATACAGAAAATTACAACGTAAAGGTCAGTGAAACAAAAGAGATAGATGTGCCAACTCCTGTAACTATATCAGAGACTACTACTGCTAATATTAACCCTGAGGCTAAACTTCCAGATGAGTGTCACAGTGTGAATTTTCACTTGGGTCTCAAGGAGGAGAACGATACTATTGATTCATTAATTGTACCTGAAACTGAGTCGAAAGAAAGGGATATTCAAGACTCTCGTCCTTCTGAAATAGTAAATTTTAAAGAAGAAACGTGTGATACAGATTTTAAGGAAGCAATTTCAATTGAAAGCCAAGAGCCATCCAATAAAAAATGTAAGACTGTTGGCCCATGTTTAGGTGATTCCAAAGATATTTCACTGGAATGTTCTAATTTGGAGACCAAAGAAGAAAAGCCAGAGGCTATACTAAAAATGGAAATAAGTACAGAGAACATGGTTAATGTTGAAGCAGATGCATGCAAAGTAAAAGCAGAACTCAATCTAGAAGTAGAAGCTATGGAATTGGATGTAGAGTCTGATAAATCTGAAGCTAGCTTCTCCGAACAAAAGAGTGCCGAAACTGGTATTTTTGAGGAAATGGCAACGGAGAAAAACAGTACAAGAAGTGATGAATCTGAAGCAGATGCAGCTAAAGTACTGATCGCTGAAGAAGCAGTAACTGAGGAATTTAATTCAGCTATTGGTCATCCTGATAATACCACACCTGTAGAAGTAAGGCCTCAGTTAGAAGTTTCTGAACAAATAGTTGGTGGACTAGATGGAGGAAATGATGAATCTGATCCAGGCTCATCTGAAGAAATGAATGCTGAAATGGAAAATTCTGAAGAAAGGGTAACTGGTGAAGTGAAGGCTGAAACTGACCATGTCAGTGAAACAGAGGATGAGGACTTGATTACCAAAGCATCAAAGTTCATAGAAGCTGAAACAAACAGATTGAATATAGAAATTGGCAACATTTCCCCTAACACACTTAAGGTGAACACTGAAGAAGGAAATGTTAATTCTAATAAAACAGAAGCAAGCATTGTACTTAATAAACCTGAAGTAAAATTAGATGACAATCAAATGAAAGTGGAAAATGATGGTGAGATTTTACAGGAAGTTCACCATACTTCAGAGAAAGTAAAGGAAACACCACAATCTCTGATATCAGAAAGAGATACCTCTGAACTGATAACAGAAGACAATAATACATCTCCTCAAAAGTTAAGTGAATTTGATCCTTTACTTCTGTCAACAATTGAGAGTCCTAGTAGTGGCATGCCAGCTCGCTGTATCTGGTCTCCTTTGGCTTCTCCATCCAGTAGCATTTTAAAAAGAGGATTAAAAAGACCTCAAGAAGATGAGATCTCACCACCTGTTCACAAGGTAGGGGTTTGAGGCTGATGTTTAAATGGAATATTTTTGCATGATTTTTTTTGAATTAGTGTTTTGTTTTCTTCAAATACTCAGGTAGAATTTGGGTATATGGAAGTTGTATTTTTAATTTTTTGAGGACTCCATACTGATACCCATAGTGGCTGCACCAATTTACAATCCTGCCAACAGCTTTATGAGAGTTCCTTCTTCTCCACATCTTCCATCACCAACAACACTACCATTGACTTATTTGTCAACTTTTTTGTGTGGTCATTCTGACCCGTGTAAGGTGGTATGTTCCCGTGGTTTTGATTTGCATTTCCCTGGTAATTAGTAATGTTGAGTATCTTATGTGTCTGTTGGCCTCTGGAGAAATGTCTATTCAAGTCCTCTGCCTATTTTTAATTAGATTATTGGTGGGGGTTTTTGTGTTAAATGATATGAGTTCCTTTACGTATTTTGTATATAGATCCCTTATCAGAAGTCTCATTTGTGAATAACTTCTCCCATTTAGTAAGTCTTTTCATTTTGCTAGTGTTTTCTTTCTTGGTGCAGAAACTTTTTAGTTTAAGTAGTCCTATTTGATTAGTTTTGCTATTGTTGCTCTTTCCAAAGAGTTATAACCCAAAAGATTATGCTAAGACTGATGTCACAGAGTTTATCGTTACATGGTTTCTTTTAGGAGTTTTTGGTCTCAGGTCTTACATTTAAGTCTTTAATGCATTTAAAAAATATATATTTTTTATTTCAGAGAGTAAGGGAGGAGAGAGATAGAAACATCAATGATGAGAGAACCACTGATTGGCTGCCTCCTGCACGCCCCCTACTGGGGATTGAACCCACAACCCCGGGCATGTACCCTGTCCAGGAATCTAATTCAGTCCATAGGCCAACACTCTATCCACTGAGGCAAACTGTCTAGGGCTCTTTAATCCATTTTGAGTTTATTTTTGTAAGTGGTATAACAAAGTGTTCCATTTCCATTTTTTTTCCTTGTACCTGTCCAGTTTTCCTAGCACCACTTACTGAAAAAATTATCTTTACCCCATTATTTATTTTTACTTCCTTTGGCGTTAATTGATCATATAAGCAAAGATTTGATTTTTGGTTCTCCAGTGTGCTATACATTGTTAATACAAATTAGTTGTTTTGTTTGATAGTATCTCATATTTCAGTTTTATTTAGGCAACAGCATAGTGTAGTTTTTTATAGCCGATATGTACAGAATCTTCCTGCTTTTTGAGTTAAAACTAGGGAACATTTATATACATATTTAAAAATGTAAGGGCTCTGTTGTGTATTTATGTCAGATAGCTGATTGAGTGAACCTATTTTAAGTTTTGAAGAGACTTCAAGCTAGAGCTAAGAAACAAAAATTGCTACCCAATTGCTGTGAATCTGATACCCTCAAAGTTTAGAACAGAATCAATCTAAGTAAGATACCAGAGGCTAGTTGGCACTATGTCTAACTCTTTAACTTGTTCTTTACAGTCATTGTAGTCAATAGTTAAACCCATAAAGTTAGTAGTATTGGATTATGCAATTTCTATTGCCACATGCACTTTCATTAAGTTTCTGCTACGTGTCTGTTTCCATCTTTGTTGCTATAGCACATAGATCATTGGAATGACCTGTGCTATTTGTGAAAGCAAGCCATTAGGAAAAACTACACCTTTATATGTACTCTCGGTTTCTAGTGAAATAACTTAAGCTTCTAAACCCACGCTGTATTTTTGGGTAACCTTATAATGAGAATTTATGGTGTTATTTTTTAAAAACTTTAATTTTATAAAAACATGACCTGTATTTTTAGGTTCGCCGAGTCTCCTTTGCAGATCCAATATACCAAGCAGGATTGGCAGATGACATTGATAGGCGATGTTCTCTTGTTAGGGCCCATTCTTCAACTAGTTCTCCCATAGTAAAAAGCGTTAAAACGTCACCTACTGCACAATCTAAGGTAAGCTGTAGGCTTTAAAATACATGTGTGTGTGTGCAGACAGAATTGTATTGTGTAGTTTGTCTTAAAATTAACTAAGGACAAAATTTGTTTGGCTTGGATATATTCTTTTTCTACCAGTTGGTAAACAGACATGAACAGGTTATAAAAGGCAAAGATGATCCAGCAAGTAATTGATTATATGGTTTATTACATTTTAGATTTTCTGGAAGTATTAAGAAATTACTATATTCTAAATTGTTAAAATAGAGTTGTAAATTTATAGTTATCTAGGGTTCTGAGTTTTTTTTTCTCTCCTTCTGTCTAGCATAATACCACTTCAAGCAAAGGATTTCTGTTCCCAGGATCACGTAGCCCTAAATTTAAGAGCTCAAAGAAATGTTTAGTAAGAAGTGTTTTAGTTTTCATGCAACTTTTTTTTCTTCATGTTTAGTGAGGTGATGTCTATTTAATGGTTTTTGAAATTTATTCTAAGATTACAGAAATGGCTAAAGAATCCATACCATGCCCAACAGAAAGTGTTTACCCAGCTTTGGTAAACTGTATGGCACCAGTTGATATTATTTTACCTCAGATTACTTCAAACATGTGGTAAGTAATTATTTAGGCTTTTGGCTTACTCTTAAAGTTGCCCCTTATTTAAGAGGACTATTTATATTATCAAAGTCCTGATATTTAGAATTGCTTTTATATGTACCTGTATATATATTTTAGAAATAAAAATTCAACTGGGAAGATGGATTAGAAAGGACAATAAGAGAAGCATTTATCACAGTGACTAAGATAATTGTGTGCTTCTTTTACAGGTGCCATGCTGAACTCTTTATATACATTATCTTATTTAATCATAAACCCCATACGAGTAGTAGTGTATTTCTACTTTATAAAATGAACTTTACAAAGGTTAATTCATCAAAGTCAGTCATCATGTTAGTAAAGCATAAAGTACACATTAGGCTTAGTCTGATTTCAATACTATTGCTTAAACCAGGCATACACATCAGATTAAAATTTTATGTTTTAAACTAGAGACCTGATGCATGAAATTCATGCAAGAGTAGGCCTTCCTTCCCCCAGCTGCCAGCACTGGCTTCCCTCTGGCCCCCAGGTCTCGGGCTTCCCTCACAACCTTGGCTTCATCTGGAAGGACATCTGGTCTAATTAGCGTTTTACTTTTTTAAAATTATAGATTATATGTTCAGTGTCTTTCATAGTAGGTTAGGTGGGCATATATAAATTCAGTATGGTTGAACTTAAATTAGGAAATTCACCTGGAGAGACACTCACAAGTAGAATAAATATAAAACTATATAATAATGTTCTACCTTTTTTTTTTTTAATTGTCTGTTCAGGGCAAGAGGACTGGGACAACTCATTAGAGCCAAGAATATAAGAACAATTGGTGATTTGAGTACTCTTACAGCATCTGAAATTAAAACTCTTCCTATCCGTTCTCCAAAAGTGTCCAATGTTAAAAAGGCTCTCAGAATATATCATGAGCAACAGGTAAAAAACTTATATGTCAGTTATAAAGCACATATAAACACAACCCTGTGTCACATATTAATCTTTTGGTTAAAAGCAGACTGCATATGCAACAGCGGTTTGATAAGATAATAGTGGAACTAAAAATGCCTATCACCTATTGATATCATAATGTAAATGCATTACTCGTGTTTGTAATAATGCTGGTGTGAACAAATGCACTGCACTGCCAGTCATGAAAACGTAACACGTGATTATCTGCACAGCACATAATACTTGGTAATATGAACGACTGTGTTGCTGGTTTACATATTTACTAAAATCTGTTGTTATTTGGGATGCACTCTTTCTACGTGGGTAAAAAAAGGTTTGCCGAGAAAGTTTGCCATGTTAACCCCGTCAGCAGCCTCCTCACTACGCTTACTGCGTCTCTTGATTGCATCATTTTACTTAATTTAATCTCATTTTTCTGTACAGTAACATGCTGTAGCCTTGAAGTAATAGAATATACCATCTAACCATTTATGTTATAGACTATGCCATATAAGTTTGTGTGAATACACTATGATATTCTCACAATGATAAAATTTACCTAATGCATTTCTCAGATTATATCCCTGTCGTTAAGTAGTGCATAACTGTAAATGATCTAGTAATACAGTTACACAGTTTGTGCTTAAACTGTACACGTATTTCATGACGCCTTTTCTTCCCTTCCGTCAGGAGTAACTTAAAAGATTACATTATAATTCCACGGAGGAGTTTTTTGCATTTATTTTGAACTATTCTTATGCAATGTACCTCTCAATTCTTTGAACTCTGTTTTCCTACCACCTTCTCTCTTTCATTTATACAAAACTGGCTATTGAATTCCATGGCTGCAATTCTTAAAACCCAGATGTTAAAATCTAAACATTTATAAAAATCTTGCAGGTTTTTAGTTTAACAGTATTTTGATTTTTGATACCCAACCTTTTAATACTTAAACATAGTGGGTCATGGATATTTTCAGAGTTTCTGATAAAGGCCAATATTCTTCCCCCTATAAAATATATAGAAAATTTTATGTTATTTCAGAAAGGTTCATAGACTTCTAAAACCCATTCAGAGATGCTTTATATATCCATCGACACTCAGAATTGTGAGTAAATGGAAAATAGTGTCTGTTAAAGGTGAAAATCAGCATTCTAGATTTGAATCTTTGAGACTAGAGTTAACTAACTACTTGAAAGTCCTAGAATTAGCATTAATTTGTGTTAACGATTTTTAAACACATTTGTTAGTTTTTAAAAACCCAAATACTTTATTAATAATTTTTAGTCTTATAGATAAAAAATTTAGTTTCTTAAGTATTTTCTGTGATCCATGGGCCATGAGAATTGTCTCTGAAACATTATATAATTTTTTAAAAACTGCTTTATTGAGACATCCACAAACCATAAAATTCACTGCTACACACGCTTTAGTGCTTTATGTGTGTGTTTTTGTTTTTAGTATATTTACAAACTTATACATTACAACTGCAGTCTTAATTTTAGAACATTTTTATCCAGAAAAAAACAAAACAAAAAACTCAGTTATTAGCAGTCATTCTTCATGCGCAACTCCGTGACAACTACTAATCTTTTTTCTCAATAGGTTTGTCTATTATAGACACTTCATAAAAGTGGGGTCATATAAACCTGTGGTCTTTTGTGACTGACTTACACTATATTTTCAAAGCTTATTTGTAGTTCTTTTTGGTGTGTTATTAGAACATAGTTTCTTAGCAATATTAGCTAAGCTAGTAATCACGTGATGGGCTGTCAGATTCTGTTAGTCCTTTTAAGAGTAAATTTCCATTGTTGGTTTTGTTTTTTACTGATCTAAATGTTTAATCAAGGTGAAGTCTCGTGGACTAGAAGAAATTCCAGTTTTTGATAGTTCTGAAAAAACAATAAATGGAACAGAAAAACCTTTGTCTGCTGATGAAGAAGGACTTGCCTCAGGTATATTTTAGCAAAGTAGGACAACTTTATTATAGATCAGTTGATCGCTTCTCGGCCTTTTGGCTAAGATCAAGTGTAGATCAGTTGATTTTCTTGAATTGTTTTATTATGCTTTTAGCTTTAATTTGTCTATGCCTGTGAATTGCACAAGTTCTTATTTTGAGCTAGTTGCCAAATACATGAAAAAATAATTGTTTTACTGTTGTCCATGAGCCCTCAGGTATATTTTAGCAAAGTAGGACAACTTTATTTATAGATCAGTTGCCCTTCTGTAATTGTCAACTCTACTCCAATAAGGAAATGAACTAAACATTGTGTTCTGGCCATACTTTTAATGAAAACAAAGTAAGTGTAGAGATTTCTTAAATGGCAAAAAATAAGCTGTGTTAGATTTTCCTGTTGCCTGTTCTCTTGAGGAACATGGTTACATACCTCAAGCCTGCGTTTTCAATATTCAAACCTCGGCTCTTAGACTTTATATTAACTTGAGAGGCTATATATATAACTTATGTTTTACCTGAAATACATCTAATTGTTCTTTTTTTCTCGTTTTTAGATTTAGTTGATCCTGTAGCTTTAGAAACTCCGTTATCTAAAAATCTTGTGGCACAGGTCAGTGCCCTTGCTCTTCAGCTGGATTCAGAGGATCTCCATAATTATTCAGGAAGCCAATTATTTGAAATGCACGAGAAACTTGGTAGCATGGCAAACTCTATAATGAAAAATCTGCAGTCACGTTGGAGGTCATCAGCTCATGATAATTCCGTTTAGTATTTTAAGACAAAGTTTAAACTTTTAAAAATTTCCAGAGTTTGTTATTTCATAAAATAAGTTCTGAAATATGGCACAATTTCAGACTGAATGTTTTCAAAATTGGTAACATTTCAGAACCTGAAGGGCAATGACTTACGTAAATTCAATTTTGTAAGTTCATTATGAAAGATGATTTTTTTGATACTACGTATTTTGGCTGTTATGCATAATTTTTTCAAAATTTTAAGTTGACTGAAATGTGAAAGCAAAAACTAACAACAAGCAGACATTTATTTCACTTAAACTCATGCATATTCTGATTAAACATTTTATGAAAAATATCTTATTTGAAGTAAAATTGTAATTTCTTATTTGGATTTTTTGCTGAACTATAAATAGAAGGTATTTATACTTGATTTTTTAAAGAAAATTTGTTGTGCCTAAGGTTTAAGAAATTTGGTCTTGGTAAAATATACTATATGTGCGATGTAAAAGAATTAGAATGTTTTTCACTGATTTTAACTATGGATAACTTTTAAGAAAAACCAAAAGTTTCAGGTTTTGGGTTAAAGCAGACTTGACTAAAATGCACACCATTCATTTATTTGCATTAGCAAATATTTGTACAACAGCATCTGCCTGTGAAAATTTACTCTTTGGGGATATAGTATTCATTTAAAAATGCATGACTACTTGTACTTGTACATTATGTATAGATTACAATGTTTTTAATTTATAAATTTCCGCTTTCGTTGATTGCGTGTTTTTCTGAAGTTTCTTGTGAATACTTTTGTGTAATGGGAAATATTTTGTATATATTAAATACTGAGATACCAGTATGGACAATAGAAGTGCTTGTGGACTTGCTGCAGATGTTTGTAGGATTCTGTATTTACAAATGAAACAGCAAATTAGTTTTGTATGTAGTAAATAGTCTCAGTTAAAACATAGGTTTATTTTCTCAAGTAACCAAAATGAGTAAAGTTAATAGAAATGAGAAAGTGTTACATGACAGTTTTACTATTCATATCTATACTTTTTTTTTGTCTTTTGGAAGAGGTTATCAGCCACTAGAAAGCATGCCTCATTACATTTCTTTTTAATAGACTTAGAGTATTTTCATTACAACTTGGACTAGAAGAAATTTAGTTTATCTTCTTTTTTCACCTGCACCTAAAGCAAACTTGGAAGAAATTTTAAATTATTATTTTTTTAAATATTAGTGTTTTGCCTACTTTTTAAAAATAGTCTGTTATATAGTTAAAACATTTGTGAATTGTATTGACTAATATAGTGCCTGGCTTCCTTTTTTTTTTTTTTTTTTTTTTTTGGTAATGAAAATCTCCCATTTGTTCTCTGAATAGAATGAGTGAGCCATCTCAGTTTTCCGCTTTATTCAGAACTAATCCCTACTTGAAAAGGCACATATTTTTCAAATTGTTGGAAGTTTAATGTTTGTTTCTAATTCACTTTTTTATTCAGAAGGGGGCCACCAGTCAACTACAAAAAAATTAGTGTTTTTTGTAATTGCAAATCCACATTCATTACAAATATTTTGGGGTCTAAGTTTGAAATTTTTATACCAAGGATGGTTTTAAAAGAAATTTTGGGGGCATTGAATTGAGTATTGTAGCTTGAAGAAATAACATGAAATATAAGAATATTTTTATATTGTCTATCATTTCCCAAATAATAATTGACAGTAAAGAGGCATATACGTTTTTAGTGGACAGTTGTGTATGTGTGTTTCAAATGAGTCAAAATTACCTCATTTCCTGGCTACATGTTTTAATGTTTGTGTGAACTAAAAACTTGATGGTGGAATGAAATTCTTGGGAAAGTGAGCAGTATAGCAGAAAATGGGACCAAAATGATTACCATTCACTTAAGTCAATGAATTTGATACTAGCATAGGTATTAATTTATAACATTTGTGATTCAACAGGGATATGTTTTAAAGTATTTGAGAGCAAAGATTAGTTTGCTAAGTCATCCTTGTTGATATAGTTATAAGTTTATCTCTGAGGAACCTTACTTACAATATTCTTGCCTTAAAATTTTCTGCAAATTTTTCCTAGTAGAAAAATGCATTAATGTCCCTTAATTGACTCCATTGTGTTGCTCATTAAAGTTAACTCAGCTTTTTCAAATATTTTCTAATGGTTAATAAAACATGATAGTAATACTCTAATGTAATTTATGTTCCATTTACTAAAAGGACCCAGGTACATTCAGAAGCATAGTAAGATTTTTTATGTTCCAAAATGGATTTCATAGTGGATTTAAATTTTCAATATTTGAGTGAGCCCATTAAGGGTGCTATACTTACTGTTTGAACAAGTTTGGAAGCCATTGTTGAATGGCTTTTGCTTTAATTCCATATAGTAAAGAATGAGTCAAGCTTAGTGATAATGCTGTTTGATAATGTAAAAAAACATTAAGACTTAAATCTGAACAATCAGAGCATGGTCGTTATTTTTATGTTTAAGAGTCATATTACGGCAAAGCAAGTGAGACTATATATTGCCTAAAATAAAAGTGGAAGGAAAAGAAACAAAGCTGTTAGGGGCAAATGGGATGTATGTGTAAAGTACCGTATTTGCCGGCGTATAAGACGACTTTTTGGCCCTGAAAAATATGCCTCCAAGTGGGGGGTAGTCTTATACGGCGAGTATATAACAAACTCTGTATTTTTAGTGGAAATGTTAGGGGGTCGTCTTATACGCCCAGTCGTCTTATACGCCGGCAAATACGTATTTTTCAGGGCCAAAAAATTGTCTTATACACCGGCAAATACGGTATACAAATAGAATTTTTAAAAAAATGGTAACAAAAGAATGAAAAAATTTAAATAACTGTTTAAAACACTGTCTTAGTTGAACTTAAACAGGAAGTTAAGAGGGTCGCTCATGTTTCCCCTTAATGCCATGTTTTCCAAGTTTGGCTTGATTATCCAGTAATTATTTATTATTAATTTATAGGGAGGTCAGTTAACATTATTAGATTAAGACTTGAGTGAATAGGGGGAAAATGGTTAACTCATTATCATTAGTACAACCCATGTCCAATTTATTCTCAAGTCTTTAGAAAGGTCTTGTACTTTGTATACAAACAATGAAAGTTTTGACTTTTAATAGTGTTTCTCAAATTTGCATGTAAGTGTGAAAATGCAGATTCTGTCAGTACATCTGTGGTGGGGCACAATCCTTCATTCTCAAAAACTTCCACATGACATACTAAATAGTGATGTCTGTGGATTGCACTCATCCTAGCAAGGCTGAAGAGGCTTTAAGCTGTGAGTTGGTTTTAAATAGCCTTAAAGTAACTTTCAAATTTATGAATTGGAGATGAGATAGAACGCTTCAAATTAAAGTTAAAATGGCAAAGAAAGTTTAAGGTAGAATTTTGCCACGTTTGGAGCCTTGTTAATGTGGAAGATTTATATTTTTTAATAGGCAGATAAAAATCTTATTAAGCAGTTTGAACAATGAGTCTTGGATTACGTTCTGATTGTTAAAAATATTAAAGTAAATTTTAAAATATTAGAGCTTGCATTTAGTTTCTAAAATGAATCTTGCCTTCAAAGTTACAGGACTTCATTATTTTATTTATAAACATTGAAAATAGACCACCCCAAAGATTAAATGGCAGTGAAGTTAGCAATGTGACGGCTCTGTCTTAACATTGTACTGAAGACCTCTGGTGTCTTTGTTGTTAAGATACAGGGTTGAAAATTGGAAAATAGAGTTTGAAAGACAGAGTTGAATAATTGTATTCTCTAAACTTGAGTGTTTCTTGGCATTCTGTTAAGACACTGTATTTCTCTCACATATTTAAACACTACTTTTTTGTAAGAGCTACCCTCATCCAAAGCATTTAAGAAAAGGTAGCCAGAAGATAAGTGCTTACTAAATTGTTTCATCAAAATTTGTTGACCACTTGATCTATGAAACAAATCTGGGCTTTGTGGTTTGTAATGGCCCAACTAATATATTATGTCAGGCTTTGTATATTGCTTTTAAAAGTATACGTTAAAATCTGATTTGGATTTGAAGATGTATAGATATTTAATGGAACAGTAGTCTTAACAGAATTGAGTATGCAGTTCTCTGGAATATAATGCTAAATTTTACAGTGTGGTCTTATTTTTTCTTTACATGACAAACCCTTCACCAAAGAACAATTAAAACCGAACATGAATTGCCAAGCTATACAAATGCTTACTATCCTAAAATATACTATTATTTTATTACCTAAGAGTATAAGTTTGAAGGCAGTATTTTAAATGAAGGCCACAGAGAAGAAAATTAAACTACCTAACTTTTGTCCTCATAGCAGAGGAAGCATTATCTTTATACCACAGTGTACTGATTTGTAATTGTGGGTAAAACTGTGCTTATTAGACAGCAGGTTTACATGTTGATAGAGATTGATGCACAAGTGGTAAAATTTCCAACAAGAGGCAGCATTATTTCTTAAATACCGTATTTGCCGGCGTATAAGACGACTTTTTGGCCCTAAAAATATGCCTCCAAGTGGGGGGTAGTCTTATACGGCGAGTATATAACAAACTCTGTATTTTTAGTGGAAATTTTAGTGGGTCATCTTGTACGCCCAGTCATTTTATACGCCGGCAAATACGTATTTTTCAGGGCCAAAAAATCGTCTTATACGCCGGCAAATACGGTAGATAAAATGCATGTAACTAGAAAGTTGACCTTCAAAACAGTGCCATGGAACTGAAAATGAATATAGTGTAGCAGTTATTTTCATAGTTAATTGAATAACAATACTTTTAAAAATTTTTATTTTTATAGAATGGGAACTTGGTAATAGAAAAATGGAATTAAGAACACAGAATCAGTTTTGAATATAAGAACAAAGATGGCAGTCTTACTAGTACGTTTTTATAGATCAGGGGATGGTAAACTACAGTTGAACACCTGGTTTTGTATAAACCCTATGAGCGAAGAATGGTTTTTACATTTTCTAAATGGTTGAAAAAAGTATTTTGACATTTGAAAACATATGAATTTAATATTCAGTGTCTATAAGACATGACAGAAATGCAGATTTTATTGGGATACAGCTATGTTTTTACATATTATCTTTGGTGGCCTTCCTGCTACAGCAGCTGCAGAGTTGAGTGGTCTGACAGACTGACCTGTATTACCCAGCACTAACTGCCTGGCCTTGATGTAGAGTGTGCCGATTCCTGTTACAAAGGATAGTGTTTTTTGTTCACACATGGCATGTAGTCAGTTTGGTTATTTGCTTCCAGCTGGTGGGAAGAGGATCTAGCGTCCTTAACTTCTTAATCCTGTTGCTGTTATTTAGGTTTTACTTTATAAAATGTGTTCCCCTATTCCATTTATGTTTTCTTACTATTGTGCAAGTACACATATTCTAGAAGATACTAGTTCTTTTAAGGAACATTTTTTTCTCTCTTCCTTAATCTTAACTTATAGTTAATATGTTTGCCATGGATATTAAGGAACCATGAAGTTTCCGAGGAAGACATCTGGCACTAATTGGTTAAGTCACAGTTTGCTTTCATTGCTTTCAAACTACCTCCTGTGGATAGACTTGACTAATACGCACTTAGAGAAAGACAAGACATTTATTAGCCCTTTAATATTTTTGCTCTGATGACTTGGTAAACTTTCTAAGAGAACTTAGTTTTGCATTCAGAAAGTATTTATATTTGGTAAGTTAAATGACTTAAGTTGAATCCTCATAGAAGGACCTGTTCATTCCTCAGTTAACTGCATTAGTAGATCAGAAATAAGGGTGCAATCAGTTTTATGTGTGTAATGCTTTATACAATGTTTGCAGCAGCTGGGCCTATACTAACAGTATATTTTCAGGTTCAAGACTGGATTGAGGAAGAGAAAAACCTTATGATTCACAGTAAAAATTTTCATGACCTACTGAGTTGTTATCACTTGCCAATTGAAACTGGACATTGAAATATTTTAAAGAAATGCACTTTAATCTGAAATAAAAGTATGAAAACTAAACCATAATGGTACTTGTTTGTTTGGTTTTGGGTTTTTATTATTTTAATGAGACCTGAATTGAAGAACAGCATAATCCAAATATCAACTTAAAGTAAAACATTGTATTCCTCTACAAATGAACCATTCATTTTTGCCTCCTTTTATCGCCTGTCTTAACTATAGGTGTTCTGTTTTAATGAGTTCCACACACTTCTTAATCCATATTTTTAAGTTGGTTTCTTTTTTTTTAAAGAAATAGACTTTGTGGTATTGAAGGATAACATTCATTTATTATGGTTGCTATAACAACCATAGACAGTGGCTTAAACAGCAAATTTGCTGTCTCAGTTCTAGACTCAGATAAAGTGTCTGTTAAGGCTGTGTGGAAACTGTTCCATGCCTCTGTGTCCTAGTTTCTGAGGAATCGTTGGCACTTCTTGGTTCTCCTGGCATGAAGAAGTATCACCCTAATCTCTGCTCTCATCTCCACATGATGTTCTCCCTAAGTGTTTGTCTACTTGTCCAAATTTTCCATTTAGAAAGACACCAGTTCCATTGAATCAGGGCCTACCCTTAGGACCTCATCCTAATTCTGCAATTACACTATTAAGAAGGTCATACTCTGAAGTACTGGGGGGTAAAAACCCAAAACATTTCACAAGAAAGTGGCAGAGTAGTGCCAGGGAGCACTGGTCATTAAGAAAGCTGAGTTGAGTTCTGGCTTGAGTGTAATCTATAGACATTATCTCCATTATAACATTTTGAATATGACA